>BHDV01058117.1:457813-494870 GCA_005406045.1 Adoxophyes honmai | reverse complement strand
ACCCCCAAACCCCCCCCCCTGGCTACGCCCATGTGTCGGTCACTTATAATTATAAATTGCCATTTAGTAAGTTTTGTTGCCAAATAATAATATCCTATCTCCCGTTGTCATTGAAATAGCCCGTGCAAAGTTTGGACTCAAAGGTTCATATTTCATTGTCAGTATACAGAATACGTAGCGCGGCGTAGCATTGCGTGCGGGAGCGGTGCTGCGCGCGTAGCGCTGCCAACTCAAAATTATACTTTATTCCCTACGAGATAAGGTTCACATTTCATTGTGAGCATTCAGGTACGTCGCGCTACGCCTCGAGACGTAGCGCGGCGCCGCGCTGCGTAGCGCGAAACCACTGGCCGCTTTAGGGCCGCAGCGCGAAACCACATGCATCGTCGTGCAGCGCCGCGTCGCGTCTCGTCGCGGTGTGAACTGACCCTTACTTTTTTTTTAACTTCATGTGGAGTTTTTCATCCACAAGTGATCGCTAGAGACAGTAGCGAATACGGTATATTCATTGAAATGGTACAGAATGATTGCCTAGAGATTATCTCGCATATTTTTTTTTTACTTTTTTCTGAAATGGTTACTAGGTTGGTTGCGTACGTTTTACTAAGGGCGAGAAGAGTACAGAAAAAAGTTACGGCACGTTGCCACAGGGACGTGCCCAAAAAATACTGTATCACTCCCAAATACTGTTTCATTATAAACCATTGTGTAAGGAAATAGTGTTAAGGTAAAATACTAAAATATAAACGCTCCGCTGAGTGCACCGGCGCGATTTCCTCCAAATCCCACCGGCACACGCAACAGCTACAATTTGGTAGATATATACTTTAATGGCGACAGAATATATAACACTGAAATCCTAATGAGAACATTGTGTCCACTGAAAGCTCAGTTGTGTATGAATACGTCGGCACATTTATGGCGAACCATTATTATCTAATTGAATATTACTTAACATTAGAATATTGACACGATAATTGAAAACCACAATTACTAAGTGAATGAATGATTATATGAATTAAATAAACAACTATATGGATATTACAACTCATCGTTTAAGATTGATCGCTACATTTTACGTCTATTATATTATAATCATACATACTTGGAATCCTTATTACTATTTTATGGTAATTTAATTATAATTACTTTGTAATAATAGCACTAACTTACAACAACACAAGTAGTCAAAATGTCATGTATATTCGAATTACAATTACATCGAAGATGACAAGGAAAGTATTGTTGAGGTGTTTTCCGAATCGGAGTAATTTGGATCTCGTTTTACTAATCAAATACAAATACACGACATTTTAATAAAAAGTGATGTTTGAGTAAAATTACAAGTCTTATCGCTTTTGAAATAGACTGTCCGGCAGGTAGCCTGTGGCGACCACCCACGCACGCCGGCGGGCAGAGACCGGCGAGGGAGGCGCCCTCGCTCCCAGAACACCACATGGTTTCCAACAGGGCACTGCAGTTTGTCATCAAATTGTGCCTCTAATTAATGAGTGGTAATTCTGTGAGCGAGGAAACGGGTGTGATGTGATAGCAGTTTCGTGTGCACTGAAACAGGCTCTATTGAGAGATTCGGTACGATGAACTTAATTCAAAGTTCGATGGACTACTTATTGTAAAAAGGGGCCGCGAACTCATTTAAGACAGGTTCCCGGCTAGCCTTGTACAAATTAACACACAGCTTATGAAGTACAATCTTTTCCTATACCATAAAACCATCTTATTATTAGACCTTACATTTATGTGAGACTAATGGCAGTGATGGTCAGCAGTTGTCGGGAGGGACACGAGTCAACCATTCCCCAAAAATTGTGAAATCAAAATTTTACGTCAAATAAAATGTTTTGACCTTATTGTATACAGATTAATTACCGATTTATAAATCTACGCGTGGATCGAACGAACTAATTCTCGTTCTAATCGACTTGCTCTTCCGCACCTAACCTATCGTAAGCCGCATCCGGTTACGCCTATTTTATCATAAACCTACCGTTACTTTTAATTGATATATTTATGCAATACCTTCAGACCTACTACAGACTTACAAATATTATAAGAATAACATTATGTAATGTGATTCCAAGACAGAGCACGTTACAACAACAAGTCAGATGGAACTTCCTATTATTGAATGCCAGTAACTAACGTTCAGACAATAACTCTTACAAATATTGCAACCGAGCCCCATTCTACTAGGTTGGCGAGTACTCCCAAGTCCACACCTGACTATTACACATCCAGCGACCAGAATCGGCAAGTCCTAATAACTCTTGAACTCACGAGATGTAAATTCGTTCAATGACGGAATGGAATGTTACAAATTACAGATTGAAAGCCCGCCTTGCTGTCTGGCTGTGAGTAATAACACATGTCATCAAGCCTGTTTCAGTGATTAGTCCAATTAAACTTTATAAGTAATATGCAAGTAAAAAGTAACAAATGTAACAAAGTCCATTTTTCTTCGAGAAATTATCCATACACTATTTCTTCAGTCTAAAATACTTAATGTCATATACCGCGTCTATGCCGACCGACTTCTGGTGCACAAGAAGAGATTCGAACTATGATTATAAATTTTAGTGTGTTACGTTAAAAATGCAGCAAAATGGAATGTTTTCTGTTCAAAAGCGGTATTTTTGTGCTGTTTCGAAATAACTGACTGAAGAGACTTCGGACTTCCCACAGCTCGCCAGAAGACTGCATTATGCATTTGTTAATGTGATGCAAATAGACTGACAAATAGAACTAATTACAATGGTAAACAAATAATCTGATCTGCTAATGCAACCATGTGAGCCGCAGAGGATTTGATACGAAACCAGACCAAATGAGAGTTGTGATGGAGTTACTGAATTGCCGCCTCGAATATTTCACTAAAGAAGTAATACTTAATCTCGGGATTAAATTTCGTATCTTAATTTTGAGTACACATTCGTCCTTAATCTTAACAATCAATACATTATCAAAATCTTTATGGACTATGAATTACATAATAACGTGAAAAACAGTCTTCCAGGCTTTTTCGTTTATCAAAAATTTTTGTAAATTGTAAATTTTATTTGTAAAAACTGATAAAGTACAAGAATCTCAAAACAGTCTAATCAGCCAGCTCCTGCCACGCGACGAGCTGAACTTCGACAATACTATTCAATTATCTACTAAACATCAGCCAATTTTTGGTATCAATAATTCTAGACTAAGGAGTGAATTAGCTTATTAAAATATTTCACTTGCATAATGCTGAGTTTAAAACTATGTGATGGGTTGATGAGTGAATTTGAGTATTTCGTTTAATTTGGAACACTAACGGCTGTACTCTGAGACGTATATCAATGTTCATTGGTCATTGGTGATAGGTTTCCACATGAATGTGTGAAAACGGTGCAATCGAGTACATTAAACTTAATCGACGTCTCTGAGTGCGGCGTTAGGCGGCGTCCCGCTCCCCAGTAAGAAGAGCTGCCAGGCGCGCGGCTGCGCTCGCCTGACGACCTATCGTTACCACTAAGTGATTACAACTTGCTGAATTAACACTTCAGTCCCGTCATACAAAACAATAAGATGAAATATGAATTTTATATTATTTACGTACATACATATCCCTATTATATAGATAATTTATCTGAATTAAATGATTACCTAATCCTGTAAGTACCTAAACGATCGTTACAATAATCAACCTTTTGTGCTTACTTTAATTCATCTATGCTGATACAAGAAACCAAAAGAAATCAATTCATAACAATTACAAAAGGAATCGTCGGTACACTATAAAAAAAAGTAAATCAATTATGATCTACACGGGACAGATCTTCAAATTGTAATGAGAATTTAATTAACACGACACGACATTGAGCGAAACATATAAACCAATGAAACATTAAAAGCACACTATATCAATAGGCGCACGGGCGTCCTCGTCAAAAGAAAAAACAGGAAAGACAAATGGATTTACACGCTTATAATATACAGATTCTATTACGAGTCTGACTCTTAAGTGTATAATTCAACTTGTATGTTGGTATGGTACTGGCGGAGCGCTGCGGGTCGCTGTTTATTTGTCTTCGGGTTCTTTCTCCTTCTTTTCTTCTGGCTCCTTCTCCAACTCCTTTTCCTTTTCATCGCCCTGTAAGTGATTTAAAATTGGTTTCAATCACTGAATATTACATCAAGTTTTAATACAAACAAGGCAAAAACTGTCTTTGTAACTGTACTTAAAGCATCCTTCAAGTTGCCCAAGTTCCCGAACAGACCGCCCACAGGCCGGGTAGCAACAGTCACGTAATATCCCCTTCTATATTTATTGTTATTTTAAATGCTGTTATTGTTATGTCTAAGATTTTGCACGTTCAAGTTATTTTCGTATACTAAAGTAAATGTAATAACTGTTAGACGTATTTAGGGTATAATTTCAATCCCTACCACATGCGGCAGCACAGACGTCGGCAACACATCGTTGCGACTTTCTGCTGCGGTAATGCTTCCGAACCACACAATCTTGGTTGTTTAGAACTCCGAACAAAATTGAAGAACAAACTTCATGTATGAAACTTCCAGTCATTTTCAGTGGATATGTCTGCGTTCAGCCGACGTGAAGTTTGCTAATGATATTCGTAGCCACTTCTAGCGTAATTTTAGATTTACAAACAAATGGAAGAGGTATAATAGTGACAGCTTGTTGCCTAAAGCATACCTAAAACTTTTTCTTAGTAGCATCTTACGCCATCCAAGGAAGAAATGAAGAGATGTTATTCTGTCCCGACACCTAAAACACCGAAACCGGTAGAGTCGTCTACGACAGGTCTTTTGCCGCTGCCGTATGCGGTCAAGATTGAACTGTCCCCTTAAATTTCGCCAGCATAGCCCAAATAAAAAACTATTTAGTCCGGCAGATAAATTATCAAAAAATATTTAACATAGGTATATTTTTTATTTTCTTTGACAAACAAAAAATGACCACTATATGGTAAATAAAATTTTTACCTAGGCTTGACGTCAACATCCCCACTCCAGTAGTTTGATAATCCATAACTTTGTTGATGTTTAGTTATTGGATAAGCCAAAAACCACGTGTCTCATATTTTTCGTTAGACGGACTAATTACATATTTTTAACCCAGTCGACCCTATTCTTTTGAAGCTGCCTCGAAGGAGTATTAAAAAAACAAGTACCTTGCCCTTCTCCGGTTCATCAGGAAGCGGCTGCTTCTCGGCAGGGCCGGTGCCCTCCTTAGTCTCCTTGGCCTCCTTGGCCTCCTTGGGCGGCTTGGGCAGGTGCGCGTTCAGGTCCAGAGTGGTACAGATGTCCTCCCAGTCGTGGAAAGCACGCTCCTTGATGCGCGACACGAGCCCCACGAGGTTGGGGAAGCTGTCGTTCATAGCGTCCCTCAGCGGGTGGGACACCTCCTTGTCGATGAAGTTCAGCTGCGCCAGGTTAGAGAAGGCGACCACGTCCAACTGTTGGCAAAAGGTTGCTTGATGCAATTTACTGTTACCAATAGAAGTGTGAGGAACTCTCGCGCTTTTGCCAATGTCCTACTCTGTGAATTTCTAACGCCCAAGTTTGTGTGAATGTTTGCACAAAAACTATTTTGATTGATACTTCTATACTACACTCTAGCTAGACCTTATAGACGTCTCATACAACAGAGGTTATAATATTATAATATTGTAAAGATCTAATTCTCGCGCCTTTACCAATTTTCTAATGTATTAACTTCTAACTCTAATGCCTAACTTTGCGTGAATGTTTGCACAAACTATTAGGATGCATTTAGACAACTTAGCCATAATATAAGTCATGCATAGGTTACTAGCACTAAACCCCACAAGCCGTGGTAGCCTAGAAGCTTGACCTGAGGCCTCTCATGCAGAGAGACGGTCGTGGTTTCAAATACCAGGCTCGCACTTTAGAATTTTTCGGAATTTATGTACGAAAAAAAAATGTTCATGATAATACTAGCTAAGCAGTTTTATGTCGCCAGATGTAGATGCCATCAGGCCATCACTCGTCTCGTCATGTACGCCAATTGATTCCTGACCCACCACAGAACGTTGTCAGGTTGTCACAATAAACCTAATAAAGATTTCCTTTGTCTAGCAATGCAATGTCGTCTACTGTAAATAGGTTCCATAGTGGGTCATGACATGAATCATTTGGTTCTGTAGTACTTCCGCAAGAGCGCTACGGAAATGCGGCATACGCTCTTAGTCGAAAGACTAGAGTACAAAGCAGCACGAAGAGTACGAAGACCTTTATTTATTATAAGGAAAATGCATTAGTATGCGTTTGTGTAGCGACTGTCAGTTTCCGCAGACACGCGACACGCAGACAAGCTGTAACCGAACCGTAACTGCAACTGTTGCACGTTTTGTGATAACTGATAACATTCCCGAATTAAATTTCCTTTGAAAACTAGTTTTAGTGTAACTGTCACTAATACTGATACAACTCGCTAGTTAGCTATCGTTTGTTTCAAACGGGAAGACCTCTGACAGGTAACAGATTTTTTCATTTTATGGATATAGAATAAAAGCTTTCCAATTTTTGTAGGAGCACTGATTTAAAGTACACATTTTATTTCAATAGTAAACTAAAAAACAGCCACACGCCTATATTTACTCAGCTTGTCGGAAGTCTTCCCGTTTGAAAGAGACAATAGATAGGGATGTAAGGAGTTGTCCACGTCACATTACGCCAATCGAGTGTCACGCGCGTAATATGCAATGTCTATAACGAGGCGCTCGTATGTTTTCAAATAAAACAACGGATATTGAACGACAACACGGTGTACAATCGTTTCAAACTTGATTCTCCTCACTTTAAGTCAATGCAAAAAAGAATTAACGACATTAAATTGATTTGAATTGCATATCGTTGTTGGAACGTATCCACAACGTTAGGTACATGAATATTTTAACTCTTTACTAATTCAAAGTTCATTCAGTACATTACGTACTCTTGTAGCCGCAACTTTTACCCTGTTACGCTCTTACATAGTTAGTCTACCAAATCCTAGTCGTTTACTCGTATTATCTGAACAGGAAGTCAATTGTACTGCGTCGAAATATTTTTGGAGCGAGTCATAGAGATAATTCAAGGGTTTCAATACAGTAAACTTTTTGTTGAACCTACAGATAAGATCCCTGAGTAGTCATCATTAATTAACAAAGTTGCTTTTGTTCACAGCTTCAATGGTCAACAGTCATGCCCTGTTATGATATATAAAATACGACATGGGTGGTATAATAGACGATAAAGAAATAACATTGGAATATAAAGAAGCCGTCTTCTTTAAGTACCCTTTTTCTAAGAAATATTTTTTTTTCCTTACATATCAAATAACAGCCTTAACTTCTCTTCCTCTTCACACTCCCCCATACGTTACTTAAAAATTATATAGGGCATAATAGTTGAGCGCCTAGTGGATAAGCTTATCAGCGGTAATAATTGTAATAAACTTATATTGTTTTGTTTCATTTTTTAATATGAAAAGCTATTATTGTGGTCAAATTTTTCTCAGTCATATCCACGAAGTTGCGTGAGATCTAAAAAACCGCAAAAGATTTTAAATTTTGATTTAATAATGGACGCGCATAAGTTAAAACAATCGACGAGTGAAATACGGTCTCCAAAAGTCCAGAATCGCGACGATATAGAGCCCGGAAAATCCATAGCAAAGCAAAAGACTGCCGCAATCAAACTAGGGTAAGAAACATTTTTTTATCGATATCGAGTAAGTTTTGTCTAAATAAATCATGATGATATGTTTAGGTACATTATTTTATAATCATTCAAGCCAAACGCAAAAAATAAGTATTAAAACAATTTCGAAGTGATTGCTTCTTCCATAGAACAGTTACAATGTTCAACTTTGACTATCACGGAATCATTTCTCATTCTGGACACTGTTCGTTGTTACGAAAACTGGAGTAAACTTTTACCGGTTTCACGCAAATTTGAAGCCGTACTGGACTGAAATCCTATGACCGTTGTTTACGAGAAATATCCAAAAATTTTACGCAACTTGTTAAATGTTTCTTACCCTAGTTTGATTGCGACAGTCTTTTGTTTTGCTATGGATTCTCCGGGCTCTGAGAAAAACAAAAGACCCAAAAATTTTCTTTGTCACACTTTTAATAACTTTTTTTTTGCCATTCCTGTGCTGGAAAAAGCTGTAATTGGGAACAACAAACAAGTTATTGCACGAATTGAACTTACCAGGGTTGGCTCGTCGCCAAAGAAGAAAGGCCTGTCCGAGAGCAGATCAGACAGCACGCGGAGGTCGTTCTTGCCGAACTCTACGATCTCTTCCTGGCTATGCACTCCAATGCCGTGAGCCTTTGCCTTCTTCATGCCCTAAAAAAATAAACCAATTATTGACACCTGGCGCTGATGCGATATCTAGCAGTCAATATCGAAGACGAATCACAATCATGAAAATGTATCGGGTTCCGTTGTACGAATTATTCTTGGCAATCAGATAAGGGAGCCGGTCACAGGGATCGGTTCTATTGAGCGTAAGGTTTTAGCGAATTGATAATATTAGTTTGTAACGCGAGAACAGTTTAACGCGAGAACAGTTAGCAACAACAACAATTTTATTTTAGTTCAAATAACAAAGATGACAGAAGTTGTAAAGGACACGCCGGAATTTTTAATCTTTACTTTATCAATGGATATTTATTACCATATAACGGAAAAAGTACTATAAATCTAGTACTACAGTATCTAGTATAGCTATAGTTAATACATCAGATTAACAAACCGGCTAGTCAAAGTACTAATAATAAAAGATATGAAACGATAGGTATCGATGGTATCTACCTTGCGACCCGAGGTGAGCTTGTAGCAGAAGTTCAGTATCGGGTTCGGCAGGCGGGTGTTGAGCGCATTCTGCAGGTTCACGTGGTACCCCTTGATGACGCTGTCGGGGTACTTGGCGCGCCACCAGAGCAGCACCCACGACAGGTGGTTCTCGATCATCGAGATCATCGCGTGCGAGACCACGCGCTGCTCCGGCGTCAGCGCTGCGTGTAACAAATAGGTCAGGTGCTGCAGGTCAGTGTTCCTGCTCACAATAAAATGCACATGCGCGACGTCCCTCTGCAATCTAGGATTCTAGGTCGCCCGGGCCTCAGCCAATGCTCTAGGACGCGGAGCTGTTCGCCCTTGAAGGACCATTGACCCCTGACATTTAGGTACTTCTTTTGTTCCCGATAAATTCTCTCTGAGGTGAGAGTAATATGTGTAGCTCTGTTGATGAGTGATACGAGACTGGTAGCTCGATCGAGAGGATTACTGTGACTGACAAAAATAGCTAATAAGGTAATGACAAGGCGTAGCTTACCCGAATCAAGATCTTTATTGAATTTCTCGGAAAGATCCTTAATGATGAAAGTGCTGTCGGCAATCTCTTCGCCATTCAACTCCACAAATGGCAGTTGCCCCTTTTTGGAACGGAATTTCGCCTTGTGGTCTACGTTCTGGAAAAGAAAAAGTTTGTATCAATGCTTGAATCGCTCACTTTCTCATTGATTTTAGAGAAAAGTATATTCGCAAGAACCGGATAGCACATACATTAGGCACGAACAATTATTTTAAAAATCGATAATAATTGAATGCATACTGATCATTATCATGACATGACATGCACATTAGTAAATTTGTTAAATACATTATACATCTAATAGAACAGGAAAGTATTATAAAGTAAACTTATTTCAAACTTAAAGGTCATTACGGTTTGAAATTAGACAAGAAGCTGTTTATGACTTCCTAATGCGCTATGTCGTGTCAACGGGTGAAACACATAATAAATATGACGAATCAAATATCGATTTTACTTTGTACCATTTATTTTGTACGTAATTAGCGCCAGTAATAGGTTACACGAGCAAAGTAACATGCTTGGCTAAGTACGGGCGTACAAAACACAAAAGCTTTGTCCAGTGCTTTGTGTCTCGCTAACAACGCGCCCAGATTAGTCCAAGGACGCCCTAAAATGCACCCCTAAATGAAACAAACCACGCTCTAGTTATTTTTGAAACGAAAATTTATAATTGGCTTAAATCCTACAACAGCGTCTTTATTCAGATATAAAAAATTAACGACAAAGGTTGGACTTAATTACAGGTAACAGGATAAAATCGTTGAAAGGTTGAGGTAAATTCATTATGTTTCCTCTTTCCTAGCTCTTTTATAAGTATGTGTGTATCCAAACTGAAACCTTTTGTCATATCCTCATAGATATAGATATAATATTCGTCGTATGGTAACAAAAGTACCTTTGTAATAATTCGTTGTATTGTTGTGATAAAATGCAAGATATTGACCGGCCTATCCCACGTGGCAACAACAGGTTGTCACAATAATCGCCTCTCTAAACAGCAGTTAAACTGTAATAAAGGGCTGAGGGAACGAATTCGAGATCGGCTAGAGCACGACCCGAGCCCGAGAGGGGAGAGGCGACGAGGAAAGGCGCGTGGCGTGCGGCGCTGTGATCCCGGCTCCCGGCCGGCCCGGGCGGCCGCCACGGCAGTGGGGTGGGTGCGGCGTTTATCTGCCTGCGTAACCATGGCGACGGGCTCCAGACGAGCGGGGAGAGCAGCTGTATTGATTTCGACTGGCAAGGTTCAGCGGCCGACCATTCCCCGCCCCACTGCCCCCGCCGCGGTGACTCCGTCGCACAGCCCTACTTAGCTCCTAACTGTCGGCTCCTGTGACATCCCTATTGACTTGCCTAGCTCAGCGCTCGGGAAAAAATTACTTAACAGCCGCTACTTGATTTATTGTAACAGTATTACTGTAAGATCTGAATGTGTGACTTTTAAAAGTGGAGCGACCGACACATTTAAGATTTACTGCCTGAACCGGCGGTTCTGTATTACCCTCGGTAGAGGGTGATGCTTGATTTTATCTTTGTTTTTTCGCCAGTTGTTCATTTTTATTTTCGCCAATATTTAACAAAAGAGCTAATGGGGATTTGAATAGGTTTAGGATGATACATAATTGGTAGTTTAATTTAATGACAATTAACACCCCCAAAAAACACTAAATACCTGCTGACTTGCTAAGCAAATTTAGTTAGTCGACAAATATTTTCGAATGCCCGTTTTAGTGGATACTGGACTATAACCGTAACAAATGAACTCTTTTTTCTTCAGCCAGTCGATCGCGTAAACAAAACCCGTAACTTGGACTTGCCCACCGAGGGTTCTCGTATAAATTGCGATGATTGATTAGAGATTAGATTACATAAAAACTACATGTTTTTTATATTAATTAATATTAAGTCAAATGACCTATGACGATGTAGTGTAGTCAGTGCTTTTGATCCCTTGAAAGCATCGAAGTATATGTCTTTTGCGAAAGAATAAAAAAGGAGGTTTCAATTTGATCGTATTTTTTCACAAGACTTCAGACATGAAAATGGTTTTGATTTCAATTCGATATCTCCATTCTCCAAGCGTTACTGTGATAAAGGATCTTGACAACAAGAGAGCTTATTAAAGATCAGAAAATGTAAGATTTAGTAAACAGAAACTGAAGAAGAATGTGCTGGGGCATTAATGAATGGGCTGGGGAATTAACCTATTCGCATGAAGTGTAACCAATGAATCAACAACATATTATGTGATTGTTTTTAAGACCCACCTTTTCAGCGATCGTATTTTAGTTACGCGTTTGACGAATTATAAGGTATGGTTCAGATGATAGGCTCGCAACCTTGACACTTGTACCTCTTTTATCTAAATTTAAACGTAAATAGAGCTAGAAGTGGCCACGAACCTTCAGGTAATTGTTTTTTTATGCAGAGATCACATAATATTAAGCAGATATGGCTTGATTGTGGGCACGCGATCCCTTCGCATTCGGTGCTTAATAATATTGATGTCACCGCTTTCTATACTAACGTAGATGAACAGTTTATTTTCGTAAAGCCGATCAGTAATCATGGGTAATCATCAAAATTTTGAATTCGCGCTATTATTTTATTACTAGATTACTTAAATTCATACACACAGTCATCACGCCTGTATTCCGTAATGGGGTAGGCAGAGCACACGAAACGTCACATAGTAAACACCAAAACTACCTCAAGCTTCGTTCTTGAATAAATAATATAGTATAATAATAATATATAAAAATCTAACCTGAGATTGTAATAAATATACTGAATATATTATTTAATAACATGCTGTAAAATAGTTCCGATAGTTGCCGATGATTGTAGTGGCATTAAGAGGCTAGATGCACTGTGTGCACTTTCCACATAGCAATAACATTTCCACTTTGTGGCTGTTTTCCTAAATAGGGTAGGCAGAGCGCACAAAATTTTTGAACAAAACCATACCTGTTTCACGCTTCGCAGCCATTTAGCATAATAGCTCCTAGATGAAGGGCTACGAATTAGTCCGAAACATGTCGAGCTAAACTCGATTAGCTGTTCAAAGGGGAAACGCTGCCAGCCTTTTGGGCACCATGCCACGGGGGCCCTTTTTAGATTTAATTTAGTTATTATTATTATTTTTTTCATTTTTTTTTATTAATAAGCATGTTTATAGGCAGTTCTTTTCAGGTTTAAGTTGTAAATAATATGTACATTTTTCATTATTCAATAAAAAAAAATAAAAAAAACTCGATTTATAACGTGAGTTATCCGTTTTATAAGATAATTTTATGTGTGTACATTGATATCAATATTTCTGTGGTATCATCCCAGCAAACATTTCGAGGTCGAGTAGACGTTTTAGTCTCAACTTTAAGTTGTTTAGTATAGTCGTATAAAGGTCGTAAGGACGTTTACTCGACGCAAAAAGGGCCCATTTTATTCAACTTTAAGTCGTATAAGTTTCGTGTAAGCGTCGTATAAGTACCTTTTTAGTCGCATAATCGTCATATAGTGGTCGGCGATTTGGCTGCAAGTCACATAAAAATAGCGCTTGCGACGTGTATTCGACATTTTGTAGAGTAGTGGTGCCTAATATGATTTTTATATAATGTAATGGTTATGTTATCGTCGCGTAAAGATGACGTGATGTGACTTCTGATAAGTATAGAATTTTCGTTCGATGTTGACTTGACTTAATTTGATTTGGAAATATTTGCAGCCGCCATGTTTTAATACAAGTAATATATTTGGACAATTGAGATGAAACAACTATATTCATCAATTATAAACTACTGTGCACTTAAGTTTACTGATGAATGTGAAGTAATTTTGTAACAAAATTTTTAAGCGCTTTTAATTTTCTTAAGTATTAATATAATTTTATTAAAAAAATATTACGTATATGCGTTATACGACCACTATATGACTTCCCGACCTATAAACTGTGTGTTCAAAATGGAAAGGGCCGCCATGATAGTCGGTTTAGGGTTCAATAATGAAATAATTAAACGTCTGCACGCGTATTTTCTCTCTTGCACTCGCATTCAAAAAGCAGTGTTTTCTGTTGATCGCAATAACTGATCATAACATAAGTGTTGGTTCAGACCGATAAAAGCTTACATTGAATATAATTACATGTACAATCATAATTATAAAAATGTTTAATTTCACCCAAAATAATGTTTTTGTTTTTAGATAAACCGTAAAACGATCTACAATTATGCGGATATTGATTAGTCATACTTTTTAAAAGCGTCCTTGAATCTAATATATGCAAGACATCCTTTTTTTAGAGTGCCGTACCGTACCAAAAGGGTGAAAATGAGATCCTATTACTAAGACTTCACTGTCTGTCTGTCCGTCTGTTACCAGGCTGTATCTCAAGAACGGTAAAAGATAGGCAATTGAAAATTTCAGAGATTATGTACTATTGTTGCTACTACAACAACAAATACTAAAATAATAATAATAATTAAGGTGGGCTCCTATACAAAAAACATTAAATTTTGGCCGTTTTTAATGGTCACCATCCTGCGAACTGTATCTTAATAACCGTGATAGCTATGCAGTTGAAATTTTCACGTGTATGTATTGTCACTACAGCAAAAAATACTAAAAACAAAATAATAATAATTAAGAGGGGCTCCCATGAAAAAAAAGTGTTTTTTTTACTGTTTTGGTACGAAACTCATCGTGCGCGAGTCCAACTCGCACTTGGCCGATTTTTAATGCTGCATGCATGTGGCAAAATCAATAGCCTACTTTTTAAAATTATCTCTGCAGTCATAAATTTCGGTTAAAGTGCTTTCTTTGCTACAATTAACATTACATTCACTTTTGGACTATGAATTACTATCAACTTCGAAAAATGAGAAAGTGTCCTAAAAAGCAAATGAACTGCAGGGCATAGCCGCGAAAGCACTGCGCGCTTCACATAAAGGACTTACTAAATATGTGTAGCATTTGCATTTAATTGTGATACGGAACCATATTCATTTTTGTCCCTGTCAGCTTGACCTCTTGATTTATCATTGCTTTTAACTTTCAAAAGTGTGGAAGTGACATAAATGTAGAATTTAAGACCTTTACAGGAGTATTAATGAAATAGTGGTCGTATTATCGTGTTTGTGTTACTTGAGGACGTATAAACGTTGCACTCGTAACATTTAATCGACAGTTATATAACGGTCAAGAGTACGACGTTTAAACAATTGTTGTTCGAGTAGCAGTTGTATAAAAGAGAATTTCATTACGAAATTGACACTTACTCGACATTTATACGACGGAAACGTTTACACGACGAAAACGTCATATAAGTATGTTTCATAGACGTCGTCGTAGACACCATTATACGACGGTCGTATAAAAAGTCGAAAGAACGTCTATACGACTTTATTACACGACAAAAAATGTATATGACTATTCGGACGTATAATGCACTATTAAATGACGAAGAGTTAGAAAAGGTACTGTAATATAACTTTTATATAACTAGAGGTCTTATAAACGTTTCATTATACGACCAAAATGTTTGCTGGGATGTTTGTTTATGTACAATAAGCTAGTTCCATTTTAAACATAAACTAGCGTGAGACTCACTCTACGGAAATAAAACAGTACACTCACGACTAGCTCACGATTCGCTCGACATGTTTCGGGCCAATTCGTCGTCGAATTCGTCGTCCACTTCGTCGTCGTTCTCGGGTCAACATCGAGCTCATCTCCGTAAATAGATGTGAGTGAATCCGTTTTATTTCAGTGTTTACTTAAGTCCCATATTCACCTAATACCAACAAGCTGGGCGACCGATTATTTTTTGGATAAGTACATTGAAACAATAGTAATATATCAAGTTGTAAAACTAATATCACTTCATTTCGCTGATTAAAAAAACCGGGCAAGAGCGTGTCGGGCACGCACATGATAGGGTTCCGTATCTAGCTTAATTTCATTTTGCGGTTGACGCTATACATTTTGTTCGAACGACTGTAACTACATAAGTTGGTCGAGTTGTATAAAAATAACTATCTATGATACCGAGTCCGCTATACTTTTCATTGAAAGTACTTTGAGGTCATACTTTTTTCAGAATTATTTTTGTAATATTTCAAAAGTTACGGTGGGGCGACATCTCAAATTTTTACTTTGTTTTAGATTATCTCAAGACTGGGGTATTTGATCTACATAGTTTTAAAGCATTTTTTGTTTGAAAGACCTTTTCAACGATACCCCTCACATTAGGGACCAATTCAGTGTATTTTTGTTACTTCCTACTTCTGTGGTCTCGAGCGATCGAATCAGATTTATTAAGAGCCTGCGATCGGCAATGTGTTGAATACTCGTTTATTTATGCATTCGATCGTTTCCAACACATTCATTAAAAAGTAGATAATCGACCTTTCGCGACAGGTATCTTCACAGTGAGTGAAGTAAAAAAAAACTAAACAAGTTTTTCTATTCTTCATGAAAACTGGAAACACTATATAATCTAGAGAGCGTAGCTAGGTAAAACAGATCTGATTCGCAATACCGGCTGTCCCTATCCTTTACAAATCAACACAAACAAGTTCATTTTTAGTACATGGAATTTTTAAACACTCAATAAATAGACGGAACGTTTTTCACTAAAACAAATACTCGGCCCGCATCTACGTACATTACGGCAACCTATTTACGTTAGAGATTTAAATTTTATTTATTGTCTGATTATATCATCAATAGAAGATTGTCCCAATTCGGTTTCTATTGTATACTTACTGTACTTGTGTACGGTAAATTATGCCCAGATGTTGTTTGTTTCAACAATTACGGAATTTACTATCAAGGCAGAGCAAAGTTACGTTGGAAATTTAACTGTGCCTGTATACTCTGTAAATGAATACATATAACAGTAGCAATCTAGATAAATAATGGGTGATCTGAGAAAATATATCACTAATTCAAAACTGTACACAAAAAATTACTTTCAATTAACCAATAGCAAACTTACAAATTACCTTATCAAATTTAATTAAAGTTAATGATGACGTTTTTAGGGTTCCGTACCCAAAGGGTAAAAACGGGACCCTATTACTGAGACTTCGCTGTCTGTCTGTCTGTCTGTCTGTCTGTCCGTCCGTCCGTCCGTCCGTCTGTCTGTCACCAGGCTGTATCTCACGAACCGTAACAGCTAGAGAGTTGAAACTTGCACAGAAGATGTATTTCTGTTGCCGCTATAACAACAAATACTAAAATTAAAATAATAATAATAATTAAGGGGGGCTTCCATACAAAAAACGTGTTTTTTTTATTGCTGTTTTGTGTCTATTTAAATAACTGTAACAGCTAAATACTTGAAATGATCACAGAATATTAATAATAAATAAATAAATAAATAATAAATATCACTGGACAATTTTTACATCAATCACCTAGTCCCAAAGTAGGCAATTTAATGCCTGTGTTATGTGTACTAGACAACGGATAAACATACTTATATAGATAAACATCCAAGACTCGAAAGCAAACATTTGTATTCATCATACAAACATCTGCACCGACCGGGGATCGAACCCGGGACCTTAAGCTTCACAGTCAGGTTCTCTAACCGCTGGGCTATCCGACCGTCAAAATTTAATTAAATATCTACTTTAAAAAGAAATAATTAAATTAAAATAAAATTAGTATTTAAGGGGGGCTCCCATACAAAAATTCTGATTTTTTGCAGTTTTTGGTACGGAACCCTTCGTGCGCGAGTCCGACTCGCACTTGGCCGGTTTTATTAACATCACCTCCTTGTACTGCGCATGAAATCGGAATGCAACACCTATGTATAAATAATACCTAGGCCAAATCAATAAAGGTCGTACGCTTAAAAGTAGGTACGGTGTTCTGAGACTCTACTTCGCTCTAGCAAACTAAGTTTTGGCTTCGCCCTGAATACAAAATTACCTCCAGGTTTTAGACGTGACGTCACCCATTGAACTCGCGGAATGAAGGGTGGCAGGAAGGGAGTGGGCGGCAGCGGCAGCGGCGCTCACTTAGTTTGAGCCTAATAGTAGGTAATAATAAACTGACAGCGGTACAAATACTTGTTGCGAATAATTTATCAATTCAGAAACTTTTCCGAGGGGATTAATGTTTCATTGTTTGTAAAATTAATGAAAATTAAAATTTACATTCCAAAAATCTTTGGAACAATGGTTGGTATTGAATAAATTTTACCTTTTAGTAATTAAAAAAAGCGATTAGAAATTGGTAGCCGGTACTGGCTAACAGGAAGCATGACTGCAAGCAGGATTTATTTTGCAAAGACTAGGAATGTCTGTTGTATGCGACCCGAATACATATACCCACTGACCCTGCCTGTCACTCCTCACCGATTACGGAAGGCACCCCAGAACAGATATGCTCATCCGGCAACAAGCGACCGGCCGCAGAGCCGTAAACTTTGAAACGTAGTTTTTTTTTTAATTTGTAAATATGCATTTTAGTCTACTTGAGGTAAATAAAAAAAAGTATGTGGCCAGTGGTACCATAAATATACAATGGCTCTATAAAACGGTGCTAAAGACACAGTTTGCAGAGCCTGGGAGGATAACTTATCAGATTGTAATTCAAGTTCGGATAAATGAGGCTTAGTTAAAGCAACTCGCACCGCCAGCAGAATCCTTATCATCGTTGTCCAGAGGAAAACAACTCTGGAAGCAATGTCGCCAGATTCTTATACAATGTACATGTCACTTTGCCCAAAAAAGGGAGATACTGTCATAAGCAGAATTATTGCGAAAAAGTTCAATACACAATTCAATACAGGAAAAGTAGCTTTACAATTTGTATAATTGGAAACGTGCTTTTTGAAATAATCATTTTCACCAGTCTTAAATACATATTTTAATAGTGACGAGCGAGTCAAAATTAGGAAAGAGCAAAAATTAATACAAACTAAAACAATACCGAAATAAGAAAATTAAAAAAAAATACAAATTAATAAAAATCCTGGCGACTAGCGAGCAAGGGCAATGGGCGTAATGATATTCAACCACCACACGGGAAAAAAGTTGCACCGTTATCTTTTTTTTTCGTCTCTCCTTGTTATCTTTTTAAGGGCCTGTCCCACCGCTTACAAAATAAATAATATCTGACAGTTTTTTGCTAGTACTATTAATAGAGACAGCGCCACGTTTAACCGGAAGACACATACCATTTATTTGACGGTGTTGTAAGTATAGAGTAGGTACCCAAATTGAATAAGAATAAATGAAATGTATCAATATTAAAATCTGATTACGATGAGATCTCTCCTTTTCCGGTGTACATTTTTATCGCTTCTCTATTGGAGGCAGTATAGCTCCGTATACTGGCTGTAATCGTTCTACGTTGGAACACAGTTCAAATGTAGTTGTCCTGTTGTATAGGCAACTGACTAATATGTCATAACAACTGTTTGTGTTCTGACGGGCGAACACGCATCGTGTTTGTATTGTAAATATTTGTTAATTTTCTTTAATATACCACTTACCACCCTTACGCTGCTCCTAATTCCACAATAATCTCATTTTTCTCGCGTCTCAATGTGAAAATTAAATTGCGAGACGAAGCTAGCATTCGAGCATCCCAACAGGCAGAAGCATCGGCTCCAATAGCGGAGCTAACGAATTTTGTGCGGGAGGGCGCAGTGATGTAGCTGATCGGGCGTCGGGTGTAGGGAGCCGGGCGCGGCGCGGGGTTGGTCGATGGCCGCGAGCCGGCCGGGCGGGCCGCGCAGGCGCCTCCGCGCCACGGGTCGAAGCCCTCGCGGTTGCCGACCCGCGTGTCTAGGCACCCACTCATAACATAATACACTACGCTACATATGTCCCTTTACAAAATATCCAGGATCCCTATCTCGGCACTAAATTTCTCATAATGATCATATTATACTCGTATATTTAACGCTGCTCCCGTCACTGTCTTTCCACACGAATAACTTTATATTATGACACAACTACATACATTCTATGTAATTCGTTCGATCTCGAAGTTATCTAAGTTCGTTTCATTTTGTACAAACGACTAAATAGAAACCAATTTTATTCAGACGAAAGCTTTTTGAATATTCGGTAGTATAGTACTTCACCTGAATAGATACTATTGTTTTCCTATCTGCCGTACTAATGAAAGGTAATGCAACTGTTAATTAAAAGTTCTGCTGGTCAGTATTTAACCATGATTAAAAGATGTTAAATAACTATTGATCAGCACACAAAAGCTCCATGTTCTCGTATTTTAACACGTATTATCTAAGTACGTAGATTTCGTGCTAGGTGGAAGAAACAACATCCATCGAATCAAAGTTAATTTTAACAATGTATGTTACTGTTCAGTATAGCGTGTTAAGTGTAAACAAAGCAAGAACACACAATGTGCGGCCGTTATTTAAACAGAAGCATTCGTAGAAACGCCGTGCCATTGTGTGAATATTTTTAGTGTTTCAGGTTATTGCTGCATATTAGTAAAGTACGGTTACGTAGGAGGGTTGCATGCACCGCTATTAGTGACAAGTTGGCTTAAAATAGAGCCTCGACACAGCGGCAAAGCGACGCGCCAACAGTAAGTCGAGCGGTTTATGTTTAATGAGGTATCGCCCTTTAACTTTCAAGCGCATTTTATTGCTCTCGATGATAAAGTACAGTTCGTTTATTTATGATTGTAATAAAGTTAGTCGTGCACGATGATGGCATGGGCTTTGACTGGCTGAAGAAGATAAGAGGTCGAACAACTTCTAGCTGTGTTATTGTAAAAACATACTTGGTGAACGATCAAGTATTATTTATTGTACGTGGCCCTGATGTCAAATAAATCCAGAAGCATCTAGTTCTATGTTCTCTACGTTATGCAGGAATTTGGTTTTATTGCAAAAATTATACCTACCTATTGAACAAGTTATACTCAACTCATCGCCTACTCCTTCGTGACTAAGAACTGTTCCGTTGAATATTTCTCAGTCATTAGTGAAAACCGGATTGCTACCGATTCGACGACATATGGTAGACTACATTCGTAAATTAAAAGTTATGTGTTGTATTCATTAAATCATGAATTTGCGCATTCTTTAACCGAGCATTGTTTTCACTGAATTAATTTTACTGCTGCTACAAAATTTTAATATGTACTCGCACGCAGAATGCATTAAACGATTCTTGCATACTATTAATGCAACACTGAACACACCGGTAGTTTTTTTAATTATTAGATAAATACCCATTATTGAACCTTGTGTTTCTCAAGTTACATGAGTAGATATTTAAAACACCAACAAATATTTTTTCTTGGATTTGAATAAACCAAATCAATTGATTCTCATTCAATTTAAAATTCTTTATTTAGGACGATCGCATATACACTTTTCCCGGTGCCATGCCGTAGTCAATTTAATCTGCTCTGTAATTGGTTTTGTCACTTCAGAAAACGCACTTGGCTGACGGAATTAACGATTGTCGAAGCTATTACAAATACGTAAATACGAATAAGAGCTTCGAAATAATCAATTGACATTTAATTAAAAATGTCTCATGAGTAATCAGATTGTCTTTTCCCGGTCCAACCAACAGAGAAAGTATATATGTAATCAACTCATGCTAGCTAATAGATTAAAAAAGCAGACGAACGTTTAGGGTGATTTTCGATGTTTCGATGATCGGAATAGGTACAGTAATGCATTTGCTTTGTAAAAGAATAATTGAATAAGTATTGAGTTAGTCGCTACCATAGTGCCACACACCACCATCGTGTCACAATTTTCAAAGTTACTAAGTTTTTGACGAATACTTTTCACCGTACCTACTAAGGCAGTCAGTAACTAAAGTTATCAGTTTTAAGATGGACACCTTAATATGCAACAATAGAACAACGCACATTATATTTATAAAATTTTTTTATTAACAGCTAGACACTTATTTTAAAATTTAATTTGTTAATTTTTTTTTTTTTTTTTTTTTTTTTTTTTTTTTTTTTTTTTTTTTTTTTTTTCCTTTTCTTGATATATGTAGGTATATCGATTCCAGCCATTGCCAACAAAAACCTAATAATTACCAGACTAAGGCACTGGCCAAGGTAGGTATGAAGATTCCACTCAAGTATACGAACGTCCGTGCTTGGTAGTGTTATTTTACGAGGTTAGTAACTGACTACCGTAGATTTATTTGGTTTTGCATAAGCAGAAGCTATAACAGTGTAACATTTCACGAACAAATAAAAAGTACTTTTATGATTTTTCGGTAATATACGTAGTCTATCTAATCTGAAAAGTACGAGTAGAGGGCACATTTCATGATGTTTAATCAACAGATGTTTTTAATGTTTATGTATTTTCTCATTAGTATCACACCAATAGTGACGATGTCTGTCTAATTCTAGAAATAAGTAGCATAAAAAGAGTACATAAATTAACCATAGACAATAATCTTTTCGGCCACAAAATTTTCATCGTTTATAGGTACTTTACGATTGCAGTTAACTTAATATGCTCAGTCAGCGAATGATTAAGTCCGCCGTCTAATGCCAGCGCGCAGAGTGCACTTGGGAAAGTGCACTCGGCATACCGTGTCATGATTTCATACCTCACTGGTTTATGATCTGCTGCGGTTTCTCGAATTCGTTGCAACATACGGGTAAATGAATGTCCCGTGGCGGCGTGATCTACTTTTGATGTAGACGAGTATTAATAGTTCCAAGTTCAACTAAGTTTATACCTAGTTACTTTGAAGTTCAAAATATATAGGCGTTCCTGAATGCGCTTGCTTAAAAAAGTTTTACTTTTCATAACAATATATTCTAAAGACGTACGACTAGTCTAAAATAGAAAGCCGAAGACTAAGTACATAGTCGGCGACGAAGCAGAGCATATTTACTAGTTGGTCGTTTCCTTAATAGCGAATTGTATCAAAGACTGATTGTGTAAAAGTTTCTTTTGATTATTTTATACATTAGGAGTAGTTTCTGACCATGTACCTGATTATGCATGTTTTCAAATACCACTGGCAACTTCAGATACAAAAAATTTAATATACGAGGGCGGTTTGATAAGTAACTTGGTTTGATATGATAAAAAACTTGTATAGGTGTTTTATATATTTTATCGATCTACGTAATCCCCTCGAAGATCAACGCACTTATCTCAACGCTTCTGCAACTTCTCGATGCCTTCACGGAAATGGGTTTCTTCCAGGTCTTCGAAATATGCGTTTACTTCCAGTATCACCTCTTTATTAGACTGAAATATTTGCCCGGACAGAAAGTTTTTGGGCTTTGGGAATAGGTGATAGTCTGAAGAAGCCAAAACTGGCAAATAAGCTGCATGTGGAAATATTTCACACCATAAATCCGCCAATTTTTGTTCCGAAAGCCAACAAGTTTGCACCGGAGTATTATCATGGTGAAACATCAACTTTTTCTTGGCCAGCCCTGGGCGTTTTTCGGCTATCGCTGCCTTTAACTGGTCTAAAAGTGAGGCATAATATGCCCCAGTGATATTTTTTCCCTTTCCAAGATAGTCAATTAAAATAACACCTTTCGCATCCCAAAACACCGACGCCATGCCTTTTCCAGCTGATGGGACCAATGGGATGCACTTGGCCTTCTTTGGAGCTGGCTTACCATGACTTATCCATTGTCTCGACTGCTGTTTTGTCTCCAGGATATAGTGGTGAATCCAGGTTTCATCCATGGTCACAAAACGTCGATGAAACTCTGCTGGATTTTTATTAAGCACCAACAAGTTTCCAGCAGATGTTTGCGTGCGAATACGCTCTTGTTCTGGAGTGAGCAACTGCGGCACCCATCTTGCACAAAGCTTTATCATGTGCAATTCGTTGTGCAAAATAAAATGCACCCACTCAGTCGAGATGATTGAGACTTCAGCTAACTCTCGTACTTTAATCGTCTGTCAGTTAAAACTAAATCATGGATTTCATCAATGGCTTCTGGTAAAACAGGTGATTTTGGAGCACAAGGTCGAGGTGCGTCTTCAATGCTTGTCCTGCCCCGCTTGAACTCATTTGCCTAAAATATAACTGTTTCGTATAAAGGACAAGAGTCACCCAACGTAGGAAATATCCTTTCACGAATTACTTTTGATGTTTTACCTTCCAAAAAAAAGAATTAAATCACACCACGAATACCAATTTTCTTCATTTCACCGATCTACTCCGATTCTTTTTTTCAAACAGCTGTCAAAACTAAAATTCCCGCCGTAGATGACTTGATGCCACGGATTAATTATATTTAGTTATCAAACTTTAAGAATAAATAGACAGTTACCGGAAACGCCATCTATTAGTATCCGAAACAAGTTACTTATCAAACCGCCCTCGTACTTCTTCACATTTTGATTTAAGGTATACACTCATATTGCAATATATATTGTATACGCGAAACAGACGTGTTGTTTGAGCTTGGCAGAGTTAGCTAGCAGGCAAGATTTGCAAAATGTGTTGAACACTTGTATTTAATTGCTTACGCAGGACTCCAGATCACAAAAATAGCCATCGTTAGTCAACTTAATTACGTGGTTGGAAACTAAATATTTACGGTCATCTTATTAATTTTCGTTAAGTAGTAACAGGAGACATATTTTTAAACTAAGCCGAACTAAAACTTCATAGTTCATATTAAATGTTTCATAACAATAGCATTGCCTTTAATGGCGATAATGGTTTCGATTTCTGCTGTGCAACAACAGCATTACAGCACTCGTAATTCTAAGACTCTCTAATGAGCAGAATACGAAAAGTTTAGTGACAATAAGACTTCTAGTGTCACAAATAAAAATCAAACTTTTCAGTACCTTAGTAAAGACCCAATAGACATAAAAAGGAAAGCCTTTAAATTTTCATGTGACACTGAAAAGAAAGATGATAATTTAATTATTTTGCAATCTAAATACTTGTAACCGTGATTATAAGAAGGTAAGATAATCCGGCAAACCGCGCTTTACACAAAGCGAAGTTTACACAAAATGCTAAAGATGGATTTCATTAATTTCAGTGTTGCCTGACTAATACAAAAACAAATGCCACGCGAGCGGAGTCGCGAGCACAGCTAGTATAAGTACATAAATGTAGCTCCGTGAATTACTTCTCAATACAAATTAGTTTGAGCATCTATTTATAAAATCATACTTTCTTATACGAGTCGTCAACTCGTCAATTTAAATAATTAGAACTTCATAATCGGCTGTCCCCCGCGCTACTTCCCGAGGACGACCGCCATAACTAGCCGCATTCCACCACCATATACGTGGCTAAAAACGAGTCACCCTGCTGGAATAATAAGTGCCACGATGTCCATTCAAGTCAGCGAAATCGATTACATTCTACTGCTACTGATTGCCATAGTAAAATGATTATCAAAGGTTGTGAAAGAAATAACAATCACATTATAGCTTTGTACGTGCGAACGAACGAATAAAAAATATATTATTAAGCAAGCGAGAACAGAGCTTTCTTTTTGCTACTCTGACTACCCATAGTATGTAAGTAGAAATATTTTCCTTTAAAATACAGCGTATTAAGATTCTTCAAACTTTTGTTGGAATCTCGGGTTGGATGACTGAGCCCTTTATTCTATGTTCAACTTTATAGGTACTTGAAGAGAAATCACAGTACAACGGTGCACCGTCCGTAATATTTAATATTTCTGTATTTTCAACCTCTGCTGGACAATCAACTATTATCCATTACGATTGCGTATATTTACTATAACGTAGTATACAAACATCACGTCATTATTGTTGAACAGTCGGCTAATGGGGCTGTAGGTCCAATTCCGTAATTAGTTTTAGTAATTTGTCGTGTCAATGAGGCATTACAGGATTTTTACCTAGATGAAATGGATGAGTTTGGTGATAAAATTAGTCCAGGCGTGAACGATTCGTCGCGTGACAAAATGCCAGTCTACCAAGGCTTAACAAAAACAAAATTATAATTATACATAGTGAAATGTAAAGCCCGAGTTCGATATGAATATACTGTATATTTAAAATACTGATATATTTTTTATAACATGGACAAAGTTACCTTAGCCCACCGTTCCCACTGTCTGGTCTCCAGGAAAGTTAGCTGTCATTGATCACGGTCGGGCTGTTTACTTTCAATGTGAAATTGTTCTTTATAGCGGTGGGTGGAAGAGTTTTATTGCGGTGATCCACCAAAGTTTTACATAAAATTAAGTCGTATTTAGGACTTTCTATAATATCTTTGTATTCTTTGTACGAGCCCGGGCATTTTGCCAGTGTCGATCAATCGTGGATCAAGCCTCACACAGCACACTTATGTTCTTGTTTATGAATTTTTATGTCGTTGATGTTTCAATACTTTTAAAAAAAAAATTATAAAAGTAATGTGTAATTTTTATGTTTTTAAATATTACGTGATTAAACTGGTAAATGACGTGGAGTAGCGATAAATAAGCAAAAAACCAGCCAAGTGCCAGTCAGACTCGCGCACGAAGGGTTCCGTACTATTGACTAGGAAAATGAAAGTTAAATTACTGTTTATGACGTATTAAAAAACTACAAAACTAGATCTCATTCAGACCAAATTTTTGTAGAAGTTTATATGATGCACATGATGTATTTTACTGAAACTGAGCTAAAAGTGCCTACGAAATGTCAAGTAGTCATGACTTTATCTATGTAATGTTTCGTGAGGCTTACCCCATTTGGGAGTACAGGCGTGGTGTTTGCGTTACGTCATGTAAAGAACCATTTTACACAATTGAAAACACCACCCAACGGACAGGAAACGAAACTTGGAAAACAAGTCATAATGATTTAATGTTATCTTAAGAAAATAAATAATCCGCCGCAGAATTGAAATAGGCGGTTTCTATTTGCCACTCTCGCCGGTAGTGGACTTTCTTTGCGTTGAAGTAACCCGTGTTCTAGTAACCATAAGAAAGTATGTCAAAGCTGAATTACTAGCTTTTATGTGCTTATTTGCAGCAGGTTTCTACAGTTCAGTTAAAAGCTTCGAAAGTGGGAACATCGGATGAAATACAAAAACCCCTTGATTTGTAGAGTTACTTAACGATACTTTCAAGAGTTGTTAGCAGTCAAGTTTAAAACAAAAGGAATGAAACGAAATTATGACTATGGGGTTGGTTGAACTATTTTAAGATATGAAAAAGGTTCTTTATCACAATTTTATAGTAAGCTACATAGTGACTATTTATTTGGATGATTTGCGTTAAAAATGGTTAGAACCACAGTTCATAACTAACCTGACGATCAACTTACGCTAAACAACATCTTACGTCTATTATTCAAATACCCTGAGCTTGTGCAAGCCATAGGGTGTCGTACTGCTAAACATATACATTTATTATTGCATGTAATTAGTACAAGTACGAGTTGTGTATCAAAGGCCAAGTGCACTTGGTGTCACTGAGTCATTATAGTACACGATACGGTTAATATTTATAGCGCATTATGGATTGCGATAGATATAATATCGAGTCGATCGTCCGTCTCTTTACGACGCAACAACATAACTGATTCGTTCGTATTCGTACAGTGACCACGTGAATTTCTTTTAACAGACCAACCCGACCATTTTACTGAATTGGCTCACGTCCACCACTTTTAACTTCGTTTGAAATTGACGGCTTCTACTTTAATTTCGTTAATATTGAGTTTGTAGTTGTGAGATAAATGTCCCCTCAATGGTCTAAGGCCCCGGCACTGAGGTCGATGACCCAATTCCAGTGGGCGACGGCTTAATAGAGGCACGCAATCATTAATCTCTAAGATAGCAGTTACAGAGTAATTTTACTTGCCTCACTGGATATGTATGTAATTTAAACCGTTTCTATTAACTACGCACTTTAGATTGTGTAGGTAGGTGAGTACTTGTTTCCTCATGATGTTCGTATTGCTTAGAGTAAACCACATAGGTACATAACATAATAGACATGCGTCAGTGGAATATGGAAGGCATGTTATTGTACAATTGAAGACGCATTGCGGGAAGTGGTTTAGAAATGAATCAATTGGGATGGTTTTAATTTTAAGGTTTTTCCCCTGTCAACTCCTTCCTTGTGGGAGGTGTTTCCTTTTCCATTATTCAACAAACAATACAAAGCATTCAACTAGTTCTAACAATTTAACTACAGCCAGAGTAGTGCAAACTATCCTGATTAATCTTTGCAACTTATTTATTAAATTTAAATATCAATTTACATTTATCTATTTACCATTCCTGTGTAAACTTATTTATAAACGAGATAGATAATGAAGGCTCAAGTTAAATAAAAAGTATCTAGTCAAAGTTTCAAAAATAAGTCTCATACTTACATCGACATAATAAGGTTGTGGGACATAATGTTATTTTCGAGAAGTCCGTACCTATCGATACTTAAATTTGCACTTAACAGAACTATCGAATAAATTGATTCCCTAAACTCACAATAGAACCTACGTACAGTAAGTAAACATAAAACATAGTAACATTGCATTGTTTGATATAGGAAATCCATATTACGTTTACTGTGACAACGTTCTACGGTGTGTAGTCATTTGGTTCGACTGTACATAATCGTAGTTTGCAATAGGAACCTGGCTAACGTTTCCAGTTCATCGCAGTAAATAACTCTACATAGCTGCGTAAACTCTAGGTAGCTCGAGTTTACTCGTAAAATTGATTCCCGATAGGTACGTAGGTAAGCGAGGTGCGGATGTAGCCTTCATTTTCATTTTTATGTTCGAGACAGGTTCGCCCGCATGGCCAGAAACAAGGTCATCAAGGTATTTGTACCTATTTCTTTTATTTTTCACATGGCGTGTACAGCCACGAATTAAAAAGTAGCTTTCAGGTCGATCAACCAAAACGATAGCTAAAAGCTGCTAAAACCTTAAAAGGAAGACTCTTTAACGTAGTTTCCTCATGTAGTTCAAAGAATTAGCTCATATACATATTAGCAAAATCAGGATATGATAGCTGATGAAAAATGTACTTACATAGTCATATGTCCCGTCACCTCTCTAACTTATGAACAAACTTTATCTATTAATAAAATCATGATAGAGCTTATAATTATTTTAACAATAGTGACTATTACAAAAATAACTTTGTTTTACTTATAAATATCAGGTTCTCAACTAAATGACGGGTGTTTAACACGGAACCCTTCACTGTGCGCGGTCCGACACGCACTTGGCTGGCTTTTAGTTCCCAAGAATGTTGACATGAGTAACATATCAAACGACAGTTTTTAAATATGAAGTACTTACACAAGTGCTTATTAACACGGAATGAGGGTCAGCGTTTGATAGGGGTACCGCATTGGTATCATTAGTTTTATTGTAACGATGGTACAAGGTTAACACGCGAGGGCAACGGCCCCGGGCGGATGCCGCACGTCCTACACCCTCCCTCTGGAGCGAGCTAAATAAACATATTCAAGTAGGTGCCTACAGTTAGGTCGACGTCGCCGAACGCCCCGGACCATGCTTCAGTCTTTTTGTACTGCAACAGTGACATCACCTACACAAATCCGATTAGGGCGTATGTTTCTTGATTCATAAATTAGGTACGTCTCTTTCTAGATTAACGGCACGTGCCAATATTCATTCTATCAATATACATTACGTGACATTTTCATTAGTATATCGACCAGCCGGCTTAGCACGACAACGGTACGAGTAGCGCGCGAGATAAGCTACTTGTAATTTTCTGACACTTTAGTGAGACAATGGCAAGTATAGTCTGCCTCTCTCGTGTAGTCTACCTATCAATTGCTATAAATTGTTTTCGTCTCTCTCTATCGGTATACTTGTCTGTCGATTTCAATGACCCAAAATTTTGACATCGGCTTGACTAATATCATATTCTCAGCTCAGTAATCAAGTTTTGTAATCAGTAATGGAATGGAACACATTGTTTAGGTAGTTAATCACGTATTAGCTGTCTAAGTAGGTATGATAAAAGATATGTATCGCACCTTCAGAATTTATGGATCCAATTCGAGCCATATTTATTAATTCGAATCTATATGACATACTAATACAAAGCCAAACTATGTATTTAATAAATTGACCTGTCGTCTGTGTTTGATAAGGATCCTAACTCGCTAAAATTCGAAAAAGTCGTATGATACTGATCCTTATCATACACATACGACGAGTACTTTTGGGATCCTTATCAAACACAGACAACAGGTTAAGTGTCATTTTCGATTTGACTGATTTCTGATTGAGACTGTTTATTCATATCTTATCTTTTAAGAAAATATCACACGACGCGTACCTATACAATAACATGGTAAAAATCTTTAGTAACGCATGGGTCGATAAAATGGTGGATGAACTTCACCGTGCTAGGCAGAGTTAAGTAGAGGCAAACCGGAGTGCTCGGCGTGACGTTGAATTAAAAATAGCAAGATCGATAAACGTTACCGGCTTGCCACAAAATTACATTGATACTCAAAACAATCCCCATGCAAACACGACTTTAAACGCGAACAACGTCACTATTTAATTTAAATAAAACCGCTTTAAACAATATGTCCACGCGCAGGCACAACCGACAGCATTATCAATGCGAGCGCATTCATTAGTCATTATACTTGCGGCCACAACGAGCTTTGAAAACAAACATGATAGGAATTCTATGTTCTCGGAGACAACGTGCCGTGTTATTCATTAGCCATGCTACCTGCTGATCGTTTGCGTTAACTGCATGCATACGCTTGATTAACCGAAGTGCAGTATTTCTGCCTCGTATATGTAGTACGTAAAACTACCAAGTAAGAACTTGAGTTATCTTTTAATAGACAACCGATACTCTAAATCTGGTAATTTCTTGTCAGTTCTTTAAGTTATTAATTTTAGAACTCATTCGTAATGATTTGTTTGGTGGTGTTACTTGGTTGTGTAATTAATGATTGTGTAAGTTATTTGTCACGTTTCATGTGGTTGCTCATGCTTGACTGTATGTAATTTATATGAACAAAGAAAGTTGGTAGCTGAGGAATAGATTATAGGAATGTAAGCTATGGGTTGATCCGTAGACAATTGATGATGTGAAGAATTTCCTACGCGCAACTATAATTGAATACATACAATTGCATAATACTTAGAGTATTTAAACAATCTCCAAGCCAACCTACCTAGTTAAACCCACTTGTAGCAAAACTGCGTAATGATTTTGCTAAACTTTGATTTAGCACTACTTAGATAAATATCAATATTGTCTTGCAAATAGACAATTTTATACTCGTTTATTTAGTAACGTTAAAGGGGGGCAGACACCAGTTTGATTCTGCAGTTTATTTAACACGTAGGCTACCATGAGCGTCACCGGTGGGACCTTTCCATTTTGGTGAATCGCGGTGAGCAGCCAACGTATCAAATACAGATTTAAACTAAATCGACGAGTAGGAAGACGGCAATAAATTAGGTTTAAAGCCCACTTGCAGCAACGTCTCTAATCTCGATTTTGGTATCACTACCTCGAGATTTAAGGCAATCTGCAAGTTGGCCGAACGGTAAGTTAAATCGAGTTTAGTTTGACTAAATTTAGATTTTAGACAGTGCTACACGTGGTAGTAAGTTTATATATTCAGCTGGTATGGTAACCTATTTAAAACTCTTCTCTTTGTTTTAATGTTCGGAATTATTTCCATAGGAATCTACAAAATGGATTCCCAAGAACGGATTTAGACAAATAATGGTCGATACGAGGTGTTGAAATACGAGATTTTAAAAAAGTAAAAAAAAAAACGCGATTTTTATGTTTTACAAAACATATTTTATCAATCACGAGGGTGGAGTCATAAGTCCGGTAAAAGTTTAATTTACAGTAATGTTTTCACAAATTTTCAATTTGTAGTTCAACCTTTTTTGGAGTAAAGTAAAGTAAAATCCCAGCCAGTTCGGACGGCTAGTTTTTTTCTTAAAAAAAAAAAACAATCGCTTACCCGTTCACAAACATGGAGAAAAGCGAGATTCGTGTTCTAATTAATCATTACAGTAGGTACTCGTATTACGGATACAAAAAATACTAGATAAATATTAAGGGCACTCTAATCCATCGATTAAAATTATTCAAAAATGGTTTACGGATTTTCGTTCTGGTTTTACGAGCAGTACTAACTGTTGCTACTGATGCCAACCGCCCTAGACGCCTAGTTGAGATCACACACCAGAGATGAAGACCAAAATCCATAACATCGTATTTAATGAAAGAAGAGTAAAAGTCCGTGAAATAGCTGATTTTGTAAGCAATTCAAACGAACGTGTCCGTAATATTTTACACACTCATTCGGATACGAAAAAGATATCCGCCCGGTGGGTGCCGCCGATTGCTCACGGTGGATCAGAAATGCACCTCTAAAATGCCACGTTTCATAACCGTAGACGAAACATGCATCGATCACAAATTCATTCGGAAGCCAAGGTGTAGTCAAAACAATTATTGGTTCAAGTGAACCGGCACCAACGAAAGCCAATGTAGTTTTATCCCCGAATAAAGTAATGGGTAGTGTTTTTTTTATGCTTGTGGTGTATGTATTGATTACGTACTTCCAAAAAAGGCAAAACAATAAACTGTGAATATTATGCCAATTTATTACAGCGATTCCATGAATTTTTAATGGATAAACGACCCCATCTGGCGAAAAAGAAAATCATTTGTCACCAGACAACGCACGGGTGCACACATGTGTAGGCTTTGGGCAAAATCCACGAATTGCTGTCGCACCCGCATTATTCCTGCGACTAGGTAGGTATTTTCTTTTCCCAAATTTTAAAATATGGCTTCGCGGAAAAGATTCAGTTCGAACGAAGTAATCATCGAAGAAACAAATGCGTACTTTGAAGGGAAAGGGAAATTATATCATACCAAAGGAATCGATAAGCTAGAAAAACGATCGATCAAGAGCATTAAACCAGAACCAAAGTTGAAAAATAAATAACATGTAATTTTGCAAAAAAAAAAAGACTCTTTGACATATTCATTTTTTACCAGACTTATCAGCTTATCACTCTGTGTTTGTGCCTAATCTCAGATCTTACTTTACATAGATCTAAGCAGGGAGGTCCACTCCGCAGTTTAGACCAGGTACGCTAAGCCGGCGAGACCTCGAGAAAGGTATAGAGACCTTTCTCGAGTGGCTAGCAGGTAATGGTAAAAAGAGATAGCAATATTTTTACACCTGAACACGTTCGGGAGTGGACTTTCTTTACATAGTACTTATTTACCTATTCTGTGGTCTAAGTCAAAGAGGTCCACGATTTCGGTGAATACAACGAGAATTTAACTGCAAATCCACACTTCCGCGGTATCGATGCCGAGTGCTTCAACGTTCGTGATTTCTTAGGTAAGAGATGTTGTGAGTGAAAAGCGGAATCATTTTACAGTATTTCATTGCGCTCCACCACTTCGCTGCTCACTGATTCAGTGGACATAGACAGCGGAGTGGCGATGTCCAATGAAATACGGTAAAATGTTTCCTGTTTTCACTCAAAATGCTCAAGATAAATATAAACTGTGTTGTTAGTATGGTCTGGAGAAACTAACTAAGACTTCAAAAACAAAGGGGTCTGCTAAGTAGATCCGCAATTTTTTACGTAAAGTAACGTAGATTTTCGTAAAGCCTCCGAAATATGGCCAGCATTGCAACATTGTGAGACTCCGGATTATGTATTTTTAGGTTACAAGTTGTATGAAATTGTAAAAAGGTTTATTCTTTTGTTTATTTCAGTAAACAAAGAAAAAAGTAGTATCTAAGTTTATCCGTCACCGCCTTTTTACTGCCCACTTATCATTATTCGTAGCACGCATTCCTATCTAATACAGCTAATACGTGCTCGTCCGGGAAATCGCTTGCTTACTGCCGGTGTACTTTCACGCAATAATTTCTAAAACGTCGGTAAGTACACTTGCACCAACCAAAAAGTTGGTTAAGGTGAAAATGTTTGCATACTCGAGTACACATAATTCCTTAGGCCCTTCGGCGCGAAGTGTTATCAAAGAGTGGAAGGTAAAGGTATGCACAAATATTTAATATTGCGCCACAACGCTTATAGTATCTACGACGTGATGAGAATATAGATTGCAGGCTATGGTCTTCATGAGATGTGAATACGTTTAATAGGTAGGCTGCATATTTAAATAATCATCTGCCTTTGTCGTTATTAAAAAATACGAGCAAAGTGAATTGCATGCTAGTTTCAATCAATTGATAAAATTTGACTCTAAAACCCCGAGGCCCTATAACATTGAATTTAAGTAGGTGATGGGTTATTTTCGTTCTTCAGTTTTAAGTTTTACTTTTAGTTAACTTTTTTATACTCAATTTTACAGCCTTACGAAACACTTTGTGCTGTTAGTTCTGGAGTCGGTACCAACTGGTGACTTAACGAAAGTAGGTAGATATAATATAATAGCTCAAACTTCTTGGCTGACACTGACTTCAGAAATTACACTACGATGTGTTTTATACATGTCTACAAGATCAAGTACAAAAAAAGCCTAATCGTGTACTTTTTCCATTTTTTTTTTGAGTCTGTTGTAAAATTTATATTTTTTCCACTTTTTAGTAACTTTACTTTTTTTAGGATTCTAAAAGATGTAGGCTCTATCAATTACGTAAGTACGTGTGACAAGGCCGCAGATTCAAATGCTAAATAATAAATAATTAAATAATTGATTCGAGACCGTGATAAATACATAGAAATTGATGAAAAAAACCGGCCAAGTGCGAGTCGGACTCGCGCACCGAGGGTTCCGTACAAACCTGCAAGGTTTACAAAGTTCGTTCATTACGACAATCGAGTCATAACTATGGTATTTTTATTATAGATAGCTCTACGCGTTCATGAGGAAAAAAGTAATAAGTTAATATTTATTAAAAAATATATATTTTGTAATGTAACTAAAAATTTAAGGTTTTCGGAATTTTTCCTTTATGTGTGCTATAAAACGTTGCTTCATGCCAAATTACAAGATTCTTGGTCGACTGGAAGTACCCTTTAGGTTTTGATTCCCTTGCGAGTACTTGCGAGTTTCAAAATATGCAGCTTAAATTGCTGTTTCTTTTGATTGCGTTGACATAGAAGTTTGATTTTGTTACAGCTTAAAGGTATTATAGACCTGAGTATTTGGTATGAATTTCAATTTAATACCTCTACGCGTTTATGAGGAAATGGGTAGTAAGTTTAAAATTACTAAAAAAAATATATTATGTGATGTAACTAAAAATTTATGGTTTTCGTAATTTTTCCTTTATCTATGCTATAAGACGTTGCTTCGTACCAAATTTCAAGATTCTGAGTTCACGGAAGCACCCTGTAGGTTTTGATTCCCTTGCAAGTGTCGAAAATTTGCGGCATAAACGGCTGTACCTTTTGGTTGCGTTGGCTTAGAAGTTTGATTTTTTCACAGCTTCAAGGGACAGTAGACCTGAGTAATTGATATAAATTTCAGCTTCATACCTCCACGCGTTCCTGAGAAAAAGGGTCTTGACAGACGGACGGACAGACGGACAACAAAGTGATCCTATAAGGGTTCCGTTTTTTCCTTTTGAGGTACGGAACCCTAAAAAAAATTCAACTCATTTTTTTATTAGTGAAATATATGTATGTGCATCATTTTAATAAGTTACAATAAATATAACAAGAAAATGAAATAATTATATATTTGAGCAGAATGTAACGATCGAATTCGGGTGTTACGCCTACGACACCATTTTTTTTTACAATAATAGTATTTATAAAATATTATATTTAATTTTTGTGTTTTATTTCTTCGCGATCGTAGTAAAACTATAGAGTACAAGTCGTCCATAAAACTTATTTTACACTCAACTTACCTCATATGCCCATCTATCCTCTCGCCCGCACGCTAGGATGCGGATAAACGCATCGCGTAAAATGGTGCGTATTATGCACTAATTGTACAATCTACTAGGTATTTTGTCATTTTGAAATTGAACACTTACAACAAAGTTCCATATTAATGGCAATGAAAATAATTGCATTTAATACAATAATCGACTAACAGTTTAGGACGTCATCGTACCTATACGGAGTGTTCCCGATGGAAAAACACAGATCTAATTTCTGAGTCCACATGAAGTAAGCATAGAGTTCGGCAATAAACTTGGGAAGATTTTAAATGTGGCGTAAGTTCGCGTATAGTTTTTTCCACGTAATAGTGATGCGCGAAATAACAACTCTACATGACAACTAACTCAACATGAAATATGTAGGTACATAGTTATGTATACAAATTTACTTCATGTTCTAGTAGTCGTGCATTTGCAGTTCATGTTGTGCCAGCAACATTCCATAGAAAAAGTGAAGCTCTTACTTACACCCACTACTTAAAATGTTGCCAAGTTAGATTCCGAGAACTGTAATGAGGAAATTAACACATGCACATTTAAATGAAATGGCTAACTTTGCAACCTCTATAAGTATAGTAATTTTGAGTGAACTTGCGAAAATGTTAACTACCTACTAAATAACACAAATCATCACCCAATTATTTTTTTTCATTTGGTGTGGAGAATATTGGTTGATTTCAGTAGTAAATAAGTTAAAATCATAAATTAAGTAGTGTCTTTATTGTGATTCAATTCATGACTAATAACATAAAATAATTGTTTTTAAGTACTAGTGTACTGCAAAGTACCTTAGTTGAGATAATTTAATTGTAATTCAGTTGCAGTTTAATTTTATAGTTATTTATTTGTGATGCCTATTTATATCTTGGAGTTAACTAACAGAAAGAAATAGTGGTCCCTAGTTGCCACGGTGGCAGAGCCTGAATGACCTAGTACAATTATGTTTTTCAAGTAGGTGTACCTATAAAGTAAGTTAAAGATTCTTTATGGCAAAGGTATCTCCAGAGTATAAAATAGGACCTGGGTAGGGTAGTGTACTTTATTACAACCTACATATTTTTAAGCAACTCTATCAAAGTTGCCTCCTAACTTGTGGCATAGGATAAAAACTGAAAAAGTAGATTTTCTGATTTTTTTTTTTGTTTGTCTATGCAATTTAGTGCCTTGGTTGTACTGTGGCTTGATATAAGTACTCAGTTGAATTTGTAATTTAATAACAAATATGCAATTTTATACAATTTTCGTTAGGTTTTAGTTATTAAGAAAGCTGTATTACTGTTACAGTTCTGATGGCACTCAACTCCGAGCAGCATAAACATTTTAAGACTCTACCAAAGTTCCTTAGGAGTGTACACATTTCCAGAATAATGTAAATCTGGGTATAGTCCCTAGCAAGATTTTGTCAAGTGGGAGTAAGTTTATGCATCACTTTTTCGTTACTTCCACTACAAAACATTCTGCCATCTAACTTGCCGGGGACTAGGAGATATTTAACTGTTTGAATAGTGCGATTGTGATGCGGAAATCCAAAAATCCTAACACATAAAATAGCAAAATGTAGATCCATAAAATGTACCTGTAAATGCCTACCAGCTAGGTACCATTTATTCAAAGTACTGCATTCAAGTTTAAAGTTACCTAATCAAAGGAACAATTTGTTAGCTAGGCTTTTTTAAAACTTAAGTATCATATTTTAGTTTACACTAGCTGGGTGACCGAGCTTTACTCGGATTATTTTTTGCATACATTGAAATACTGGTAATACAAGTTGTAAAACTAATA
>BHDV01058117.1:397415-436232 GCA_005406045.1 Adoxophyes honmai | reverse complement strand
TTGTAGAACAAAAGAAGTTCCGTTTGAGGAGTTAAGTCGATACCTACATTTAAAGCCCCTATGTCAGAGACACCCTGTATAGCAGGCGTAATTGCTTTCAGGAGAAGCATTCTATCTTGTCTTTGGTTAAGGACATATGTGAAGTTCGTTCGTAATGGTAGATGTTATGAGTTTATGAGATTGTCTGATCGCTTGCCGTCAGGTTAATTTGCTTTCCCTGTAGTTAAATATGACGCTGAGATTTAAATGAAAAGCAAAAATCAAGCGAGGTAAGTGATATAGATAAAACTGGAAAATATCCGCCGATGTTTGCGTTTATTGTTGAAAATTTGTCGAAACCTATGATTTCAGTTTCGTTTTCAGTATCGAAAACTAAACCCTACTCACCACAACTGCAACTGAGTCTGGTTGGCTTGTGGGAAGGCCGCCAACGAGTGTATGTTGGACAGCAAGGTAACTCTGTAATGCGGCTGGATGTGGTGGATCCGGTACGAGAACATGTCCAGCAAGTTGTGCAGAATACCCCACGCCTGGGACTTGAACACGTTCGGTAGGAGCTGAACTGCAAGCAGGTTGATAGGCAAACTCTTTAGCCGGCTGGGAACGATGTTTGTCAAATATCTGACGTTGTGTAGGGACAGGTGTCCCTTTGATGAAAAGTAAGAGAAAGGTGACAAGGAAACGGACCATGAAGAAATTGCTGTCAATGTTTTATTGACATATCATATCTCGTAAAGACACGCTTTACAAGATGAAAATATCATCATCATTATAGAAATACGATGAATTCACAAGTTATGACAGTAGTAGACGCAAACAATGACATCCATTTTATAGGGCAGGGATAGGAATTGATAAAGTGCATGGGCGCATGTTTTGTGCAGGTATTAAGTTGTTTTAGTGTATGTGCTGACTGATTTAAATAACCACAATTGGGCAATGTCGACCGTTCAGTTCATCCATGCCTTATGTTTAATTGTATATACATGTATTTTATAATGAGAAAGTAATATAATTAATGATATGTCAATAAAAATGGCAAGAAATAAAATAAAAAACATAAAAATTGTACGATCCGCAACAAACTCGACTATACGATTTCTTAAAAGTTGACAAATTAATTAAACACACTGTGATAATGATAACTGTAAGGTATCAAAGGTGCTGGCAAAGTACACTTAAGTATGTTGCAAGTTATTAAGATCCATGCAAGGAGAAAAACAATAGGTATACAAAAATAATCATACATAACACTCACTAACGAAACCTTTGATTCCCAGGGACTCAATTTCGGTGTACACCAGCAGACGGCTGTAAGTCTCGACGAGGGCCGGCGCCATCATACTGCTGCCTGGTATACTTGTCTTGTTCTGAGCCAGCTTGGCCACGTGGGTCACTATCGAATGTATGAGCGACATCTTACAATGCAACGTCAGGCTATCAAGTATACACATAGACAGTGGAACAGTGGGCAAAGGCGTCCCTGGATTCCCATTGGGTAAAGCCTTCTGGTTCCCAAACAAAGTTTCTATTATGATCCCCATGGGCCGAGCGTAGTACTCCTGGTTGGTTGAGTACGCATTGCACAGTAACGCTATGCGGTAATCCGATCCCATTAGTGTTGGTGTGTTGTTTGATGTCATCAGGTGTTGAAGAAAGCTGAAATGCAAAGGACTTAGTTATTTTTGGGTACAGTTTATACTGACTCATGTAAATACCATTATGGACACTTAAATATCAACACAATCTGTCTATTTCAAAAGTTGGAAATGGATATTGCACAATAATAAGTTGACATCGGCGTTTCCATCGCAAGATAAGACGTTAACTAGCTGGAGTCATTAATTTAATTGATTCCAGAATGCCTTTACAGAGAAAGCCTTTACTAAGCTTTGGATGTCATGGAACATGGATTATATTACGCTGAGCTGACTTTAGGTACACTTAAAGTCTGAATGAAGAGATTTAAATCTAATCACAAGCAAAAATAAGTAGTACAGAACAGTACTACTGAAATAACTAACCGAGAATGACTATGATTACAAGTTGACTTTTTCTGCTAATGAAGACTCCAGGGCTCGCTAACGTCTTACCTACTATGCAATGAAATAAAGTTCATTTTAAATTGGAGAAACTAAAAAAAATGTTTCATTAAGTGAACAGCGTGTTCCTGAGTGCGTCCTTAAATTTTACTTTTTATGGGCACTCCACATTACGTAATACGTGCTTATACGAAAATAAATTAATAAAGCTTGAAACACGTAAAATGATTGGTTTTGAATTTTACTTACTCATATTGTACTTTCAGGTTCTGTGGCATTGGCATTGTTTTGTGTTCACTTTCGGCTTTTTTTAACAAATGCATCCAAATGCAAACAACGGCCATTTGATGTGTGCAATGCGCCCTCGTGCAGTCAGGTACAGGCAGTGGTTCTTTCTCAGGGTACAAAAGCTCATGCAACTTTATTATGGGCAAAAAATTGGACAGCGGATTCCTCTGTATGCTGCCAGAAATGAACTGGAGAAGCACCCACATGAGGTGATCCCTGCCTTTCTTCATTTCATGCCCAATTAGTTTGTTGTGGAGCCCCATCACTATGTTGGGGAAAGATGCGAACCCAAAGAGTATCAAATAAATAACTTGTGATGACAGATGCAGCCAGCACCAGTGTGTTGAAGACATTTCATCATCTTCACTTTCCTGTTCACTTTTCTCCATAGCCAGTATCATCAGTTCAACCAGTTGGTCTTCTAAGGCTATACACCTCTGTTTGTGTTGTTTTTGTAGACCTAGCATTGAACACACCATGTCTCTGGAGTATGGCTGTTGTAATACATGCCTCAGTAACGATATTTGTGGCTTTAGTAATTTGTCGTCATAAGGCAAACTGCCTTTGAGGGAAAATTTCAAAGTAGTAGGGTCTAATCTCCATGGGTTCACTAGGTGGTCAGCATAGCCAGAAAATTCAACTACTGGCAACATGTGAGAATGTCCTGTTATTGACACCATTTGTGCACATGGCTTGAAACTTTGAACAAAGCTGGTAAGAAGCTTTGCTAGTTGCTAAAAATAAGGTACTGTTTTAGTTCATTAAAATTAGAATGCAGTTATGGATGTATATTATTAAAGTTAGGCTTAACGGTAGAAACTTCTGTTTGATTAAAATTAAATGACATGTACTTTCATGTATTTATTTTTACAAATGATTATTGTATTTCATAAAATACACCACTAAGGAAACCGAAATATATCAATTTTTAACGGATCAGTACATAAATCTTTTTTTTTATTAACGCCAATGCATTCAATTAAGCAGATGGAAAGTAGACTATTGTGTCAACGTCAATGGGTATTTTAAACTACTGATTCAGACAAGTATGACTTAAAGTTCAGTATGACTTATTATGAAAAGTATAATTTAAACTTACCCAATGAGGCCAGTGATTGTTGTCAGGATAATCCTTCTGTATTTCAGTTACAATGAAATATGCAGGCAGTAAAGAGGCATTTCGGTCAAATATGTATTCAATTACATTATAAAGTGCTTTCAACTGTGGCATTGTGCTTGAGTTTAATCGGACTGGCAATGTGTGTGCTTTTTCTCGACAACCCTGAAAATTTTAACGGTAAGTTAACAACTCAGCACCTTAAGCCTAGTTCCGACTTGGTTAGGATTTTAGCCGAGCTGCGACTAATTGTGTAAGTAAACTACTGGCTACTATAGAAAAGGAGAATGAAACGGATTGACTTAACAAAATTTTCGGTGTTGACTCATTTAGCTACTAAATTACTTGTTACTCAACTAAAATACTAGGCTAGTCCGAACTAGCCCTAAATGAGAGAAGTTGTAGAAAACTTATATCTTTACAAAAATAAAAATTACATACCTTCATAATTTCTCTAACTCCTTTGTAATCCACACCTCCTATAATTCTTCTGATTAAATTAAAACATTCGATCCAATAGTCAGCATTTTTATATGTCAATTTTTCACTTGTCAATATGCAGTCACAAAGAGTTCTAAAACAAAAGAAAAGTTAATTTTTTTCATTAAAAGGTATGGAAATGAAGAGAAAAACATAAATATGTAAATTACTAGCTACAGTGTAAACTCATTTGTTAGTCAGTCAGTTGCACACCAACTTCTCAAACAAAATGTTTAATTGTGGCAAATTAATCTTGTTCTCCTTACGATAATACTCACTACAAGGGCTTCACACCAACATCAAACAAAAATAGGGTACAAATCAGTAAATTTTACTGACTAAGTGGAAGTGGATAGTTGGTTATCCAAAAAAAGTGATGTTTATCCCATTTCACCTTTAAAGCATCAATATTAAGTGAGGATAAAGTTAATACTATAAATATACTGTTTTAAACTTTCTGTTTTAAACGTCGCTGTAATGCGGCCAAAAAGTTAAGAGGTAATAAAAAAATACTGTGATTAAGTCCCGCGTAAACATAAATATTTAATACTATAATTTTGCCTATAATCAAACACATGATGTTTGATGACAATAAGTTTTGTGACAAGTTGTCTATAACAAACCAGCTGAGCATCATAAACTGCCTGAAAAGATCTGCAAGCATATTGAACCAAACATATTCGCAAAGCAGTGCACACATATTTAACAAAAAAAAAAAAAAAACAATCCAATGAAATAAAATCGGTGCTACCTTGCCTGGATGATATTTGTATTAACTAAATTCTCCATAAGTGTCAGTAATTGCTTCATTTTGTGTCTGTTTGTGAGGACTGCTGTTAATGTGAGGTACTGCCTTATAGCAGGCTCTTGCACCTCCACACTTATTGGTGACATGACTGCACATAGCTTTTTCTGATATGTTGCCAACCTCTCGTTTTCTTGATCAGGTTTGTACACCAGGAAGCAACTAAATGCTTCCTCCACTGCCTCTACTCGCTAGAACATTAGGAATACAAAGTTTACCGTGAGTTTTGCACACAAATAAAGTGAAAGACCATATTTTCACTTAGTGTTTCAAGCGAGCAAACATTCCTTCATGTAGACATTTGAGCTAGTGAAAACACTAATATTGAGCAAATTGATGTACTTTTGACATATGAGGAAACATTTTTAGCAAACAAATAGTGAAAATCTGGCTTGAGCTTCTAAATAACCAATCACCCAATCACAATTGGTTAAAATTAAATCAAAAAATATTTACCAACTTAATCTCTAGAGGTGTAGAAGCTCAGTTAGGAAAGTTATAGCAAAATAAATGTTCCTTCCTATTAAGTCTTGCTTGTCCACCTGAACCTTTTTTATTGTTTTTCAAAATGTAAGTAACTATAATCTAATTATAGAGAATTAGTATTCAAGATATATCCCTGTAGCAAATTATTTGTTAACCAGCAATTGGCGTCAATTACATGTACATTTAATTAATTTCATATATATTACGTTTCTCTAACATCCTCATTAATGCCATGTAATTAAAACACCTTCTCGTCAAGTTATAGTACTGTTTTTAAATCAAATAAACAGACAAGAAGGCAGAGAGACAGTTCTTCCGAGTTTATAATAATACTTTAGTCTATAAGTTGTCCTCTACGTATCATATGCTACATATTAAGGATTTTACGAACACGGTTTTAAAATAATAATAAATGCCACTACTTACCAAGATTTCATTGACTATGTTGGCAACTTGCGATTCCGCCATAGTAAAATACAAGGAACTGGCGGCTTTCATTAATGCATAGTGTAATTTACAATTTCACAGTTCAATTTACCTCGGCGTTGAGTCTAAAACTCTAAGCCATAACTTAAATTAATAATTTCTGTCTCGTCGAGTATGACTGAAGTCTGAAGGCTTGACAATTTTGTTTGACAATGACAAAAGGTTTTTTTTTTATTCTCGACGAAAAGCTCAAGAATCGAAGCCAAGCTGCATGGACAGCAATATATAAACTTGGCACATGCTTGGCACTTTGTAAAAGAAAGTTACCAAATTGTCTTTGGTCAGAACTAAACAAGCAAAAAAAAGTAAAAGCAGTGAGAAAGGAATGGGGCTTATATCACAAACACCCAAGCATTCTTTATTCCTTTGCTAGTATAGGATATACTAACGAATAGAGAATTATATTTAACGTGAGGGAAAAAATAACTTGTTTCTTTTTAAATAGATTTACGCAAATTATGTGAAAGTCTTCAACATTTTCAGTTTGGTCACTATCAAAAAATTCTAAATGCACCGTTAAGGTCTGACCACACCGCAGCTTAAAGCTAAGCGTCCACAGGTCCGCATCGCACGCATCCGACGCATTGGATTCAATCAGATGTATGGCGAAATGCGATGCGTACGATGCGGCCAGGTGGACGCACTTGTAGGAGTTTCTATACAAAGAATATAAAAATCCGTTGCGTGCGATACGTCCGATCCGATGCGTACGATACCGACAAGTGGACGCTTAGGTTAAAAAACGGTCACGATACGGAATCGCAGTGACGCGTCGTATACGCACCGTTTTTGACGCATGCTCCCCACACCGCTGCTTAAAATACGCTGACACACCATACATTCATACCGTACCGTCACCGTTTTTTAAGCAGCGGTGTGAGGTAGCATGCGTCAAAAAAGGTACGCATACGACGCGTTACTGCAATTCCGTATCGTGACCGTTTTTTAAGCTGCGGTGTGGTCGGACCTTTATTCTTTACACTCTGATTTTCTCCTACTCGAACTTCATCTATTTCATTTAAAATGTCTTCATTTATGTACACTTCATTTGTTTCATCGTCATTTATTTCAACTTAAGTTGTTTCACTGTTCCCAAAGTTGTTATAGCGGTTCGTGAGATACAGCCTGGTGACAGACGGACAGACAGCGAAGTCTCATTAATAGGGTTCCGTTTTTACCCTTTGGGTACGGAACCCTAAAAAGACTAACAAAGAACAGAAAAAAAATTGCCGTGTGTTGTCGGGATAGAATAACACCTCTATTTCTGCCAACTCAAAACTTAAACAAAATATGCTAGAAGTGGGCACGAGGCGTGAAATAGTCAAACTTAAACTGATTCTATACGAAAAAAAAACAAAATGAAACAGTACAGATACGGAACTGTCAAGTGTCAACTTTAATCATAGTGTTCTTTGTGAAATAGGTCCGAGAACAGAACAGACAGACAAAAAAAACTAAACTGAAACCAGAAACCAGAAACTGGCAATGAGCAAAAAGCGAGGGGACGATATTTATCATTTTGTGTTAATTTAATGTAATTATTAAGAGTGTTCATTAATGGTTTTGCTATTTGGTGTATGTAACGTCAAATTTATGTGTGCAAAAAGGTTGGAAGCAATATTGTTTGGGTGATGGAGTCGCCGCCTTCGTTTTCAACACATTCCGAGGCACCTCCGTTAAGTGAAGACAGCGGTCTACTCATCACGAGTGGGTCCTTCTCGAGCGACTCTGCTAGCGGCTGGCATCACGTTACATCCGAGGTCAGTTCTTTCGTAACCTAGCACTTTACTTCCCTTGAAATTACTGCGCTTCTGTATGATTACTTGTAGAAATTGGATTATAATCAAATGTTTTTACGTGTTTACCTTTTGCTAATTCTAATATTTATGAAAAAAAATTGCTTGTTTGTTTTGTAATTAGTGTCTTTAATTATTGTTGGTATTGTGTTTCCTACTAGCTGCCTCTTAGTAATGTTAAGTATTTTTAAACTATATCTTGTTATTATTTCTTTGCATTATAAAATTACCAATTGTTATCTAAGCTTTGCCTAAATTTTGAAGTAGTAATTAATTAAAAAAATCTTAACTTGTTACCTTTACATAACAAGCAACTTATTTCCTATCTATTGTAATTTGCAAAACACCCTGCTAAAGCTACAATTCTAATTGGAGAGTACTTGTACTATTACAGAAAATAATAATTTAGATGCTATGCTGATGAATACAACTGTCTGTTCTTCTTAATATTTTGCAATTGAATAATTTCAAAGTGAATCAGAGGTCATCAGAGTCATAATAAAATTATTAAGGTATTAATACTACATTATTACATTAAATCATGTGATAAAACTCATATAAAGATAACATTCTCATAATTTAATTTCATTGTATGTGGTATAGAGTATGAGGTAGGGTGACCGCACCAGTAATGGACATAGAATCAGTAATGGACAATGACTCTTATTTACTACCCACTAAGGAAATGTCATTTGTTTTACAACAATCAATTCACAACTCTATGGTCTTTAAATTATGAATGAAGTGTCCATCACTGGTGCTTGTCAGCTTAAACCGTCCATAACTGGTGCCGTCACCCTATGTAGCCTGAATATTTTTTGATATTTCTTTCTGATAGTAACTTAATGTAACTTCATTAAATGACTACTGCAGTGCAGTAAAAGTTTTTGTGCTTAGTTTTAATTTCTTGAAGTAAAATCCTAGTATGAAATAACTTTTGCTGTGCTTACTATTTCAAAGAGATAGAGATACTATGCTATTTATTTTTTTGCCTAAAAATATGTTACTGTGTCAACAGGCTATGATTTTAAGAAAGATCTGCATGTTCATGAACTTTGTTTAATATTAAGCGAATTGACTATATTTTTGAGTGTTTATTGGTAGTAATAAGTTTGGTCAAGTTGTGTTAGTAATTTTTTTTATTGCTTTTGTATTTATTTTGTATTGTCTAGGTATTTAGTAAAGTAATAAATAAATACACAGCATAGTTAAAAGGTTCAAATCCTAACAGTTGTGCTTTTGATGTGCAGGGGCCTTAGCATTGTTAGCATTTATTCCAGGTTTGTTTTTTTTTACACAAGCCTAATTAGATTGGGACATATTTGTTGGTTCTTCAGCCTTATTAAAATTTGAGTCATTAAGCAATTAAAAATTAGTACAGTTCTTCATTCAGGCTCTGATGAGTCATGACAAATTGAACAAGCTTTATATGGTCTAATCTCTGAATCAGACAGGAATTTGCAGCTAAAATCTAACACTAAATGTGAATTCAAGTCTTTGCTAGTCAAAGAAAGTTGTGGTGCTCTCTCTGATCTTTTACACTCCCGCAGTCACAAAATTACTTATAATTAATATCAACCACAGATTTATATCGAACTAGATGACTCAAGTGTATGTACTTTGCGTGCCAAAATGGAGCCAAAAGGAAGAGCAATGCTCCTCCTTTGACGCGATTTCATTTAGTTTTATAACACTTAGATTAGGTTTAACTGCCTAGAAACAGGATAACTTGAATAAGGCGGCATCACCTTTGAATGGGTTTCACTCGGACTGTCAATTCCCATCGCTAAAGCGCTCATGTGACGATTCCTCTCTTGGAGAAAAAGTGACACGCTTGGTTTACATACAAATGCAGGAACTCGCGGTATCTAGTTCGATATAAGTCTGTGATATCAACCTGTACATAATTTTCCGAAATTTCTGAATGTGCATTATATTGAGGTTGTGAACCAATTTTTTTAAGGCTAACATTTTTGCAATCTGTTTCTTTTAGTTATTTGTGGTTTTTGCCTTGGGTGTCCAGTGCTGTGCACTGTCTTTGTGTCTTATTAGTTTTCCTGTTGCTCTGCTAAGCTTTGTATTCAATATTTTATATTAAATACTTGCAAACTAGCAAAAATATCTATACTTCAATCGCTATGTTATAATTAGGTCAAGTCATCTAAAATATTGGTAAATCCTTGTCGCTTGAATGGTAAAGATAAAATTTTGTTTGTAACAACATATTTGTAACTTTACATAATTGAAATAAATATTATATTCATGCTGGCGAATTTTTTTTACAATAAGCAAAGAAAAGCAAGAAGTAATAATATTTTGTGTTTTAGCTACAAGAAAGTGACTTTGATGAAAAATCTCTGTCACTATGCGAGTCGACCGAAACGTCAGAACGCATGTGCGGTGATTTTTTCAACACAGTCAAAAAAGGCCCTGGAAAAGGCCTCATAACTACTATTGAGCCACCTCTGGAATTTCAGGTATTCATAGCACATTATACTGATTCCTATTTAAATTGTACACATTTCTACATATTCAAAAGATGGATTTTAAATTTTATTATTACTAGTCTTTCATTCATCAGTATTTTCAAAAATTTTGTTATCTACCTACTTAGTTACCCAGTTTTTTATAATTCGGAACGTTAATGCTCTTTACTTGAGAAGGTACTGTCAATTTAAAAGTTAAATGAATCTCCCATGTTTTACATACAAACACTTTAAATATGGAATATAGTAAGATATTAACTACCTACATATTTTTAAATTCATATATTAATAAAGGGGCATTGTCAGAAAAAGTACTTTACACTAACAAATTTCGAGATATTAGCACTCATAATCACAAACATTATCTAATATCTATTCAAGCAATATAAAAGTGTCCCACTTTTTATTGTCTGTTTCATGGTGCAATTTCTGTTTTTTTGTTATTCAATAGAGAATTTTGTATTGCATTATATTGTATTGCAGTGACTAATAAATTTCGTATGGATAACGATGATTAAGCCAAAATGGGTTGGTAGCTAGGTACTTTTTTTCTGCAAATCCCAATATCACGGCTGTATTCCGAAATGGGATAGGTTTAGTGAACATACATACATAATTACTGGGACTGATGATCAACGCTTAATTTATTTTCAGGACAATCCTGTTCCAGTTAATATTATCGAATGTACGGCAGTGTTCGTGCCTCCGTCCGTCGTTGTTCAAAATGACTCTGTAAATAAATCAAGAACATCAAGTCTAGATATTCCGATGACTACGAGGCATCTGTCTCCCCTGTACGCTAGGAAACTAAAGCCAGAGTCACTGATCGAGCGCCGGCAGTGTCTGAACCACAGGTTCGCGAGCCCGCGGCTGCTGCACTTAAGCCCGTGTCGCGCAAACCGCCCGTCCTCTAGAAACTCACTCACTTCCCGCCTCTCCAGCAGCCATAACTCCCTCATCACTCAGTTCCAAGACGACTCTAGCTTCATCACGCAGGCTATTTCCCACGACACGCTATCTGCCAAAACGTCCGACATCACAGACATGTACAATGTGCCCTTCGATAGCGACATCTACGCTGTCCCCATCGACATGGTCCGCCCCGGTCACAGCAACGTAAGAAACAAAGGCAAGAAACCCCCCAGAACTAATAAGAAACGCGGCAAAAGTACACCGCAAAACTCTGCCACCAATTACGTTCAGTCCGATAAGAATCACAAGCCAAAAGAAACGACAACAAGACATAAAGATTCCAAAAATAAAAGGCACAGCTTGCCAAGTTCGTCGTGTAAGAAGAACATATCCGATTCAGAGACGGACTCGCTACACCTGACGTTGCGCGAAATGAGAAAATATTTGCACACGCTTTACTCAAGCTCCAGTGATTCAGAGTGCCGGAACACTATAAACAAGAAGAACAATATAATAATTCCTAACGTCGAGATACACGTGCGGCCGACGAAAGACGCCAAGACGAACGCGTCCAAGGAAAACGAAGTGTGCGTCGCGGTGGAAGCGAACAATAACCACAAGAAGCCGAATAAAAATTCTTTCGGCATGAACGTGAAGAATAAGAAGCATAAAGAGGTTCCTAAAGAGGTCGTAGAGATAGATAAGAGTGATAAGAGTGTTAGGAAAGTGAGTCAGAAGAAGATGTCGCCTGTGAGGATTTTGTCGTTGAATTTGAAGCAGAGTTTTTGTAATTTGTTCCGTTGGCGGCGGTCGGGGGACAGGGAAGTGGGGAGTGAAGTGGAGCGAGTGGAAGGGAGGGAGTCTCCGCCAGCGGCTGTGAGGCGAGCGTTGCCGCCGCTGCCTCAGGCACCGGCGCCGCAGACCTCGCGCCGAGGCAACGACGACGATGCTGTAATGGACTTCGCTACGTCCATCCAGAGGGTCAAAGATGTAAGTTGCTTTAAGATGCCTAGCCATTGATCGTGGTTAGATTTAACCCTGGGTCAGGTAATGTAAAGTGTCAAGTTAATCCCGTCATATGTCGCCCTTAGACACGATAGTGGGAAATTACGATAGTGTGAAAATAAAATTGGCAGCGGCATTAATTATAGTGTTCCAACTGATATTTCGACTTCGACCAAAAAAAGCATCCTCGGACGAATTGTCGGCTTCGGCCGGAATTGCACCTAAGGTCGGACACTAATTAACTAAGTTTTATCAAGATCTGTTTATCGATGTAACCAAGGAAAGGTGACAAACAGGCATGGAGACATATATCATAGTTGTATGTGTCAGTAAAATATTGTAGTTAGTATGGTTTTGCAATAATTGGTTTGGAATTTTCAAACAACTAAGATATTTAGATATTCAATATGGCCTTAGATTGTCAAGTTCTGGGTTATAAAATGTACCGACCGCACAATTTAGGACGTTAAATTATTGTTTCAGTATGGCTGGTACTGGGGTCCCATTTCAGTGGAGGCTGCGGAAAAGATTCTCTCCAACGAACCGGACGGCTCGTTCATAGTGCGGGACAGCAGCGACGATCACTACATATTTACTTTAACGTTTAAGCTGAATGGACTGAGACACGTTAGGATTGAACATGATCAGGGTAAGTTTGACTAATCTGTAGTGTCCGACCGAAACTTCGGCTTTGGTCACCTTAGGGCAAAAAAACCACCTTCGGCCAAACTGTGATTTGAAATTGGACGAACGATGCCAGAGCGAGAGGGATAGTGCGCAGCGCTTAGCAGAGCAGCGTTTCGCCGGCCCGATCGCATTACTTGCGTTTAGTTATATAAATTACTGGCAACACATAACATAACAACATAGTCACATTTGATTTAGAAGCGAAAACTGCGCATAATTTACTGCCGTTTTTTTTACTACTAGCAAATTCTCGTATTTCTTAGGGTCAACATAGGTTCAAGCTTCGGCTTCGGCTTCGGCCGAAGGTTTTGATGAAAACCGATTAATCTGCTTCGGCTTTGGCCAAAATTGTACCTTCAGTCGGACACTACTGATCTGATATGGAATGATACACCAATAATAGATCCACAGTTAAATGATATGTCCTATGTATGTTCCTAAGTCTTCCTTTGGCATATAAAATAATGCCAATTGGGGACTATTGATCGGAAACCATGGAATTTATATTTATACTAGCTGAAATTAAACTTTACGCAGTGCGAAATGATGTATTAATAGGGATGAATGTGAATTAAGCTAGACCAGTGTGACAGAATAGAAGCGATTTTGTGCTTTGTTATATTTGCCTTCCCTGTAGGGAATAGAGCGTGACGTGATGTTTATTTATGAATGTATGTATGTATGTATTGCAGAGCTAAGTTATGCAAAAAACTGGCATGATGAATGCCAGTAGATTGATAGATTGACTATAATGAGTATTATAGTATTACATTCACTACATTCAGTATCGATCTTGTGCTATCCTTTTGTAATTGCAAATACAGTAGAACCCGCTTAAGACGATTTCTCAGGGACCCTAACAAAAACGCGTCTTAAGCGAGAAAGCGTATTATGCGGGAAAGGGAAAATAAAATATACTAAATGTTTTAATTTTGGTATACATATACTCCTCATCTCAAGCCAACGATGGGAGCTGTTCCTGTCAATAGAGAAGGCAAGCGCGGAGGCAAAAAAGCCAAGATGGCAGCCTCCGCCTAGGTCAGCCCGCACTTACAGCTGGGCCAAGGCAAGCGGTCACCGGCCGCCCCCTGAAAGGAGAAGACGGAGCGAAGGTTGGACACTTCAGAAGGCGAGAGAGTGCCGACACAGGGGCTGATCCTGTTCATTCCGGAGAGCCAAGCCGGCCAGAACACAGTGGCATTTCTCTTGGAACGGCTAGCCACTCCGCACGCCTGGAGTGACTAGCCGGCTCAGGACGGCCCACTGGAACACCGCCGACATTACGCCTTTTAAAACCGGGTTGCGCCGTCACTGAATAGAGGACCAGAAGTTTGACGTAGCACAGAAGACGACCAAAGACCCCGCTGAAGGGGGCAAATGCCTCGAACAGCATCTCTCGAGACTGACAATATGGGCATCTCGGCTCGGGCTCCGGCGTATTAAACGGGATGACGAATCGTATTAAGCGTTAAGAAATGTATGAAAATATGTCTCAAGTTGCAGGGACTGGCGTAAAGTGGCGTATTAAGCGAGAAATCGTATTAAACGTGATCGTCTTAAACGGGTTCTACTGTACCATGAGTTCTCCACCTACGTGATAAAAACGTCTTTGTGTATTGTGTTTCTAATGTGAATTTCTAACAAAAATGCCAAAGAAATTGTGGGTTTGGAATCAATTTCGTCGATAGTGCTAACTATAGGTACCTATAGACAAAACCATGACACGGAGCCACTTCTGTCATATTTTTAGGTTTTAAGTTAAGAGGTATAATAGTGACAAGTTGCTAGCCTGTCGCCTAAAGTATTGCTTTACCTATATTCTTAATCGCCTCTAATGACGTCCGGGGAAGTAGTAGAGAGGTGTTATTCTAAACCCGACGACGACGACAAGACTTTTTCATTAAGAGGATAGGAGTCGCGCCACTTCTCCATACAAACGTAGTCCCCTGTTTTCTCCGTGAATAATGACATTAGAGCAAAAAATTTTTATTCATTAAATTTGTATCTGTTGTGGCTATGCCCCTACGATTTGCTTTTATCGATTTTCTATATATATATATATTTTTTTATCTTACTAATATTACATACATACATACATACATACAGTCACGCCTCTTTCCCACAGGGGTAGGCAGAGACCACTTTGTTCCACCTATAATTATTTTACTAATATTATAAACGTGAAAGTTTGTGAGTATGGATGGATGGATGGATGGATGGATGGAGTTTGTTACTCCTTGACGCAAAAATTACTGAATGGATTTTGATGAAACTTTACAGTAATGTAGTTTATACATCAGAATAGCACATAGGCTACAATTTATAAATATTTTTTTCTAATTTTCCAAAATATGACGATAAGTATCGAGAAAGTAGGAAAAAATCTACTATCTGCTGGCTATTCTGGCGGGCGCTTCCTACTTCCAAAATCTCTTCTGTGTTAGCCCGAATTTAACGCGTGCGAGGCCGCGGGCAAAAGCTAGTTTAGAATATAAATTAAAGCAAATCGTAGGGGCATAGCCACAACAGATACAAATGTAACGTAAAAAAAATGTTTGCTCTAATGTCATTATTCATGGAGAAAACAGGGGACTACGTTTCTATGGAGAAGTGGCGCGACTCCTATCCTCTTAAGGTTCCTTTGATCGAGCTTGGTAACTTATATCGACTTGCGTTTTCAGGTAATTTCTGCTTCGGCGGTTGTACAATGTTCAAAGCTCAGACGATAGTCGAATTCATAGAGAACGCGGTGGAAACTTCGAGAAGCGGCAGATATTTGTTCTTTCTGAACCTAAGGCCGGTGCTGGGGCCAGTGAGAGTGCAACTCTTGTACCCTGTGTCCAGGTTCAAGCGCGTACAGAGCTTGCAACACATGTGCAGGTAAATGCGAATATTTTAGTAATGGCAGTAGTTTTGGGTCAATCAACTGTTTTTGGTCCCTGGTTAGCAATGTGACGATTCTTGAGTCACCCAGTAAGATTACTAAGATTGTGATTTGCTAGGATTCAGTCCGCCGTAAGGAGATTGTTACCGTTATAAACACATTTTATGGCTCATCTCATTGAGCATAAAACAGGACCTAAACTACAACACAGTTGTCTCCTTGGGATAGAATAACACAAAAAATTGATTGGCCCTTTTGCAAAAGATAAAGAACAACGGTATAAATGTTTAAAGTTGAATTAACAATGTTTTTTCTCTCTAATTGAATTTAAGTGTATTTTAATAGACGCAAAAAGGAGTTTGATTCCAATGTTCGTTTATGGTATCGTAGCTCTCGAATGGATGGATTGATTTAGATATCTTTTTTAAGTGGAAGTGAAATTGGGTTGGGTCTTCTTGCGTGGTTGTTAGCCAAGTTTCAGCAAAATCACACTGGTAGTTTTTGAAATTTTGACAATTGAAGCGGAAATGTCACGGTATTGTTATAATGAAAATTGTGAATTTTCCAAAATGTGGCAGTTGTGGAAAGTTCTCACAATTATGAATAGGTAGAGATGGAAACTTTAATTTTCTTTAAACTTTAAATTTCGTTTGTTTCTTGTGAAAGTTCCCTGAAATTGGCGAGAACTACTCTAAATTGTTAAAAACTTTCTGTAAATAATCATCTTTGTGAATAAGTCAGCGTTAAGGTTTTATTTTGAAATTTCAGTTTCGTTTACTATAAAATAAATGTAAGTTTTTCTTATTATTAGTTAAGTAATGTTTCATTTAATTAAATGTTAAACATTAACCTCGATTGTTCATTGCCCATACCGTTCCTTATCTTTTTGACCTTTTATTTCAGGTTTGTGATATTAAAATACGTACGGCGGGACCTGATAAGCAACCTGCCTTTGCCGAGGCGTCTTCTAGACTACCTGAACGCAACGCATTACTATTCGGAGCTACTCGCCGAGATATAGGCCTCACTCGTTAGTAACAAATAATAAATATTCACTGTCATGATTAGAATAAGGTGTCAGTGTCTGTCTATCATTTTGCTTCGCTTGGATCGCCATGGCTAGCGCTAAATTCATGCAAATTGCATTGAACATCACTCTGCAGCAAAAAAATGTGGCCCACATTGTGAAGATTAATTGGTGATTGCCTACAATGACTAGTAGGAGTAGGCACAGCACAGCACACGTGCGACCTGTCTCGCGCGCGGGATAGACTGCCTCTCTTTCTGACGTTTATAGTTAAACAGTGACAGGTATAGTCTATCTCGCGCGCATATCTACTCGCGCCTTGCTGTGCTAAGCCAGCTCGACTATTTTTATTCTCCGAGCATCAATCATCCAAGTACCTATTACTTGGAGAGTAAAACCTCAATACAAATTAAATAAAACTGATTTATCATTATTCTAATCACGACATCGAAAAACTTAGTTGTAGTTGTAGCGGAAGAGCTCATTTACTCGGCATGCGCGGTTCGGCATCAATAAATAACGAACAAAAAACAAATGTGATCAGTGACTTCGTAGGTTTAAGGTTTTTCTAGTGATGCCCACAACAAGTTATCTATCGATGTCGAAATGCGTGTGCACCTGGCATACGTCAGTATTCCATTTGAAACGTCACAACACAACAAATCCGATGAAAATATTTAGCCGTTCAGCATTCCTTTTATTCAGCTTTCGATTTTAATATTAATTTATTACGCAATAAATTAGACAATATCGTTAAATGTATTCTCTTTAAGTACCTGATAATATTTCTATTATTAGTCGTATTCGTTTCGACGTATTTATCTTGGTGGTAACTCGTGTTTATTCTTTTTAGTAGTTACAAATTGTTGATTTGGTTCCGAGTGTGAACAGTATTGTCGTAAATTTCTTGCCGGTGTTATTTCTGCCTACGCTGTAGACAATACTTCGTCCGTGATGAACGCTTTATTGTTTTAACTTTGTGGCAATACGATATCAACGTGTTGTCGCGAAGGTGAACGGCGATTGGCTTTGGGTTCTATTCTAACTTCGGCGGGCGCAAGCGATATTGGTATTAATTCAATTGAGCTAACATAGGATTGATTGAAACCTGTCTTCGTCTGTATGTGCTATCGAACTAATTGGTTCCTGGTCCATCAAAGAAACTGATTACAGCAAACGACATACCGAGATTGCTTTGCACGACAAAGGAAATCATTACTGCGTTTACTGCGACGTTTCACAATGGCTCAGAAAGCAATGTGTTTAATTATATTTAAACGAGTGACACATTCATCAATCGGTCCTTGTTAGTTCTGAATTCACTTATGCGAGCAAAAGTAAAAATTTATTTCAAAGTAACGTAAAAGACGAAGCTCATGAAATTGGCAATCTTTGGAATTAAGCTGTCAGACATTGCTTGCTCGTTATTTAAGTTAGCAATATCGTTTGGTCGCGCCGAACACGGGCTTTTGTTAGTGCTTTCATAGTATACTACGCGATTCATACTGTTTAACCACTATCTCGTCTAATACGAACAGATTACAATAGTGTTAATGAAGCGTTCACTAAATTAATAGTAGTCAATTCTGTCGAAAGCTATTCTGTGAAATAGCGAAGCAGGCCCTCAGCGCTTTAACAAACGAGGTTATTGAATAATGAAGTCGCGCATAATTATTATAGCAATACGTATGTGGTGGTACAAACTCAGTACATATTATTATACAGAGTAGATATCTTGTTTATATTTTGTGTGGCCATGTACCTATTAAAATATTATACCATAGATGTAATGTTAGATGCCAAATCACCCTGGGGGCCTGGGGCAAATATCCTGTTCCAGCAATAATTAATGTTAAGTTAAGTAATAAAACTGAGTGACACAATACATAGGATGTATTTATTGTTAATTGTAATGTTGTTACTGAGAAGTGTACCAATTTAACAGGTTTTTGCTGTCGTGCTCAAAAAGTTTGTATATGTATGAAATTCAGATACATTTTTTGGCGAAATGATGTTATTTATTTTCCCATGTGGATACTAGTGTTATAAGTATGGCAGCACTCAGTTGGCAAGTTCGTAATCGGTATGGGCCAAATGGATGCACCCGCAGATTAAAAGGTAATTCAAAATACATTTTTTTCTTATGTGACACGAAAGTTATCCTCTCAAATGTACGACTAATTATCGTGCCACAGTTTATAAAGTTAATAGTATAACGCAGGTGCAGCGTTTTGGTCCGAGTGTGGTAGATTGTTAATAAAATGCGCTTCGATTGTGTTCGCCCTGATGTCAAACATTACGATCTGAGTTGCCAAATCGCGCCGCTAGTGGCGCTGCCAACATGTTCATTCAGTCGTCAGAGCAAACGCGATGGAGACGTTTTCTTATATCAACGTTTAAACTGGTGGCACTGATCGACAGGTTGACTGAGAACGGCTGAACTTTACTGATTTAATTAAACAATTAGCCTTTAATATGGTATCGCCGCCTGATTAAAGTATGAAGCAGTGATTTTCACATAGGGCTAACTTGATTTGCACACACTGGGACAGTCGGTGCTATAGACAGACCGCGTAACTGAGTCCTCGCCCGCGCGGTATGGAGACGCGGGGGAAAGACGAAACAGGGGTTGACAGACGCGCGGGCGGCAGGCGCTTTCTGAGCGCAGCTCATTCCGGTCGCGACCCCGCTCGCGATTGCAAGTGCTAATGGCTACCGGACACTTTTTGAAAGGGACACATGAGATTCAGCTCTAAAGATAAGTCGAAGTAGTTTCGACCATAAAGTTAAAAATCAATGCAAGCAATTTTTTTATAACGTACACGAATAACGTAACGTATACGACAATATTATGGATCGATTTATAATAAACCTAGAAACGTATATTGTCTAATCTTCTTTCTGTTCTACTATTTCCTACTGATTTATTCTGTGCCAGCACCTTACTAAATTCGGCCGAGGAAAAGGGTCTTAACAATAATTCGATACCCATCTACCCATTACCGTAATCGGAAAAATACATTCTTTAATCACCAAATCACCATGACGTTACATATCTTAAGATCTGTCAAGCGCATGTTTCGGCACTTGTGTATCTCCTTTCCCGTCATGCCTCCTCCCCACGCCCCTATCCGGCGCGGGCGAAAACTCAGTCATGTGGTTTGTCTATAGTGGCGAATAAAAAAAGTAGGTCTAGACGTAGAGGTTCGTTACACCAAAAGTCAATATTTGCTAATACTAGTGGCATTTGTTAAAAAATAAGTTTGTTTTACTAAACGCTTTTTACTGGCCGTAAGTGCCTCTACTTTCATTGTAATCATTTGCATGTGTCCAAACAAAATTCCAAATCAATCCTATTATTGGAACTATTTACTGTGGGTACTTTGTTTTTACCAATAGGTCTACCTACAGGTTGTCCGGTGGATTTAGGCGCCGACTGTCCGCAATAAGCTAAAGAATAGCATCTTAATTGTTTTCTAACAATGAAATAATTTTATATGATTAATAACTATATTCAGAGTACACAATGATGTTGGTTAATGTATTTATGGTTGTTTTTATCTATAGTTTGTTCACTATGCTCACGGTAGATCGGCGTGGATTAAACGTAATTCGATTACAAATGTGCAAATATCGTGAAGCAACGATTACTTAAATTAATTTATTGGTGTTATTTGAAACGGCATTGTATACTAAAAGGGACTATGCCTATTTATTTTCTATAAAGGAAAGGGTTACCTTTTTTGCGTTACCTCGATTTTTTACAATTGAGTGTTTGGATCAAATTCATCGGCAACAATTTAAATAATTTTTCAGATTTAGAAGTTTTCCTGGAGTTCTTATTCTATTTGAATAGCTAACTTCTTCCTCCATTTTGAGTCAATAAAATTAGAATTAGCAGTCTGAAAATACACTGGTTCCTACTTTAATAAGATTCATTAGATTTTTGTCAAGACTTAATTTGGGTTAAGTACTTTTCCTAATCTATACCTACTAATATTATAAAACTGAAGAGTTTGTTTGTTTGTTTGACCGCGCTAATCTCAGAAACTACTTATATTTGAACTCATTTTAATAACCTTTATAAAAAATACCGTAATTTCTCGTTTTTGATACTCTAAGTTGCGCGCTAAAGGTAACGCTTTTACTTTTGAAATGCCCCGCATTTCGTCGTTGATTTATATGAAATATTGAGCATATGTTAAGTATTTAGATTGAAATAAAAACTGAGACTTATCCATAATTTACATAGAGGGTGTTCACGAGGATAGTCAGGGAATGTGTAATACAATAAACGCGAGTAATTTCTTCTTGAAATGTATTTGGAAAATCCATGAACATTGCATAGATTGCATTTGGATCAAAGTTTAACTTGGTTCCTTATAAGATCTATGTTAGCGTAAGATTAGAATATTTCCTTAGTACAAATGAACTTCGTCTGTCCTATGTAAGTAGTTAAAATACAGGGAGTTGTGTGTTAGCTGTGGACACCCTCTGGCGGAATAGTTTCATGCAACGTAGGCACTGTATTGGTAACGGTCGGTTATTTGATAATAATTAATTTATAACCTAATTAAGACTAGTGTTTCCTCCACCAAAGACGATATAGATTTACTGTTACGAGGGTACTTGTTTTCCCGTTATTACGTGCGCTGTTCATATGTGTTATACGAAGTGAGGAACGAACGACTGAATGGGACGTCGGTGTGGTCTCTATCTGACGCTATCCGTGCGATGCAAACATCCTCCGTTAGCGACAAAAGCTGTTTTCTATTTCTGAGGATATAAACGGGTGTGACAGTTTTGTTACAATTTGTCTTCGTCGCTAGCGTAAACTGTTAAGAGTCAAATAATTTATTTTCACGAATCCTATAAGAGGCACGAAGCAGTAAGCGACTGCCTATGATTAAACATATGGTCATTTTAAGTCTAAGGCCGCATTTTGCTCCGTTGTAGATGCAATTTATTTTTATCAGTGGAATTTCTAGTTCAATAATTTCCTACTCGCTTTCAGGAGTAATGTGCGTATTTTTAGTCGCTCTAACCAAATGAGCAGATTCCCTAAAAGCTTAACGTAACCACGTTAAATAAGACAGCTATTTTATATAAAGTTTATCATTTCTTTTTCATATAATTCAACCAAAGTGGAATTTTTAGTTATGCGACAGTTACGCAGTCGTAGAAAGGGAAGATTTTTCTAAGAATTCACATTTGCATGTAGATTCTGATATAATATGCACTGCGAAGTTTTCAAATTCGCTAGGACAGCGTTAAATAGAGACCCAGTCTGATGTTTGCCTGCTTCCCGAACTGCTTGAATGCCTTATACCGCCACAGTGACGCTTAGAACGTAAGATAATAAGTTAATAATAACATAACATATCACCGAGTAATAAGTAAAATGTGAATTTATCTGACTTGCACTATAAATACGAACTGTAATCATAATACTGTGTACTTTATTATATGGATTTACTAACGTATGCGTTTGATTTCCCTTTACTCCACCCTGCCTGACTGAAGTTGAACTAAAAATAAAAACCACAAATGGTGAAAAGGGCCCGTTAATGCGTAATATTATTTTAAAGTTTCGTTTGTTCCCATTTGCTTTTTCGATGCGATTGTATTTCGATGGCCGATTAAAAGCATACTTTTCACAAAGGCACAGCTCTCCTACTTTGGCCGTCGCGTGGTCTCTGTAAAATAAGGGTCAATTCAATTTTATTCACTAGGTTTCTCTTCCCCTATCTCAAATGTGTCAAGAAGTCTTACCCGAGTTCGCAAGTCCAGCGGCAGTAGGTATTTGCCTTGACAAGATGCGCTGCTGTTTCAGCGAGTAGGTAGGTACAATCCGATAATACAGACCTCGAATATAGTTAGGTTTATTGCTAGAGAACTTGGTCGATATTTTTTTATATTAGGTCATGTGAACTAAACTAAAACTTTGAAGTAGTTTAGGTAATTTAAATTTCAAAACTAACTCGGTTTTAGGAAACGCTAGCTTTTAGATCTCCGCTTATATGCTAGTGCTGATAATTAAATCATTAACAAGAAAAGTAACAGTTAGCGTAAATCAGTAATGATAAATGACAGTTTTTTTTTAATAATTTGCAGCACGGAATCACAAGGTACAATGTTTTACAAGAAGTCTATAGATATAAAATGTGTGTCTGCAATAGGGTTCCAAGTGAACCGTCTGTCGGAGGCTAAATGAGTATCAAAATTAAAATTGATTATTTGAACTTGACGTAGAAATAGGTTTTACGAAGGTTTTCGGTTTGAAATAAGTGAATTAAGCAAGTAAAACTAACAAATTACTCTTAGTAATATATCGATCGAACATTTGTGTATTTTTAACTGGGTCAGAGCTCAGAGCCACTGCGACGTGTTTGTTGCCTAAGAAAATACTTTAAATACACGTGCCTAGCGTATATGTATGTAAATAATAAATAATGCGGTCGTTGACTGTTGCAATTTTTGATTAATTAACAAAATACCTACCTAAATGAATGTCAAGATATTAGGTACAATTAGGTTGACTCTATAAACTGAAAATTATTAAAATTTGGGCTATACTAGTTATGTTGTAATATTGAAAAGTCAAACCAATTTATTTCTAACCCACCATAGAAAACTATCATACCTAGTATTATCGAACCGCGATTAGAAAGGGATTCGAGAGTACCGTTAGCACAATTGTACTTATTAAAAGATTAAATATAATTATAAACCAATATTTGATATCTTCATAAGTGCACACCCTTATAGATAATGGAATTAATAGCTGAATATGATTTCCATATTTAAACTCTATTCTCGGTAAATACTGTAATTATTTTAATAAAAAATTGTAATATCATATCTGACAAATCTGTCACTAACCACATTATTACGGTTTATCAAATTGCCTTAGCTGTTCAAAAATACATAAATAAAAAAACATTTAAAATACTTTTAAAATGCTACAGGTTTAAGAAAGTAACTCTATTTGATCTGAAGTATTAATCTCTTAATGCTATCGGAAATCAATAGAAAAAACGCTACATAATTTGATATTTTTTCCATGCTTTAGAAATTCATTGTACCAAAATAACAATTTACTTTATCTGCATACTCTACCACTGACAATGTCATATCATGCATTTAGTTCAAAAATGGCATATGTGCTCAATCCCTTTCTAATCGCGGTTTGATAGTACCTAACACGTAGTAAATGTTTCCTATTTCCTTTGACGAGCAATGCAATGTTACTATGACGTTTACTTCTAATCGGTTCTATGGTGAGCTAGAAATAAATTGGTTCGATAGACCTACGCATAGATATTTGTAGACATAGACACTTGTATTCTGTAGTATAGTTGCTTAATGGTTTTTAAAACACAAGTAAAATAAGTATTTATAGCTATCAATTTAATCCCATCAAAAATATAATATGTACCTATAAGGTATCAAGACCGACGACTTAAGGTGGTGTGGGACATATTTATGAATAGTTATGAACTTATTACATTTGACCGTCAGAAGACAATACAAACAAATCTATAGAACTTTGTTTCTTTAATATTTTTACCCAGTTAAAGAAACTAAAAAAGGTGGACATGATTTTGAAATTAGGCACACCATTACTATTGCCAGCCAGTTACATAACAAAAGTCCTTACCATAAAACTTCATGGTGAAGTTTTTGTTAATGCAAGCAAAATCAAGAAGACGGTCAAACTGCTAACTGCTATATTCCTGCAAACGCAAAAGTCCTCAAACAATCGCCATGTTCAGTTATACGATTTGGGTCTCACCATGGTTCAATATTAAAGTAAGTATATCGTACGATACACGGCTCGACACAAACTCCCATTAGCGAGAATGCATTATCGAGACTTCTACTAAGAACACCTATGTTTAAGGGTAGTGTCAGGACACGCCCACCGTCTATTAGAGCCAATGGGAATTGTCGGCGCAGGGGTGACACTGACAACACGCCCCCTGCCAATCCTGCCCACTCGCCCCTGCTACCACGGCTTAGCATTCGAGACAGGGCGCCCCTGTGGAAGACATCGAGCTGGTAAGTTTTTTCGAAGGTCATTTCTATGCTAATTCCACTTTCAGTACTTACCGTCATATAAATATGTCTCAGACACATAGATTTAAGAGGAAAAGAAGACAAATAGAAACTGTATTTTTTCATTCGAGGCCGGCAAAGCAAGTTTTTGTCCTTACACATTGCTTAATTTCTAGCAAAAGTTAAAACTATTTTTTTTTTTTGGTTTCTCTTAACTTGTGTTTATACGATGTCGATATCGTTTTCTTTGACTGTACCTATTTAATACCTATACTGGCTTATGCTTGTGATTTCGTCTACACAGGACGCTTAATTATTGTAAGGGTTAGCTTATTGTAAGTTTAGTAAGTAATTTTTTAACGAGTAACAGACAACATACACATTAAAACATTCGCGTTAATGATGTTAGTGGGATGCTAGAATATGTAAATACTTAGTGCACGCGTAAAGGAATCGGACTTCAAACATTTCGGCTTCTTACACTGAAATGTTATGCTCGTATGTCAATCATTATCTAATAATTAAATCCCTTTTTTCTTATTTTAGAATTTTCCCTAATCTAGGGTTAACTCTTAGCGCCACCGTACCTAAATACTTTGAAACTGTCTTTTAGCATTGTACTTAGTAAATAAGTGGGTGTTTGCCTATTTATTCATGACAGATTTAAAAAAAAAAAACAATTTATGATTATGACACTTTCTTAATTCATGTGCTCTGCCTACCCCTCTTCGGAATACAGGCGTGAGAATATGTATGTATGTATGTATGTATGTCTTAAAGTCGGAAGCAGAGCAACATTAAATTAACTTTATGCAGATAGCGATTGTATTAAAAAATCGTAACGCAATCGAACTATTTATCTACAGCTCTAAATCATTTTAAAAGGAGTTCACGGAAGCTGACGCGAATGGATTGAACGAAAGTGTCACTGACAGTTTGAAATAAGAAAAAAAATGTTTTCGTTATTTAAGAAAAAATAGTAACTAAAGTGCGCTTGATTAGGATTTATTATTTAATAAAAACAAGGTTGAAAGGTAATTTTAAGAGAGCAATACCAAACGTTTGTAATCGAGATTTTTTCCCCGCTTTCAGCCTTTAGTAAAGTGACAACGTACCTTGCCTTTTTTTCACGCTGAATCAAAGTCTACAAAACCTCGGCTGATATTTTGTAGTTGATTGCATTTTTTTAGAGTGCAGATTTTCTGACTGCAGTGCCATGAGTTTACAGTGACCGTATTTTGTAGCGACGCACAGTGTTTTTTTGGAGCTCATTTTGGGACAGCCTCATTTTATTGTATAATCAAATGCTACAATATATCACAAATGTAAGACAAAAACTCCCGAAGTCCTCGGTGGCATAGTTTTTGAGAAAATGAGTTTCAAAGTTGAAGTCCCGGATTTGTGAAGAAACAGAAAAATAATTATTTAAAAAAAACTACAAACTTCAGACCCATTTTGGCAACGTGGCTCGAGAGGGCTTATATGCAGCTACATTTTGAAATATTAGTCGGTGCGCTAGGCCTTGCTAGTTCTAAGTTAATCGCGTTTTCATGAAAATAGTTTTCTTTTTTTTCTGGCTAAGGTCTTCACTATTAGCGGCTGATTTTTATTTTAAAATGTAGCTATAAGTGTAGACTACAACCACAAAAAAAATCAGCCGCTAGAACCGCGGAACTTCGGAGAAATCATTACTTGAAAAAAGTCCCAGATTCCGGGATTATGATTAAACATTATCGTTTATTTGTAGTGTTCGTTTTGGCCATTATGATGATAATGCGGGAAATTAATAACTGTTAAAATCAATTTCAGATACTATTATTTTTTTCGCCATCTACATACTCTGTTAATAGATCGTTTTCGTTAGTGAGAACTGATATGTGAATTCACTTTCGTCAGTTTCAATGCCCTCAACTGCAACATCCTCATCGTCATCATCGTGATAGTTGATATTAATTTCAAGCGGTTCTAACATTTCAATGACCGGAGGGGGCAGAGATATTCTTTTTGGGCTATTTTGACGTCTAGTTAGCCTTGTACTGGATACGACTGGATCGGATGACTCAAGCGCTCTTTGAAATAAATCTTTAATAGTGTGCTGTCTACTGTCTTTCCGGCTATGGTGTTCGTGATTGTATCGCCAATATTTGCTTTGAGACTCTCCAGCCTGTTCAGACAGCAATCCTACTGGCAGCGCTGATACTTTCAATAATCTTTTCGCCGTGAATTAAAAATTTGTTCATAGTTGTAGTCTTGGGGTGCAATCTATAAGCTTTTACATATTTTTTTTGCCACATTTTTACAATAATTGTTGAAGGCTCCAGGTTGCACCTTACCACGAACCCAATGCTGGTTAGAAAGACAAGGTATATGGCCGCTATTTACAGTATTTAGAAGTCCAGTAAACTCTGTATTGTAAAAAGTAAGTAAACAAACACAATTTACAAACACTACATAACATAGGTTTTAGTCGAATAATTAAAGACAGAAAAATAGTTCCCCGTGTGGTGCCGGGTTAGAATAGCACCTCCCCCTTTCTTCCCGTGGGTGTCGTAAGAGTCGACTCTGGGAAAGGGTTGGTGCATTGTGGGCGATGGGCTGGCAACCTGTCACTGCAATATCACGTTTGACCATCTGATTACCCTGAAGATGCTAAGCGTGGCGCTGGATTTTTGAATTCATGTGCTCTGCCTACCCCTCTTGGGAATACAGGCGTGAGAATATGTATGTATGTAGAAAAATAGTTTAGGCAAAAAAGGTAGACGGCGAAAAATAAATATTGTCTCTCAAATTGCTTATAACAGTTATTAACTTCCCGCATTATCATCTTAATGACTAAAACGAACACTAAAAATAAACGTCAACGTTTAACCATAATCCCGGAATCCGGAATTTTTTTCAAGTAATGATTTCTCCGAAGTTCCGCGGTTCTAGCGGCTGATTTTTTTTGTGGTTATAGTCTATACTTATAGCTACATTTTAAAATAAAAATCAGCCGCTAATAGTGAAGACCTTAGTCAGAAAAAAAAGAAAACTATTTTCATGAAAACGCGATGAAGTTGGAACTGGCAAGCCCTAGCGCACCGACTAATATTTCAAAATGTAGCTTTATATAAGCCCTCTCGAGCCACGTTGCCAAAATGGGACTGAAGTTTGTAGTTTTTTTTTAATAATTATTTTTCTGTTTCTTCACAAATCCGGGACTTCAACTTTGAAACTCATTTTCTCAAAAACTATGCCACCGAGCACTTCGGGAGTTTTTATCTTACATTTGTGATATATTGTAGCATTTGACTATACAATAAAATGAGACTGTCCCAAAATGAGCACCAAAAAAACACTGTGCGACGGCAACGGCAATGGATGGATAATTTTTACAGTGCCAGCTAATGGAAATAAAATTCTCTAAGGGCACCAGCATCTTTTCTGTAATATTCATACATTTTATATGGAATCGCCGCACACGGTTGACGCCGGTGGCCGCCACACGCTACAATCGTCGCAGCCCGCTTATTGTGGCCCGCACCGGCCACTATAAAGCGGCTGTTTGAACTAAAAAAGTGGCCCGTGTGCGGCGACACTAAATAAATCGTTAACCGCGTAAAAAGCCTTTACTAGCAAGTTCGGCCATTGTAAACTCATTGTAATTTTTACTGAATATATAACTTACCTGCTTATTGAATGCTTTGCCGAACTTGAGAGATTTTAGGACCAGATTGATTAAAAACACGAATATATCAGTTTTCCAATCTTCTACATTTTTTTTGTGCGCATGGATATTATCATTCACTCATTCAATCCATTCGTGCCAGTGCTTGTGTATTAAAAAAAATCTTTATTAGCATTTTTGTTGTATTGACGTCTTTCACCTACTTTTCAAAAGTATGCAGCGACCCTAATGCTGCCTATAGTCCAGTAGTAGAACTTCTTCCACGAACGTCATCTACGTTATCAAGTGTTAAAGTGACATTGCGCTAACGAAGTTTCCAAGATCGGTTGCATAGATACACCTTCCAACTTTCTTTCTGCGAACTTCGGTCAACAGGCTTAACATATGCCTGGAGAGAGATATCTCTATTGGAGTTTGTCCCACATCGGTGAACCCGACGTGATTCCAACAATATTCAAGTCAATAAAACTTTAGTGAAATAAAACGGATCTACATGTAGCTCGAGATCATGGGTCACGAATTGGCCCGAAACATGTCGATGCAGAGACGTGAGTAGATCAGTTTTATTTCACTGTGAGTGAGTGTCGTAGTAGTAGTTTAATGTTCAATAAAACCAGTAGAAATAAGTAAACTTATGTTTGCGTGATTTGGTTTTAAAAGCCTAATGTTGCGTACATATCTACATTGTCTTTCTGCAGCTAGAGATGTTGAAGATAGGTGTAGCAAGTTTGGTTAGCATGTTGGACGCACTGTGAAAAAATTATCCTTTTGATGCGATGCGTCCGTTGCGTACGATACCGACATGTGGACTCTTACCTATAAGCTATTCTTGTAACGCTTTAGCACTGTTTATGTGAAAAGTGGCAACATCCACACGCCTGGTATCAATCTTAAAAGTTTCTATCATAAACTGTATTGTAATTACGATTGGGGGGTGAGGTAGATTAGGTACACTCATAAACATAAAGTCGAACCAATTGATTCCTGGCCCACCGCAGAACGTTGTCACAGTAAAAGTTAAAATATTTCCGTTTTCCAGTAATGAATAATCACTGTAATTGGGCAGATGACTAAAAAACTATTTAGTCCGTCAGATAGGTTACCAAAAATTATTGTACACGGTTTTTTTTTATTTGACAAAGAAGAAATGACAAGAATGCAGTGTCCTGAAGTTTCAATTTACGTCACTACGTGGTATAATTTTAACCACGGAGTGATGTCACCAGCCCTCATTCCGGAAGTTTGACGATCTATACCTTTGTCGATGTTTAATTATTTTTAAAGTAAAAAACACGTGTCTCAAACATATCTAGCTAACGGACTTATTAGAATAATATTTTTTTTCCAGTACACATTAGATTCTATGGTGGGCCAGAAATCACTTAGTCCGAGTATACTCATACCATAGCGCGGTTTTATTAAATCACTGTACTGTTTATGTTTATATTAAGCTTCACACTTGCGGCGTGGGGTCGGGGCTCAACCTCAAATGTCATAAAGGCACATTCGCCCTTTGACTTTGGGGCACGCAATCGGTGCCCTTCTGTAATAATAGGTAACAGTGTTTTAATAATTCCCGCAATATGTCGTTCGTACACGTCACACTTTGCATTTAAGTAACCGTGAAGTTACGTAGCTGAAGAAACTGCTCGTTTGCTGGATATTTTTCCATGTGGTCGGCCGGTCGGTGTATCTAATTCTTAGACATCTTAGGGTCGATTCAACCAAACGTCTTGGAATAGATCCCTCTAGAGTTATGCCCGTTCGGTCTTTAAAGGGAGCGCTCCCATCTAGTTCAATCAGTCAAAGGAACCAGTCCGTTCTTTTAAGTCATTTAGTTCGTTTAGTTCAGGAGCCACCGAGAACCATAACGAACACCGAAGGCTCATTTACTCGCAATTTTTTTTACGATAAAAGTGGGTAAGAGTGGCCTACTCCAAGATTTAATTTCATTCCCGATTCGTTGATCAACGCACTGCTGTAACAAGCATTTCATGCGCCCGGTGCGAGCTTTCAAAACTGCGCCTTGGAGGATACTGGTCTGGTCATTTCTGCGCCCGTCCAGGGTCTGCGCCATGTGCCTGCAATGGGCACCGCTGGCACCGCTCTAGTTGCAGCACTGGATCAACGCTTAGTATTTTTAAAATGTGGACTCTAGAATCTCTAGCTAGATGATAGTGATAGGAGTCAAGGAAAGCTGGAAATCAATACTAAGATTAGATAGAATGGAGATAGTTTAAGTCCCGAGAAGGATAGTTTAATCTCAGAAAAATGTATAGCTCCCGTGGGATAACAATAAGCACACTACGCAGAGGAGTCGCGAGTAGGAGCGAATTATACTCAGAAAACTTGTTCTACTGGATTCTTATGTCCTAATTTAAAGTGGCATTTAAAATGACTTATATCGTTTCTTTTAAGGTATTTATGTAAGTAGCCAGCTCAAAACAAACCCAGTCTGCTTATATATTTACCGTATTCATTACCATTACTCTTCAGGCTTTGCCGTGTTACACATAATTATCCTTCCCAATAAATCTTCTATTTTATCCCCAGCGCGATACCGTCATATTTCCCGTCTGACACTCGCATGAATAGATAATTATCCGTTCGACATATCCACCGTCGCATACGGCGTAATTGCGGCCCCGTCACGCTACGTGTACAAAAACATGTCAGCATTTTGCTGACAATTAGTTACCCAATGATACTGATTGCGATTATCATACTTAAACACTGGCGCGTGTTCGCCGCACGCCACTCGGTATTTCGAAAACGATTATCTGCCGAATATCTGTGGTTAGATAAATGTTAACATTTTACGGGTATTGTTGAATACTTGATGGTTCTTGTTGGTGCTCATTTCGGTTTGGGCACTAAAGTACGTAGTTCTAAGACACGTGTACACTGACCATAAAATATCTGTGTACTGTTTTTGTTAGGTAACTGTAAGTATTTAAACTCGGAAGTCGTAGGGGAAATGAGCCGGTTTCGGATGCAAAATTAGATTTTTATGAATTACGGGATGCATATTCGTTGCTAAATAATCACTAGCTCTATATGAAGTAGGTAGGAAAAGCTTAAATCGAGTTTTTAACATGTATGTAGGTATGATCAAATCGAGACAATATAAATTGAGAAATGAACTCGAAGAGTCGACTTGTTTAACATGTCACTAAACAAGTTTAGGGAAATGACTAAGTCTCGACTGGAATATCTATGGCTTTATGGCCTATACATTTTATTGACTCTACAACACCTACACGTACAATACACATACATACATACAATCACGCCTGTATTCCCAAATGGGGTAGGCAGAGCACACAAAACGCTACATAGACAAAACGATGACTATTTCACGTTTCGTGGCCACTTCTAGCATATATTTTTTGGTTTAAGGTGGCAAGTACAATAGTGACAGGTTGCTAGCCTGTCGCCTAAAATATATACACTTACGCCTATAGTCTCAAAAGGGGTAGGCAGAGCACAGGAAATGTCGCATAGACAAAACCATGATTATGACTATTTCACGCTTCGCAGCCACTTCTAGCTTAAGCCACTTCTAGCTTAATGTTAGGTTTGAAAACAGATGGAATAGGTAATATAATAGTGACAGGTTGCTAGCCTGACGCCTAAAATATACCTTAACCTACTATATCCTAATATCCTTAGTCGCCTATTACGACATCCACGGAAGAAATGGAGAGATGTTATACTAAACCCGACACCACACGGAATAACGTACGATACACCATACAGTATTATTCGATGCGAATTAAATGACACCATATACTTAATGAATGTTTGATATGACGGGAATGGAAAATTAGATAAATGCATATGTATAAAAACATTGACAACTCACTGGCATGGAACGAAAATGACTTATGTTAACTCAGCATACGTCCGCGGTGCGGCGAGCGTAATTTGTTGATAATGGCTTAGGTAAGTCTGTTCTAATAAGACAAAAGGGTGTAACTGCTTTAGTTTTCTACCAAGTTATGGTCGTTTGGTTTTCGGAGGGTAGAATCCCCCTCAGGAGCCTCGTGGGAAAACCGCCAGGCGCTCCGCAACAATCGACCTCCACTTCAACGATGAAAACATGGAACATATCAGTTACTCCTTGAAACAACAGTGGTTATCTTCAACTTTTAACATCATTATGTTGTTTTTCAGTAGGTCGAGATTAGAAATTGAACTCATTGTTTTGCGACTACTACCTAAATGAGCATACTTTTCTCGTGGCTCTAAATACGTTAAGTAACTTTTAAGTTAGTCGGGGCTATTCCGACTATAGACGATAACTAATTTCTACTTTCATTATTAAGTATTTGCGTAAACTTTATTTTATTTAGTTTATTAACTTTAGTTGTTATTGGATAGTATCAAAATATTATGGGTGCATTTCGTCATGCTCTCTCTTTCATTTTAAGTTCCATCATGCCAGCCCAATCTGCCTATATGTAATTATTAATAACATACACCTATCTATGTATTTTAAATAAGTATTTCACGAAACAATATTTGGACAGGAACTGTGTTTATTTGTTTTTAATATTTCTGTCAGGCAGTCTTTTGTTTGTCAAGTCAAAAATAGAAGACGATACTTTTATGTTTCGCACATGTTTATCTGACGGTGGCAAAACAATGACTAGTTATTCAACCAAAAACGCCAAGTGTGGTCACGTGCGGAAATTTAGATATCAAACCCTCGTTTGTCGCACATTCGACATAAGTGCTTTTTAATATTTTACGGGCACGATGTCGGAACTAACTGGCTTATTTGAATAATCAATCGAGTATCAATGCCATCCCGTGTGGCGGTGTGACGATGCAATATCTTTTCAAACTTATCCTTTCTTTGCTACGTCACCGCGTTTCGCGGGTAATTTGATTGAGCCATTGTGGTGAAAATGAGGCGGTAGGTATGCGCATAATAATGTTTCAGCTGCACTAGGACTCCGGCGCCGAATAGGCTATTTTATAATTTTGATTTTGAATTTAATAAAAGTAAAGCTGTTTATTTGCTTAAGTATAATAACAATAAATGATACTTTTATGTACATATCTAAAACAACAAAAGCGGATGTAAATTGTTAATAAGATTTCTGAAAATTTGTGTTGTCTTCTTTGCACTCTACAACTTCTACTTACAAGAAAAAAAATACATTACATTGTTAGTTGCTAGGTACTTTAGTTGACTTTCAAATCATAATATCATTATGCACATTTCTTCACTAGAATAAGTTTTATACTTACTTACAATATTCCGACCGCTATTTAGATTTTATTTCGGTTTTATTTTGTTAAGATAGAGATTGTCAACAAACAAATTATTACCTGACCTTCATTAACTGTCAAAACATTTGACGGTTTTTTAGAAACAAGCCATATTCCCTTGATATCTGAGATTTAATTTCTACAACATTTGGTTTTAGTTTCTTTATTAAGGTCGACACGTGAATTCCGAACGGAAAACTACCGTCTGTATGTAGCTGGTCCATAGATTTATATGGATTTAATGCGTTCGGATATTCGTTTCGATTTTCCGAATCGAGACTCCGAAACGGAATTCCGTATGTACCTACCTATGTGGCCGGCCTTAGTGTGCTCGACCTACCCTCTTTGGGAATACAGGCGTGTCGTTCATGTTTATATTTTAACAACATCTTCTACCAGGTGGACAGAAGCCTGCCTGAATCGCACAGGCTGAAGCCATGGAGAGCTGCAGCAAACCCGAGGCTCTGTGCCGTGTGTGCGGCGACAAGGCCTCAGGGAAACACTACGGCGTGCCCTCTTGCGACGGCTGTAGGGGCTTCTTTAAGCGTAGCATCAGACGGTATGCCATAACCTCAAGAAGACGGTACCGTATGCCCATAACCTCAAAAAGGACACCTCAATATCGTCAGTTACGTTTTTGATCAGACGGTTTAGCAGAACAAGGCGCGTGTACCTAGAAATACAAGCGAGCTAGAGCTGTGCTAGCCTCCTGATACAATTTTCCTCAGATTCGTTGCCTCGATACATCTTCCTTTGGATCCGTTCACCGTCAGCAGATTTATTTCTATCAAAACTTTAATTTGTCTTGTTACTTAACAGTACCGTTCTTTACAGCTTGTGAATTACATGAAACATGATAATCAGGTCCGACGGAGTATCAAAATAAATGATATGACAGGTAACGAATCTGACAAAAATCGAATCAGATCAGAAGCGTGCCTAACGGATATCCTGATATCCCTCAAAAGTATTGATCATTATTTTATTACCTATCAATAGAGATGTCAGAAAATCTATGTCGTGCCCAGAGTCGGCTCGCGTGCGTTGCCGTGCTAGACCAACTACTACTACCCGATTGTCGGGGTAAAACTCTTCATACAAATAGTTTAAGCCGTCACTAGCGAGTAAAGTCACTCTAAACTCATTGTTATATTATTTATGTGGCGCAGTAATTTGGACTACGTCTGCAAGGAAAGCGGCCGTTGCGTGGTGGACGTGACGCGGCGGAACCAGTGCCAAGCATGCCGCTTCTCCAAATGTCTACGCGTGAATATGAAGAAAGATGGTGAGTACAGTTAAAAGTTTGACTGGAAACATCAAGTCTTAGTCACGAATCCCCATGCTTTGCTGGTTTTGCTCTAAGTTATTAGTGTGTAAGTAGATAATTAATAATTTTAAACAAAATAACCGACTTCAAATTAGCAATATCTTGAAAGTGTTCTGTTTACTGAGATGTAAATTCTTGACTTTATCTATAAATTACCAAAGCTGCCGTAGGTACATGTCCCTATAAGATTGGAAGCGTTCCCTCGATTTTTCCAAGATCCCATCATCAGATCCCGACATAGTGGCAACGGGACCAACTCGCGAGTTATACCCTTTCGATTAAAAAATAAATAGAAAATCGGTTCACGGTTTTCGGAGATATCGAGTAACGTATTTACATACAGAAAATAATTAGGTCGAATTGATAACCTTCTCCTTTTTTGAAGTCGGTTAAAAATGCGTCTTAAGGCATAACTTTATCGAATAATAAGTACTCGAAAATTTTTGGTGAGAAAATCTCCGCGCTTCGGTGAGAATTGAACGGCAATCAATAGTGAACATGGCCGAGCACTTGTCTCAATAAAGTATTTATCCAGCGCTTCCTTCGTAGCATGTCTTTTCCATTAGGAAACATTCAAGTATTTGCGGTACACGAGTGACGATAAGTGGCGAGAGGAAAAATCGCGGGGGCATTTAGTCTAACAAGAGTGACGATCCCTTCCGCACCGAATACTCGATCAATTTTGTAACTGGGCATGACTTTAACACTTTGGTAACCAGTTCCGGTCTTTTTAAGAATAACATCTACCTATAGGTAACTAGATTGATCAATAAAAAACAGTTGTCATGAGACGATCTTAAGCCTTCTAGATAAAGTAAAAACTAGAATGAATATTTGTAACTTTGGCACTAAAAATGGAGCTGAGCGAAAAAAAAATAGTTTTTTGGATAGCTTGTTTTACCAGATCTGAAACCTAATTTACTGAAAGGAACCTAACTAGCAGTCCTATCAGCCTTTAAATGTTTAACTATATTTCCCGTATGAAAACCAGGGTATTTCCGAAATATTTACAGCAAATCTTGACCTCAAGGACCGACAAATACTTGTCAAAAGCTGTCGCGCGCACCCGGCATTCTCGCCATATTTATTTACATATCAAATTGATTGCTCCCCAAGCGACCCCGTCGCTTTTCTAGCTGACACTTCCAACTTTTCTTCCCTAATGTACCGGTGTTTGCCAACTCTCGTAATATTATAGGTTTGTTTAGGTGTTAATAAGTTTGTTGTTTTGGCCCTTACGATTTTTTTTAAAACTAACAGCCGCTTAGATGATATTTCCCTTGTTATCGTGACAGATCATTTGATAAAATTCACACTCAACGCGACCATGGTAGGTAGGTACTTAGTTATATTGTTCGGTAAAAACTTTATCATTTCTCTCACTGAAAATTTCCGGCTAAAACCGGTATAATGTTTATTTGAGGTACTCGGTCCGCAATTGCTTCGTTGGAATGTTTAGTTACCGGCACATAACTTACACACACTAAAAAAAATGCTGACTTTGATGTCGAGGACTAAACAAACATGATACCGGATTATACATGTCTCGTCAAATACCTATTAATTGACTTCTAAATTTACTAATTAATGTTACGGCAGCGGTACAGCATGAGCGCGCACCACGGCCAGCTGTGGCCGCTCATCACCAACTGACGCTTCAAAAACTAGGCTACAACTTCTCACGTCAACAAAACTTCTTCCCTACTGCGCCCCTAACTTTCTCCACCTTACCACAATTAAACACCTACGGTACTCTAGCCCCGGCCCCACCCGACCTACCCATGCCAACGTTCCTAGAAACCTCCTTCCAAGATTTCCCAAGACTTCCTGAAACGATGCCGTCAGAGCTTCCGCAATTGAATCCACTCTTCAGCACTCAAGTCGGCTCGCTGAGCTCTCTAAATCCGTTCAAGATTCCGCTCTTCCCCACGCAGTTCCATTACCCCATGCCACACAGCGGTTACTTCCCGGCAAATATTTTCTATCCCCCACTTATTTCGACCGAAATCTCTTCTGCGCCAACTGAACAAACTAATAGTGAGTATGATACATTTTATTCAATTTCTTTTTCGAAATTATATCGATTACAGTCACGTACTTAACAATTGTTATTCTTCTGTCGCAGAACCCTTGGAAAATGATGTAGAATCTCCGAGATTTAAATCACCCGTGTCTAGTCGCACAATAGAAAAACCCGATTCACAAGTACCAGACAAAATTAAAGAAGACGAAGTTTCGAGTTCAGAAGAAGCATTTAAGTCAAGTCATTGTTCGGAAAATGTCACGAAAGAAGGCAAGTTACTTCTATTACTTAAACATGTTTAGTAAAAAAAAACCTAAGTACGTCGCGCTACTGGGCATAAGCCTCCTCACAGCGTGAGGGGGTTTAAGATGTAGTTCCCAAGCGCGTATTGGAAACTTCACACACAACTTTTATTGAATTTATGCTACATATACATATGCCTAAGCCTACCTATCAGAAAACTGGCCTTTCATGTTATCATCATACTTTAAACAGATACATCCATCGTGATCTCGTGACAGATAATCTCTCCAAGCTACTAGATAAATTTGTGTTTTGTTTGTATTGCACCATATGAAATGAACGCCGGTCATCTATTATTTTGTTTTAATCTACAATTTTATAAACAGACACAAGAACGCGCGTGCCCGTGTGCTCTCCGACTAACTGTGACCCGCCAGTGATACATGTTGTATCAAAAATGGCAGAAAGTCGCATAGCTTTGGATCCGAATGGGAACAAGAGTGTCACAGTGGAGTATATAATAAGGGATCCCCAGAAAAGCGGACGGCAAGATACTAGGAATCTGCAAAGTAGATCTAATTTGAATGCAGATGGCACCCTGACGTTGTCGGGGGAGCAAATACACGACCCGGCGGCAAAAGTTCTTGTAGCTTCTATAAAATGGCTGCACGGAGTGCCCTCGTTCACTCAGCTTAAGTCTTCAGATCGACTTCCTCTAGTGCACCATAACTGGAGGGAATTGTTTCTCATTGCGGCAGCCCAGTATTCTTATTTTTTCGAAGATGGTACGTAATTATCCAATTTAGTGTTGAGTAGTATGATTATTTATAGCAACATGTACCTACCTATAGTTAATGCTTTATTTTTTGCAGATGAGATACACTTAGCAACAGCGGCGAGAACATTGAACACTAAAACAGAATTAAAAAAATTAACAGCCACTATCAAAAGGATAGCAAAGTGTAGATTGGATAAATCCGAATATGACTGGTTAAAATCGGCTTTGTTATATCGAAATGGTGAGTACCATAGCTGAAAGGGCATGTATAATTTATTTATATTTGTTACACCTGCAAAACATGACAATTGTGATATTAGCTATCTTAGTTTATCGTCGAGGCCGAGTACACCTAAACACGAGACTTCAATAGACAGTCACGTATCATGTAGTGAATTGTAGTGAATTAAATTACCTACTTGAGTTTTCTACACAATATTCTTCAGAACAAGCTCTTCATAACAATAGGTACAATGAATTCAATAGAATAAAATCGCAAAGGCAATTCTAAAATTATCTTTAACTCTACTTATGTTACAGAAACAGAGACTGATTTTTGATTATCTACAATCGGCGCTTGCGATTTATACATCGAGCATGTAATGTGAGCTTGTACAATTCCCGGTGTCCAACTTAGCATGGTTTTAAGTTTCAGGGATGTTAACTTACTCCACTTCTTACACCCTGGTCAAATTAGATGCCGTTGACTGTATGTGTTGCCGGGCGATTGTCGTCTCTGCCTTGCTTGAGCTTGTAGTGGTGATGGGACTTTTGCGTTGCACATCTTTTACTTTTATTCTTGATATACTTACTTATTACGTGGTTAGGCTCAAGCTGCCAATAGCGAAGTACGCACCAAAGGGAGCGTTCAAGTATTACGTAACGCAATTTTTGAAGATTTTCGACCCCCCCTCCCCCCTATGTAACGCGCCGTAACGTT
>BHDV01058117.1:359980-397107 GCA_005406045.1 Adoxophyes honmai | reverse complement strand
CCCCCAAATTGCGTTACGTAATACTTGAACGCTCCCAAAATTGGTGCTCTCCCGGCCGCTGCCAGATATGGTCCTGTCACGGTCGCCATGTAGGGAAAGTAACAGGAGACTAGTGAAACGTCCGAGCTTCGAGTAAATACTAGTTTATTAAATAAACTTTATTTGGACAAACCTATCGATTATATACAGGCATACGTCACCACTACAAGCTTTTACCAATGCTATTCGCGCCACTTATTCTGACGTATACGTACGTCACAATGAAAAACTTAGCTGGGGTAACCCCTGAACTGATACATCGTGCCAAACCAGTTCGCGGTGGATTATTTCAACACCAACGCCAATTATTTTGTAGAATTAGTTTTATCTAGACGTGTGCCTACAGTCCCACGTTAAATACTACACCACACCGTGCATTTTTGTCCTCTAACAGATTCGTTCGAGAGTCCTCTATCATCCCAACTGGAGATCCTCCAAGAGCAGACCCTGATGCTGCTTCAAGAGCATTGCTCGAGAATAGACTCTACGAGGTTTGGCCGCATCATGCTTCTCCTTCCGAACATCTGCTCAGTCTCCAACAACGGCATTCTTGAAGATCTGCTGTTCCCCTCAACACCTACCGAAGCCATTAATTCAACTCTTACTCGGATATTAATGTATACTTCAGTGTAAAGCATTTATTTGTTCGCAAGATGAAATTGTATTTGTAAATACGTAGGGCCTCAACTTGTAAGTAATATAGGTATTTATAGAAATTTAACCGAGTCCAGATAAAGTTACCGTTTTATGTATTGGCCGTCACACTCACTCAATGGCGAGAAGTGATGCGATCAAATCCTTTTTAAGCTCCCAACACACTGACAGCGAAGCCCAGTGCGGCAGCGTGCCGGTATCGGTTGTAATATTCGAAACTATGCAAAAGAGGACGACAAAGTACCTATATTTAGACGGTATAAAACCGTTGCTGACTAATGTTTTCGGTGTAGCCGAAGTTTTCATTCAGAATAGTGTACGTTAATATTTTTTGTGTTTTTTATTTAATTTAAATTCGAAGTAAGTAATCTAAGTGATTATACCTAGTCGCTAAATTAAATGTTTAAAAATGAGCGTTTTTAGTTCAAAAATGATGTGTTTATATTTGATACTGGAGAGTACCTATTAAATACTAAGTATTTATTTATAGCCCAAGCCCTCTCATACTGAGAGGAGGTCTGTGCCCTGCAGAGGGACGTATATAGGCTGATGATGATGATGATTTATTTAAATATAAAAACTTTTACAAAGTCTTACTTCAGGCGTAGCAATAATAGAATTAACGTTTAAGTACCTAAGCAATATTCTTGCATTTCCTGCAATATTATGTATTTACTTTGTACATATTTATACTTGGTTTTGTAATTAAAGCATCTATTGCTAGCGACGCACATATGCGTTTTCGTTAATTATTTTCACCCAGTGGCAGTGGCTCGAACATTTCTGCATGCTCATGTAATGGAATGGACTCGCCCAGTGTTAACGCAAACGTGAACTGTGTACCTATTTTGAAGTGGTTTAATGTCTACCCTAGGTCTGAGACGCATTTATATGTGCGTTGGAGAACTTGGAGACACTGGGCAATGATGGTTAAACTCACATGTGTGTCACACTGGAAAGTCCGACAGCCTATAACAAGGCTGGCCAATAGATTTTCCAGGCGAGCAAAATTTTTAAGACTGTGGTGACGGCGGGCCACTACGATTTGACAAGACGAGCAATCAGGTGCAAGAACTGCCACCGCGCGCCGTCAGCTTGCCGGCCGCACGCGCTGGGCGGGCCAACTAAAATGCCTTGGCGGGCCACTTTGTGGGTTTGGCCAGCCTTGGCCTATAGTCAGTGGCGTAGCTAGCATGGGTGACACCCGGGGCGGATATCGTAAAAGGCACCCCCCCCCCTAGAATTCGATAGAAACGGTGAAAATAAAAAATGACTTTTTTTTACCTTTTATAATTTTTCATTGACTACTAAAGTTCACAGCCGGGTGTCACCCCTAGGAGGGTGTCACCACTATAGGCTATAGTATGTACCATTACCATGAGTTTGAAATGACCATACAGTTCCACTAGAGTTGAGGTTAGGTTAATTCGCACATCAATTTTTTTTAGATAAATGCGAAGCGAATATTGCTAAGTTTTTGCCGACCACCTTGTAAACAGTTCTTCGTACATTTTTTATGTGTCATTCATTTTAACTCTCTGTCTCTTGGGAATTATACTTGCCAACGAAGGTGTAAATGATTTTGTATAGACAATTTTACAGTGCCTCTTACGGTCATGACAAGATAAACTGAAAATTATTCGAAGCGCTTTTATTGTGTATCGACTATAACCTAGTGAAGAGTGCCGTAAACTAGCTTTCTATGCGCAGTGTGCCAGCTTTCAAATCTGCGCCTTTGAAGATACTATACTCCGTTTTTTTTGGGTTGAGAATTTCAACGGACACAATTTGAAATTATCTCTGGGATTCATTAGTAAAACTGGAAATGATTTATGCAAATACACTTAACATTGTTTGTTATAATGTTCTTAAATCAAACATCAACATAATTTGCGCCGATATCTTGGCCCTTGGGATTACTCAAAAATGTGTAAGGATTTGACAGTTAAATTTCTCAACCCAAAAAAAACGGAGTATAGGTCTAGTCATTTTTGCGGCCCTCCAGGCTCTGCGCCCTGTGTCTGGACACCACTGGCACCGCCCTATATACTTAGTTACGGCACTGGTAGTGTCATTCATTCAACTGTGTCTATGCTATGCGATGCACTCAAATGAAACTCAAACTCATATTTCGTAGGAAAGTAGGTAAGCTAGTATGGAAATAGGTGTACCTATCTCTATTGAGTAGGTAGTAGGCTGTTGATAACAAAAATAGTGTTAATACAATAAATACAACACTCATGAGCAATGAAAACGTGTTAGTTTTCTGAGAAAGTTGTATTAAATCGTTACTTAATACATGTAGATCGCTAGTGTACCTACTTACGTGTAGTTATTAAAGTGTGTTTACGTCATTAAGTATAGTTAAAGCACGGTGAAGAATAGGCAATTAATTGCCTATTAACTAATTGAAATAGAAAACCACGACAAATGTTTAAATCTTATTTTATTTCCAATATTAACGAACCTGATCTTATCTAGCTCATGAGCTTCTAGACCTAAATACTTAACGCATTCACTGCCACCGCCACATTTACGCGTTTTCGTGACTTTCGCCAAGTGGCGCAGTCTAAAATTCGCAGACATTTGTACATGTGCGTCCGCGACACCTGAAAAAGGCTCAACTCATAGGTGCCAGTGAATGCGTTATTATATTACCTACTTCTTAATACCAGAGATCTCACGTTCGTTGTGTTTTGATATTAGATAGACGGTGATATATAATATGATTGTGACGGCTATTGCAGTGCTGTTGCTGCGTTATGATTATGAACTTATGAATAAAAACTGTCATAATGAGACCATATAGTAAGACTTCTCCAAGCCCAAGATCTATTAATTTTATGCTTACTTACTTAACCTTTTGACCGCCAAAGACGCCAATTCACGTCATCGCAAATCAGTGCCCGTAACGCCACGACGTTATATGGCGGGCCGAAGTTATTGCGAGAGAACTATGAAATATAAAACGCTTCAACATTTTTTCTTGGTTTACTTTATTTATAGGTAGTGTAAGTTATTTTATACCTAATTTAAATAAAATAATACAGCACCATTCGAAAAAAAAACAAGCATTTTCTAAGAGCAAACTTCAATTGGCTAGATTACACTGCCTGCAGCGCCAAAGACGCCGTGTAACGTCGCCTAGTGATGGGACGCACAGCAATGTCTTCTTTTAGTTATCGATATGAGAGATCCCTAACCTGTGGTCCGCGGGCCCTTGGGGGTCCGTGGGCATATGTTTGGGGTTCCGCGGTCCCCCATGTTTTACAGCGAAAAAGATTTAAGGAATACTAAAATATAATATCCGTCTATATAAATAAAAAAAGGAATTGATGTTCGTTAGTCTCGCTAAAACTCGAGAATGTCTGGGCCGATTTAGCTGATTTTGGTTTTGTAATGTTTGCCGTAGTTCAGAGACGGTTTAAACGGTGAGATAATTTGGAAATTTTGCGAAAAAAAAAATTACTAAGGCGGAACGTGTTATAAAATTATAATTTCCCTTTTACTAAAGTCAAATTTAAACGTCTGACGGATCTATTCGCAATACAACCCAAACCCCAATGAATACATTTGAGCGCTAGAACGGCACGTGACTGTTCGTTTGTTCTTTGTAATAATAATCGACAAAATGTTTTTTACGACCCTTATGTTATGTGCTAAAGCTTGTCACTGCTCCGTGCGCCCTTGAAGTGAGAGCACGTTACGAGTTGACGACACAGGCGCAAAAATGAGTGTCGATAGTAGCCAAATGAGTACAGAGGAGTTACTTCGAATTTTGGAAGGTGTCGATACTGACGATGAAATCGAAGACCTTGTGTTCGAAGAAGTTGAAGAAGAAGATAAGTAAATTTTTAATACGCATATTCTATCAAATAACGCAGTGTTTCTTAACCTGTGGTCCGCGGACCCGTGGGGGTCCGCCAATGTGAAAACAGGGTCCGCCGTCTTATCCATGAAAGTTGAATGAAAAAAGAAAGTGCTAAGATCGTTCGCACTTGATAGTCTTTCAATTTGTTTTTGATATTTCTATGTATATTATTTAAACAAAGAAATAGTAGTACATATTTAGGTAAAGAAAAAATACGTTGGTAGTTTATCTTTATATTTTAAGTTGCCGTCTGCTACTGCAGGTGTCTAAATACAATAAATCGCGAACGCCTAGCAAGTGGATATTCCTATTATTTAAATAAACGTTTTTTTTTTGTTTTACGGCACTTTTAAATGGGTCAGTTTTTTTCCCTATGCAAACAATTAAATAAAAATTAATTAATCCGTCTAGAATATTTTCGTACTTTTTTTTTGCGATAACACGTGATTTTGTACACACTAAAATACTTCGAATCTCGCAAGACAAGGGCATCATAAACTTTAAATAAATCGCGCGCCGTGTTGGTAAGGGACAGAGAATGTGAGCGCGACATTGAATAGCCGGCACGCCGACAAACAAAAAAAGAGCTACGTGCAATAAATGTAAGATTTATTGCTTTATGTGCAGGTGCATACCATAAAACCCTCACTCGAGCGACTTTATTATCTTTGTTTTCAGTAAACATATCCACGCCAAGGAATTAAAAAAACTAAAAGGTAATAATATTAATCCTTATGCATTATCTTCTCGGGTCTGTGTTTTACAACTGAATGTATTTTCATTCCAATTTATATACCTAGTTCCCAGTTCCCGAAACATCGAAAAGAACAAATTTTGTTTTGATTACGTTCCCAACACTAGCACTATTCTAATTTCCACTGCCCCCAACGCCAATGACGGCAACGAACGTCGAAGTATGACGTCATCAGCAAAGTAGTGAAGTGGTTCCATTGCAAAATAATAATGAAAGTTACAGTAAAGTTTTAATTTTTAAAGGTTTTCAATGACAGTAATTACACGCAAATTCATGAAAATTATATGGAAAACGTTGTGGTAATGTATGAGGTAAAATATAAGGGGTTCAATGGCTGAAATCAATTGTAATATCGGTAATATCGATATGCGGTTGTGACATCACTATTGTTCGTTCGTATTTGAAACGATTTTTGCCTTGGCGTCAGGAGCACAGCGTTTCACTTCGCGCCTTGGCGTTCAAAAGGTTAATGTTGAATCAGGGGCAGACTGCGATATTGATACCTATCTCTGCTACCAGAGACGACAAATTCTAGAAGATTCCAGATAACTTGACGGCGAATATCGCTACAAGCCCGGAAAAAATCGATTGTAGTTACAAAACTTCTATAGTAATAATATCTATATTGTAAGAGCTAGGTAATTTTATTAGATAAGTAGAAAGTATAAAAAACTTTTGGTAAAAATTGTTGTTTCATTATTCGTCATTCTTTTCGGATCCTGATTCACGCTAAGCTAAATGATTGAATTTCTCTAGGAATCGATAAATTATAAACCTGCCTAAAACAAAGTACCTAGATAGGTACAGAAAGCAGAGCTTTTAACAATCTCATAATATACATACCTATTTTGCAATACCTAGTAGGTAGGTATTTGCAAAGTAATATCTGTGAAAACTTTTTGCACTTGAATTTTAATGAGCATAGGTAAAGTAAAGTACCTACCTTAAATAATTTATTGAATCAGGCGTTACTTTGGGTACTCTTTTAGTCCGACAGAATTTATCGAGAAACTTTGCCATCTTATTTAACATTCTTTTGATACTCGTACTCGTATGATCGTATCCCTAGTTGGTATGAAGGTAAAACAAAAGTGTAATAACGCAAATTTAATACACAATAAAAAACACACATTAAACGCAAAATATAAAAACAATAAGTTTAAACCCTGTCATTATTCATGACGAGTATATGTTTTCGAAATCCATTGACTAAAGGTAAAATGATTCCACATAAAATTAGCCAAGAACATATCTCCCATAACAGAAGCGATACAGCAAACATCACAAAACCTTTTTTTACTGACAAAAATATTATGAGAAATATTAATTGCATGTCGAATGTCAAATATAGCAATATAAACCATTGGTAAATTAAAACGAGACGTTGATTGTAGGTTAGAGCGGCAACTAGTAAAATGATATGCATGGGCATCGACATGATGCTCAATACAATAAAAATCGCAACTATTAATCGGCCTACATTATGGGTGACGCCATATTTCGTTAAGTATTCATTTCCAGAGCTACAATAGAGGATGTACAAAATACTTGGAATGTGGCCCAGAAGAGATATGATAATGGTTGCGAGTCGGAGATTAAAACAGCAGCACGTCCTGTAGGCCGGGAAGTGGTCTAAATAGTTTTTCCCCATTTCGCTGCTTTTCGCCTGGAACAAACAGATTTTTATTTTTTGTAAGCCGTGGTAGCCTTTTTAACACATATAATATTATAGTTTCTCAAGCAGAGCCAAACGTAGATTAAAATGTCAAAGCAATAGCAAGAAAAGTTTGAAAACTAGTTTCCCCAGACTTCAGACATAAATTTAACAATCAAAGATAAAGAGGCACCATTATTACCTCCACCTACCTCACTGTTTATATAGTGAAATACTTACCAACAAGAATTAATAAACACGACGAAAAATTTACTCACATTATACAATTTCAAATAATAGTGCCAAGACGCGGCTTTCAAAAGATGTTGCCAGGTATATAATTTCTATCGACTTCGAAATAAAAACCTTCAATTAAATCTGGTATAACTGAACAAAGGCACACTATCAAATAATGAAGTCAAAAATAATGGCCAACTTTTGGCTCCATAAAATAAATACAAGGAATCACTGTTTAGGAGGGACAAATAACAATAGTTTTCAAATTGGCAACCCAGAACCCTTGCGTTACTAATTTGACAGGAGTTAGGCAAGATTTTGACAGGCTGCGAAAATCATTCCAAATGATGATCATTTTATTCCATGAATTTGTTTATTTCTCACTGGCTAATTTAAAAACGCTATCTCTGTAACAAAATAATAGCTGCATCTTTAATCTGTTTTAATATAATAAAATAACACAAAGCTTATAACCTTTCGGATAAAAATTGCTATTTCAAGATAAGCTCCATTGAAGCCGAGTTTGATTTGGACCAATAATCGTATCCGTCTGCTGCGTTCTGTTACGTCATGAAGCACGAGTCGCGAGTACGAGTATAGCCTGTCATTTCTTATCGTTGCGTATTGTTTGTTACTTTGCTTTGGCGGCAAGGTGGAAACTGTTGCGTGAAATAAACGTGCGCACGTTTTCATTAAAATATTCGAATTAAAAAATATTAAAGACGGCTTACATTTTTCAATTGTAGGCCATATATACGGTATATTATATTTAAAGTGAAAATGGACGAGACGGCCAAAGACGACGAAACTTACATTGCGGTTAGTTTCACTTTTAATTTACTTACTTTGTGATTCTTGAATCATATTGTACATTTTTATTTTCTATTAATTTCTTATCAACCCTTAAAATTATAGACTTACTTCATCGTAAGTTAAGTGTTCTGTTATGTGCCCAACTTATAAAAAAAAAGAGAAATAGAATGTAAACAAAAAGATAATTTAGTCATATGTAAATACAGAATAATTTAAAGGGTTGAACAATGTAATTCAAGCTAAAACTTTAAATTCAAAGGTTTTTTGAGAAACTTAAGTCTTGTACTGTATTGTTACTGTGAATTATTGCAACATTAGCATTTTTCTTTCCATGTCATGGGGCGAAGTATTTTATAGCATGACCTTATATTGCTGTGTAACATAATGTGCAGTAGAGTAGGTACATGATAATTTTTCACCTTAAATTTTATAAGAAAACATTGTACTTTTTTTCTATTTAGAGTTTTGGCACTAAATAGTTACATACATACACATGCACAAATAAACTTGTATTCCTGAATAGGGTAGACAGAGCACAGAAAACCCTACATAGACATAACCATGACTATTACACTTTCTGTAGCCACTTTTGGCCTGTTTATTAGGTTAAGAAGGATCAAAGAGAATTACAGAGATAAAATATTAATTACTTATTAGAAAAAATAGTGCATATTTAGATCACGACCTGCCTCTAGATCTAGATAGGCAACAGCCCAGTAAAAAATAAGGTTGCTTTCTAAGTCTGTGTTCATATCATACCTATTTTTTTTAAGTGTAGACTGATTTTCTGGAATTTGTAATTAATCAGTCTATGGCATCTAACTTGGCAAGGTTGTAGAGTAGTGGAGATAAGTTTGTGCTTTACCACCAAAGAGACCTAAAAAATAACTTGACAATTTAAAGTTTTATCTTAAAATGAATGATGAGTGTGTATCCAGTTGCATAGCTACCAAGGGGCTAGGCGGGGCAGTGCTCTGGGGCCGTCAAGCTCAAGGGGTCCTCGAACCGTTTCTATCCAATTCTAGGGGGGGGAGTGCCACCCATGCTCTCATGCTAGCTACGCCACAATAATCAGTTTACATAGGTGTGGGAACCCCATTTTTCTGTTCTGATGATTATTGTCACATTAGATGCTGGGTACTGTACATAGGTATTGTCAAAAACCTTGCATAGTGGGGCTAGGTCGCTAGTACTACACTACAATTACAAGTGAACATAAGATTAATTATACTCATAAAAGTCATAAGCATAATATGAACTGAAGTTTCTAATCTTGTATTAGGATGCGCAGGAACAATTTAAATTAAAAGTTTTGATATTAGACAGACACACATCCCACACATCATGGCTGTATTCCCAAATGGGCTTACAGAGCATATTCAAAACGAAGGCCATTTCATGTTTTACAGTCACTTCTAGAATATTATTAGACTTTAAATTAAAAAGGACAATAGTGACAGAATGCTAGTCTGTCGCTTAAATCAGACCTAAATCTATTTATCCTTAGTCACCTCTTACAACATCCATGTAAGGAATGGATAAATGTTGTTCTAATCTAAACCCAACACCACATCATTTTGGAGATGACCTGAAACTATAAAAGTTTTGAAAATGATAGAGTTCCAAAGTTTGACATCTTAGCTGACATAAGCTAAGTAACAGTTTAAAAGTAGATGAGTCATACATCTTGTGATATTAACAATAGTTTGATAACAATGATCCACGAAAACCAGCATCAGATCAAACAAATGCCCCTTATCTGAGTGCTTGAGAATAAAGATATAGCTCCTTTCAATTCTTATCACTTAACATTACTGTCAATAGGATAGTAGCATTATCTTGCAACTAATTGTCAACATGTAATAGTTTCACAATATTACATCTGTTGAGAGGAAATACAGTGTAAATTGAACCTTGTCTTCAGTTGGCAGGGTTCATGAAGGGTAACACTTAATTTACATGTAGTAGTTTGTCTTATGTGGGACAATTCGTTCATTTCAGTTATTTAATCATGGTGTTTTGTAATTTTATTGATGTATGTTATGTCAATTCAATTCAAATTTAAGCTAATATGCTACAATATTTTTTATGATTCTACCAGTAAATAAAGATAGTGTAAGTTTTAAACTTTTTCTTTTAATTCAAACAGAACACATTGTTCTGATTTTGTCTGAGTCAACAAAACACAGGAATCAGAAATGAAATAAAAAAGTTAAAATTAGAACAGATTCCCTTATGAGGGTTACACAGGATTTTTCTTAAACAACATTGTAACAGATTATGATCAGTACTGAAGTGGAAATGAATCAAACTTACTTTGGTGTAGGAATTATATTTCAAACAAACCATTCTATAATTTTTACTTTGATTTGAAGGTGCTACAAATGCGTATTGAATGTACTTGTATGAAATTTTACTCTTAAAGCCAAAGATACATTAGGGGACAAATGTGCCGCGACATGTCGAGCGATGTAGCGCGACGTCGCCGGACTTCGCTCGACATGTTGCGCGACAAATGTCGCGGCACATTTGTCCCCTAATGTATCCGTGGCTTTAGTGTGAACAAAGCATACACATCATTTGGCAAAGGGATAATTATTTATTCTCCATTTTCAACTCCACTAATTTCTCTTTGAAATTTGCCTTAAGAGGGCGCACACATTTTTTACGTACGTAATATAAGATCAGGTGGGGGAAGAGAAATTCAGGGGCAGGGCAGGGGTAAGAGGCACCACAGACCATAACTCGTCGAGTTATGAGTGATTATGGTCTGTAGAGCCCTCTTATCTCTGCGTTTCTCTTCCCCCCACCTGACCTTAGTGGTTTTGGACCAATGTTTAAAAAATCGTGAAATGTAAATTAACTCATATTTAGCCATGAAAAAAATATGGTTAGACTAAACATATTCTGTAAATTTACAATAAAATTGTTTCATTTGTAATTACATTAAAATCAATGAGAAAAAAAATAAAGTAATGGTTCAACTTTCAAATTATGTAAAATGATATTTGAATAATAAAAACCAATAATTTGATTCATGTTAATCCGTTAATCCCCAGTAGACTATATTGTCTATCAGATAATAACAAGTTTATATCGTTTATGGTAAATTTTAATGGAAAATTTTCAAGTGAAAGACAGCTCTGACGCGTATTTTTGTGAAAACCCTTCAACAAATTGACTAAGTAAAAGAAATCTGTGTTGCTAATAAAATATTTCTTTCCGTTAATCCCTAGAAAAAGAGTTTATTTATATGTTACAGTAGTTTTTCTTTAAAAACTTAAGGATTTATAGCTTTCTAAAGCATTTGAAAAACATCAAAATCACCGAATTTTGTTTGCACGCTCTTAAGAGGATAGGAGTCGCCCCGCTTCAAACCGCTTCTCCATACAAACGTATTCCCCTGTTTTCTCCGTGAATAATGACATTAGAGCAAAAATTTTTTTTTACGTTATATTTGTATCTGTTTTAGCTATGCCCCTACGTTTTGCTTTTATCGATTTTTATTTTTAATTATTTTTTTTTTATTTTTTTTTAGAAAATCGATAAAAGCAAAACATAGGGGCATAGCCAAAACAGATACAAATATAACGTAAAAAAAATTTTTCCTCTAATGTCATTATTCACGGAGAAAACAGGGGACTACGTTTGTATGGAGAAGGTGGTTTGAAGCGGGGCGACTCCTATCCTCTTAATTTTACAGCCATCTATTCAACAAAACTCCTTGCTTAAAAAGTTAGATCTACTGAAAAGTCATTTGTGACATAATCTTACTAATATTATAAACGTGAAAGTTTGTGAGTATGGATGGATGGATGTATGGATGGATGGATGTATGGATGGATGGATGTTTGTTACTCCTTCACGCAAAAACTACTGAATGGATTTTAATGAAACTTTACAATAATGTAGCTTATACATCAGAATAACACATAGGCTACAATTTATAAAGATTTTGTTTGAATTTTTCAAAATATGACGATAAGTGTCGAGAAAGTAGGAAAAATCTACTAACTGCTGGCTATTCTGGCGGGCGCTTCCTACTAATAATTCCGAAATCTCATCTTTGTTAGCCCGAATTTAACGCGTGCGAAGCCGCGGGCAAAAGCTAGTAATACATAATAGTGTATAACTAATTTTCATGTCACAATGGAAAAGTTAATACTTAGTAGGCAATGTTAACAAGATTATGTCGTTTGTCTTAAAGCAGGTGTAACTTGTTTGATTTCACCTATTTTCTTAGTCAACAATCTTCGGTTTGATCTGTCTAAAAATGCACAGACATTGTATTGTAATTCCTTTTTTTATACATACATACATACATATTCTCACGCCTGTATTCCCAAGAGGGGTAGGCAGAGCAAATGAATTCAAAAATCCAGTGCCACGTTTAGCAATTTCAGGGTGACCAGATGGTTAAATGTGATATTGCAGTGACAGGTTGCTAGCCCATCGCCCACAATACACTAACCCTTTCCCAGAGTCGACTCTTACGACACCCACGGGAAGAAAGGGGGAGGTGCTATTCTAACCCGGCACCACACGGGGAACCTTTTTTTATTTTAAGTCTACATTATTTTATTCCAGCTCATTAATTATTTTTACTTACTCACTTACTTACTAGTGCAAGCCACATGTTAATAGGGTAATACTTTTAATAGACTTTTTTAAATTGAGTAGGTAACTTATTAAAAAATTTAGGTCATTTCAAGTTAATCTACCGTGTTATTTACCGTGTTACCATGTAATTTATTATTTGATCCGATAAAGAATATTCATCACCATAATATTTAGTAATCATGGAGCACTCAATGCTAATGTTTGATGTTTTGCCACAGCAGAAAACAAGAACACCATGGTACAAATACATCACAGTCGAGCCTACGATGTTCTTGTACATGATGGCATTCATGATTACCAATGTCGTCGAGCAAACATTTTACGTGTTCCGAGCCTGCAACGTCAATCATAGATACAGCCCAGAAATATGCTACAACATAACTGCGTACCCAGACATCAACACTGAAGTTCAGGTAAAGCTGATAAAATACTTATTTCCGTTGATCTGTAGATCACCCACCACCTTCATTTGTGTATATCTTCGAGTGGCAAGACTCCGTTTAACGGCGAACGCTTAATTGGCAAGCGACACTTGACGGCAAGTGTCGCCTTAACAAATGTGGCTACCGTCCCCGGCGCTTAACGTGGCAAGGTTTTAAGTAGAAGGGCTAAGTTTGCGCATCGCTTTTTTTCCAAGGAAAGCTCAAAATAATATATCTTGTGTGAAATATCAATAGCATCAATGAAAATTAATCTAACTGTAAGTGTCTAAGTATAATCACACGGGTTACCGGCCACAGCAACAAACGCCGCCACGAGAAGCCAGACGCAGCTACAAAAAGTAGTTGAAGAGCGCGACAGTCATTTTTTTAGTTCACACAGCCGTTTAGTGGCCGGCGCGGGCCACAAGCAAGCTGCGACGATTACATAAGTGGCGCGTGGCGGCCACCGGCGTCAACCGTGAGCGGCGAGTCCATATAAAATGTATGAAAACTACAGGAAATAAGACGGTGGCGACATTTCGTGGCTGTAGGCGGTGGCCCGTGTGTACCCTAAGGGTGATGAGGGATCTCACGTCCTCCGTGCTTCTGTTATTGCAGAAACCTGATTGCAGGTGACAGTGTCGACCTTTCTGCAGTGGAACGGCATAGCCACACACGTAGTGCCGCTCGTGCTAGCTTTCTTTCTAGGATCCTATAGCGACAAGAGGGGAAGGAAAGCCATAATACTCGCGGGGCTCATCGGAAAACTTTACTTTTCCATAATGATAACAGTAAACAGTTTGAAAGGTATGCTCCAATACTTTACTTTTCCATAACGATAACAGTAAACAGTGAAGGGTATGCTCCTTTGTTCGATTGTAATTTAGTTCATTGTCAAAATTGATAATTGTCTTCTGTTGTACCATGTAGGAAACTAATAAATTATACGCTACTTTTAAAACTGTTTTATCAGTTATTTTATGAAGAACTTCGTAATATACATTTCTTCAGCAAACTGTACTACTTAATCCATTGTAAAGCAGTCTATGAAGATTCGAGTATTTAATTCACAAACTTGCTGTAAATTAAAAAAAAAAAAAAATGTTTCGGCTCATCATAGTTTGGGCGATCTTTAACCTATTATAAAGTTTCCATGCGATTGATTGTTAGGTCAATTAAACCATTATTTGGGGAATATATGAGTTCTGTTGGTAACTAACCCAGATTTTCTAGAGTCAAAAGAAAGCTCTAATCATAGATATTTATTTAATTTTTGACGTTACGCGTTACATTTCAAGGTGTTATTTGCCCACTTTTGTTTCAGAATGGCCTTTGGAATACATGATTTACACTGCAGCATTCCCCAGTGCATTAACTGGGGCCGATTTGGCAATATTTGCTGGTGCCTTCGCGTACATAGCTGACGTGTCGTCACTCCACAACCGAACACTACGCGTCAGCATATTAGATGTCGTTTACCTCAGCACTATGTCATCAGGCGTTGCTATAGGTAAAACATAAATTACCGCTGTAAATAATATGCCGCGTTGTGTCGAATTTAGAATAACATCTCTCCATTGTTTTTAAGACTAAGGAAATTGGTAAAGTTATGTTTTAGACGACAGGCTAGCAACCTGTCACTATCACACCACTTATCTTAAAACCTAAATGCTAGAAGTGGCTACCAACTTGAAATTGTCGGGGTTTTGCCTATAATACAGGCGTGATATATGTATGTACATTTGCTGAGGATTGTATTTAAAATGCATCGCCAAGTTATTCGGGCAATTATTTATGCGACACTATTTATTGAGTACCTATTGGATTCGATTTTGATAACCTACTTGCCTAAACGCTTTCAACATTACTTATCAACAGAACGATAATTCATTCAGTCGTTTACTTTTACTACTTAGATACCTACTCGTAATATTCGCTTCCACCAAACACCAAAGTATAGGTAATAGTACTACGTACAGTAGGTCACTTCCGAACATGTTTATGCGTTGAAATATTGCTCTCCTTCTATTCTACTGTAATCTGCTTGAGGTAACGAGGTAATGAGGTAACCTTTCACGAGGTTTAGCCAGCGGTACCAACAATTTCCGGCTCGTTAAGAAGCGATGCGTGAACTTTCCCCCACTGGAAAAAATCTTGCCATCTAACCTGCCGGGGATTACATCTAAACTGAGTACACTTGGCTTGCAAAACAATTGAACTGTCAGAGCAGGTTACGTGAGCCATTACGCATATGATTGTATTCTGTTACAGGAAACGTCTTGTACACCAAAGTCGTCAACAGATCATTTCCAATCATGTTTGCTATCAACGCCAGCCTCATGACCATAGCGACTGTGTACAGTTTCTTGTGCCTCAAGTGGCAGACGCGGCCGGAACAGAAGTCGCTCAGAGAGGCAGCTGTAAGGAACCCCTTCACGGATTTCTTTGATGTAAACAACATAAAACAGACAATGGTCACGTTGACGAAACGGAGAACTAACAACCGCAGATTGTTCTTATGGTTCCTGCTTATTTCCATGGCTTTATACACATTCCAGAGAGGTAAGTAATTTACATTTACCTTCGAGACTGTATGGTCTATCTTTTATCTAAGATATATTGATATATATTATATTTACCTTCTACGCCGCACAATTTGGAAACTGCGTGTGTTTTTAAACTACAGAACTTAGAAATGCAAGTCTCATAGTCTAATGTAACTGAGTATTTGTGACAAAGGTCCTCATTTCTCCACGATGAAGAGTAACAGCCAGTCTGTGTTGGCAACGTAACTCTAGTTCTAAATTAAATTATAAAAAAAATGCATAGGTACGTCTACAGTAGATGAGGACTGGTTACAGTGGTTACTGTCGGTTGAGCCTCGTTCCTTTCAGTCAGCTAAGCACGGCAAGGCGCGAGTAGAAATGCGCCCGATATAGACTATACCTGCTGTCACTGTCTAACTAGAGACGTCGGAAAATGACAGGACTATAAGGCGAGCGTGTCGTCTCGCCCGTGTGGCTGTGCTAAGCCTAGTGGTACCCATAAAAAAAACAGTGCGAGTTGTTGCTACACCTATTGCTTGAACGTCATTCTGATTTAATAAAGCTTAAAAATAGATTTTCACCGCAAAAGCGTATTTATTTATAATAAAATGTGTAAATAGTTGTGTCCGCGGTCATAGTTTCAGTTTTGCATGTTAAAATATAAACCTATAGAAAAATCACAATTATCACGATTTCGTTCCGTGACTTAGCCTGATGATTATGAGCATTGTAAAAGATTCGTAATAACTATTTTCGCCAAATTATCATTTGCATGTTAAAGAAGCTGATAATTTGTCCCATACTTTTATAGTTATGACAAACGTGACATATTCAGCTAATTAATTCAAGGCTACAGTTCAACTTATGGTCGGAACACTCAAGGCTCAATCTATTTAACGTTTTGGAGATCTGTCGTAAACTTGTAAATTACTGTTTTTTATTTATTGTCTTCTTCATAAATTCTGCAAGTTAAACTGACAGTAAAGTTCAAAATGTAGATGAGATTTAGAGCAGGATTTTAGAGTTCCGTTTTAGTGTAAAAAAATAGTTTGAACCTACCTTAACAAAAACCTCACAATTCTCTTTACTCAAGAAAGTTAGTAGGTATACTAAACTCTCATAAAAACGCTGATCACGCGTTCAACTCATTGAACGGTATAAAATACACGTTTCTTGTATGTACATTTATGATGACCGCCTTTAAGATGTTTAGTATTTGTTGTTATAGCGGCACAAATACGTAATCAGTTAAAAATTTCAACTAGCATCATTCATGACTTCACGAGATAAATCCAGCATGGTGACAGACGGACTGACGAATAGACAGTGAAGTCGCAGTAATAAAACCACCTAAAATTTTTACTTCATTCCCAATACAAATTGTTTCTTATCAGACATTTACGGAACCTTGGTTTTAACTTTCCTACAAGTACAAGTGGCACTAAGCCGGCGCACATCACTATAAGATATGACCCTTTGACATACATTTGTGATGGTGATATTTAAAAGTATTGATATCTTGCAATAACACGTTATCTTTAAGCGGAGACAGAAATGATTCGTCATACATCCTACTTGTTACAAGCGGCTTTTTTTTTCAAGGTATATACCTAACTGTTGGCTGCTTATGAAAAAAATCCATTACGTAAAACAGAACCGAATTTTAATGTGAACCTAAAGGAACAAAAATAATACAGAGCATAAAAGCTAGGAAGACAACAGGTGGCTGTATTGCTAAAATAAAAAGACAAATATATGGCGGCTTAGTACTGTAACTTGCGAAAAACGACTCACTGAAAAATACTGTTTTTTAACGTCTCTAGTTAGACAGTGACGTGTACCGGGTGTCCCGTGGCAGATTTTGGATTTCAAAGTTAATTTTAAAGATGTTTTTAATTGAGAATATAAATGTATTTGTAATGAAAAGAAAGATGAATCATGCGGATTTTGTTTTTTAAAGCGTACTTTATCGAAATGTGTTCCATCGCAGCGCAATCACTCGGGGAATTTTTCCAGTGCATTCTGATTGACGCGCTGCAGTACTGACGGAAAAATAGCGTCAACTTTTCGAGTCATATTTTTGTTTAAATCTAAAAGATTTGTCAGGTCATTATCGCATAAATTTATCTTTAAGTTTCCCCCATAGATAAAAAAAAATCAAAGACGTCAGATCTGGTGATCTGGATGGCCATGTCAATGTTTTTAAACCGGCTATTCGATTTTCCGAGAAAGATTTTCTTGAAGAAGGGTCATCACATGTTCCCAGAGAACTCCTGCCGCTCTCTGGCCGACTAAGTTTAAAATTTCTGTACCAATTGGATCTTAAAAGGATGGAATTTAATGTCCAAGCTTGAAAAGCGGTGCATGATGGTTTTTGGCAGCCGCAAACTTGACGCTTTGTTACGCTCGGAATGGCGGGGACTATTTTGCACGTTGTTTTCAAAACGTCCAATGTTTTGATCAGTCCTTCACGTTTGGTTGGGACCTGGAGGTGGCCTCTTTTACTGTTGGACGTGTTGCGTGGAACTTCTGGACCCACGTCCTAATCAGAATTCCACTCGGTTCAACACTTAATAGACAAATATTGTAGTGAGAACAAAATGACCGGTGAGCTACAGCGCAGAAATTTATGCTTTAAAATACGCTTTAACTGCGAAACCACGGTGCACGCCAGTCCACTACTGCACCATGGGTAAACAATCCGCACAAATGCCAAGTCAAACGGTATTACTTTCTCGCTCCCACGCGCAACCGTTGGAAAAATATTCAAATTTCAAATCCAAAATCTGCCACGGGACACCCTGTATAGTCTATCACGCGCGATTCGTCTCACGCCTTGCCATACTGAGCCAGTTAATAAATAATTACATATATGCATGTTATATCTCTTTGTATTCTTAAATAGAGACTTCACCATGTATTAAATATCTTATGTTGAAACTGTCCCGTATTTTTAATAGTATTTTAAGCGTGTTAGTAATTATGTTCTCCCTAAGTTAGTACCGATACAACTAATAGGTACATTGTTATTCCTTTGTGTACGATTTTAAATTGCTTGAAGTTTAATGCTGCAGATTAGCATGTCATGAAAACTGCGGTTGTGTTGCGTAAAATTTGATTTCAATCGTCTCTTGCACGTTGACGTCTGGAATTTAGAAAGTTAATACATAGTTGCTTGAAAATGCGTAATTTAGTGATTTTTTAATGATTTCAATTTCACAAATTCGTTTCCTATTAGGTATCTGCCTAACCTATTTGAGAATACAGCCTACATATTTGAAAAATAAAAGACGAGAAATGAAAACATCTTAAACGGGGTTAATCGACGATACTGTATCACAGTGAAATAATTTTTATCTCAGTAATAATTTTGACCCTATAGATAGGTACAGTCAAAGACAAATGTATCCACACGGCCGGAATTCTTAAAACATGGCTGTATCTACATTGTCTCTCATTGTCTAAAAATGTTTGTCCTGTGTACGGGCAAGTTCAAAAACAAATATCGAAACGATCTTCTCTCTTATTTTGCCGATGTAGGAGCGTTCTTTCTTTTATTCTTAAAATTTGAAACACTTAATAATATAATAATTAAGAACTTGAAAATAATATGCACAATTATTGTGCATGCATAGTCTTGGCACTTTGTTTCCGTTTAGAATTTGTATCAGCATTAGTAATTTGCTTTACAATTAAATGTTGATTGTTTACTTTGCAGATGAACGGCCCGTTATGTATTTGTACGTACAAAACGTGTTCCAGTGGAGCTTGGCAGACTACAGCAATTTCAGGACATACAACAGCACGGCCTATACCCTTTTAATGCTGTTTGGCATACCTCTTATGTCTAAAGTCTTCGGTTGGAGAGATACGGTAATTTATTCATTAAAAAACTTGCAAAGTTAAATATGATCCGCTTACCGGTTTCCGATTGAGCTGACATTTTGTACACTTGTGTAATTCAGATGACAATGCAATAATTCTCGTGGTCCAGCTGGAACCATCTCCGCTCCGATGGAGGGAACTCTTCAATAATTAGTTGGTCTGATTGACTTGAGATTTGGTGTACATAAATTAGAATGGATGACAATGAAATACAGTTGGTAAAAAGTAGAGTCGGAAGAAATGATGTACCAAAAATGTGTTTTTTAGGTTATGTTTAATTTACATACTACTTTGTCACAGACCGTGTGTCGGGTTTCAATGATGGTAAGAGGCGACTAAGGATAAATAGCTTAGCCTAGCATCCTGTCTTTATTGTTCCTGTTAACTTGAAACCTAAAAATATATCAGAAGTTGCTGCGAAACGTGAAATATTCATTTCTTCTCTGCCTAACTCGTTTGGGAATACAGACCTGATTATATTCTAAATTCTTCTCCGTTACAGATAATTGTCATGTTAGGCGCCGCGTCCCACATGACCGGCCACTTCTTGTACGCGCAAGCCACATCGTGGAAACTGCTTTACGTCGGTGCGACGGCGGCGGCTTTGGGGCCGTGCGTAGCGCCCCTAGTGAGGTCTATGACGTCGAAAGTGCTACCCCCAGCCGAAAGAGGTACTTGAATTGCCAACTCCGATTAAAATTTACTCCTACAAGTCTAGTGGGAAACTGTTCCCAAAGAAGTCGATTTCGCCCGATGAAGTTTGATAGAAAGAAGTATACTTAGCTGGTTTGGTCATGTAGACAGGATGGATGAAAGAAGACTGACTAAACAGATCTATGCTGGAAGTGTGAATGGATGTATTGAGAGGGGAAGACCTAGACGGACGTTCCGTGATCAAATTACGGACGTTCTAGAAACAGGTCAGGTCAAGAGTACCCGAAATCGACGAGCAAGTATAAAGAAACTAATGAACGTGGATGAAGCAAAAGAGGTATGTCAGGATCGTAGCAAGTGAAACAAAGTGGCCTCTGCCTACCCCTGCAGGGCCCTGTGGGAAAGAGGCGTGACGGTATGTGTATGTATGTATGTAACTTTGATAGAAACCGAATTCAGTGCACGTTTGATACGTCCATTGACGAGCTTAAACATGTTCATTGTTGTTTTTAATCACCACAATCAACTATGTGTTCTTGTGTGGTGTCAGGATAGAATAACATTTCTCCATTTCTTCCGTGGATGTCTTAAGAGCCAACTAAAGAAGGGGTTTAGGTATTCGTATCTTAACAAGATTTTACTCTTTCAGGTGTGGCGTACGCCTTCTTATCGGTCATGGAGAACTTGGTGGCGATGTTCGCATCCATCATTTACTCGCAAGTGTACAAGGCCACGCTGAACACTGACTATTTGAACGCGTTCTTCTATCTCACGATGGGGACTCAGGCTGTTGTGTTCCTGTTTGCATTGTAAGTTACGGATTCAGTAAAACTTTATTTTTAAAACTTGCACTCACTAAAATTGGTGGTTTTTCCAAATTGAGAAAATCGTCTTCATATCGAGATTAGCTTGACATGTGAGTCCATTTATTTTATTCCACTGTGGGTGAGTCTCAAGCCAAGGATACACTAGGGGACAAATGTCCCGCGACACGTGTCCCCAGCAACGTCGGGCGAAGTAGCGCGACGTTGCCGGACTTCGCTCGACATGTCGCGCGACTTATACCCGCGTATATACACGTGTCGAGCAAACTTCGCCCGACGTTGCTGGGGACACGTGCACACGTGTATGTGTAGCGGCACATTTGTCGCATAGATCCTTGGCTTCACGTTAGTTGTGTTTAAAATAGTGTAAAATGTCTTATAAAATGGGCCAATAAAAACTATTATTCCGGAAATTCGTACTTTCAGTGTCATGGAGACGATGCTCCACGGACGAAGCCTCGAGTCTCTGGTCTCGCATGAGGAGGAGCAGATATCCGAGCGATCCTGACCACATAGCAGGTGACGCGGTTCGTATCGCAAACTAACACTTTCATGTCGAAAGCTTTTTGGTATGTTGTACTGGTTACTTTAATCCAAATCTTCTCCTTATGGAGGCTGTGAGCCCTGGGCCAATCTTAGCTGACGAAAATTGTATACATAACAGCGACTGTAATGCGCTTTGCGTTGGCTAGAAAATCTGAAACTGCTATAGCGATGGTCTTTGTGATAAAAACATGAATTTATTCATTCGTTCTCTCCATTTTTTGCATTCAGTATGTTTTGTAGGCACTGTGCCCGACTATAAAGTTTCCACGTCTGTCTTAAGAAAGAGACAATCGGCGTCACGTAAGTTAGATAGAGACATAGCTATAAACCCGATGTTTTTTGTAGAGCGGTCTCATCATCAATTGCAAATTTTATGGCCGGGTTCTATGCATTATACCTACGAGTACGTATAAGTAATCATTAATCGTATAGTAAAAGTAACCGGCCAGTATCTTCGTGTATGAAAGTGCATTTTACCTAGAGATTACTTGTAAGTCATTTTCCCTAGTAATTGTTTAAATTAGTTATTTTAGATTTAATAGTCACATGCGGACCAATAGAAATGACAGTGTTCGTTAAAAATGCGAATATAAAGCAAGTGTGTAGTACAACAATTACAGTATTATTTGCAATCTGTTAATGTTAATTTCCTGAATATGGAAATGGGAATAGAAACTAGAATTAAGAAGTAAAGGGGTACTCATCCAGAAAGCTGTTAATGCGAGCAATGCATGACACGTCTTGCATTTTTGATATTAAAAGTATCACCGACTTGTTGCGATGAGTGCGTACTTGCACTATTTCCTTTTGTGATTATGTTAATGTTAAAGCAAGTTTTTTTTAATAATTCTGCGATTAGATTATGAAGATCCTAAATTCAAGTAAATCAATAGACAGAGGCGGCGTATGATATGAATATGACCGACGTGACTCTGAACTTTGTCATTGTTTTTGTACTTAAAAAGTTGTGAAGTTCTAGTATGATTTTACTGACATTAGAAGGCTTAGCTTTATCTTGCCCATTTAAAAACTTAAGCCTCACGGAGCCTCTGGCAACGGAAACTATAGCGTTGAATCCTTATTCGAAATTTATCTTACCACAAATTATTTATATCATAAAATGATGTTACTATTTTACCTACGGCTGTAAACAATTGTGATAATATTATTCCCATTATTTTGTTGAACGTATATTAGCCTAAAGGCCATGTTTTTGTTGCTATTTCGGCTATTTACAAATGAAATAGAATGTAATGATAATCTTGTTTTTGTATTTAAAGAGCATTTTGGTTGTAATTTGTGAATTTACAGACTTTTGCTCACACATTTTTGCCTTAATCGTGCAGCGATTTTGCGTGCAATAATTTTAGCACGGACAGGTTACTTAATAATAAGCAATACTTTGTTAGTTTTTAAGGTGCTTGGAGATTATACAAGACAGGGTTGTATTGTAACCTGACAGTTCTTTTCGCGATATAAAACTCGAATACAGCGCATCGCTAGTGTGTACTTAAACCATTGAGGATAGAACCTATAGAGTACTAATGTCATCTTGGTTGTTCGGAAATTATTCCGCAAAACAATTGAAGCGATCGCTGTGCTCTTATTGGCCGGTCCAAGATCGCGCGTAACGCTAGTGCCTTTTTCTCTACGGTTATTGGCTCTGTACAGTTTCTGTGACAGTGACGGTGACGTTTAGTATGTTGAAATCAACAAACTATTTGCGGACCGGGGTTGCAAACATTGTTTCTCTATAGGTTCTATCCTCTATGACTTAAACAGACAACGTCAAAAGCAGGTAGACAGTTGAAATTTAAATTTATACAATTTATTAGGTAATTTGGCTGATTTTTGCATTGACTTTCATAAATATGCATGACCCTACGAAAGAGTTTGATTTAGTATAACTGCGCACCTGAGTACCTATGCGGTAAAAGTATGCTAGTATTTTGCTGTTAAATTTTGACGTTGACTATCAAAATCGAATGTAAAAGCCTGACCCATCTTTATTGTAAGGTGTGTCATAAAAGCACTAGTTTTAGACTTCCTGATCTTTATCATTCCATAAACTCACAATCAGTCGTTACTTCAATCAGTCTTATAGTCATACATCTATCAAAGCATTTCAAGTTAGACAGTGACAGATATAGTCTTATCTTACGCGCATCTCTACTCGCGCCATGCTATGCTAAGCTGGCATGAAAGTTTCTTCACTGGCAGCATTTGGAATGCATTTTTTCTGGTAGGGTTTGACAAATGAATAAATTCATTACTCTACAGTCACTGGCTGATAATCCAACAGCAGTTTTCGCCAGCCAGTGTTCGCAAGGTAAGAAATTTGTTCCTATGATGTTCCGCAAAATGGATGCACCTAAAGTTAAGTGGTCAGGCTTTAAATGGTATTTTACTATTTTATTTTATTGTACTTCAATTATTTTAGGATATAAAACGTAAGTAACTGAATTGTTCAAACAATGGGTATTTATGGAGTTCAGTTATAAATAAACTATTGTTATTTTTTCTGATGTTTTATTTAAAATGCTGGAACAAGACGCGATTACAAAATATCAATTTTATTTCATTATTATGAATAATAAAAAATCTTCATATTGATATTGGACTTATACCTACTAACTAAATAACAGATCTCTTTCAAGGAACATTCGTTACATTATGTTTGTTTACGTTTAAATTCTTAACGTTTCCGTGACTATTAAACAAAGTGCGGCTATCAAAGTATCGCAAGCATTTGAACGTACATACATGTGCGTTGAAACGTACCTGAAGATGGTTCGACTGAGAGGTAGCAGTGAATGTGTTAAAAAAAAGGATCATAAAACAATTAGTACCTACATGGCTTTTCTGTGCCTATTTTGGTAGATAATTTGATAATAAGCTATTCCTCTTAAAGATATTACAAACAAATATTTCCGATTTTACCGCAATCGCATTCGAGAAGTTCGCTACGGCGTAAAATGTATACTATGGAATTTACAGTAATCACAGGATTAACATAACATGCAGATATTCCGAAGATGTAGTTTATATTGCATTGTTACAAAACGCTTGGTTAGAATAAAACCGATCCTACAGTATCCTTAAATCTAAGACATCTCGATCCACGACGAGAGATATTCCTCAATTTTGACTCGAGCCGCCCTTAGCTCCGGTAAGTCATTTTCGCCAGGCGGATACATGTTTGCACAGTGGGCAGTTCCTGTGAAAGTTAAAAAACAATTTGTAAAGTACACAAATAATACTGAATTCATTCAACTGGAGACGTACCTAGTGACGTCCAAAAAATCAGATCAGCAGCTTAGTATATTGTTACATCTAGATAAGGAGAATACGAGGGAAGTTTCTCTTGTGAAACATTATCGTAAGACTATTTTAAGCCCGAGTCAATTCGTGGCCCGTCTTTGGGAGCAGTCATATGCGTGCTAGGGGATCTTAGAATGTTCGCAAACTAAGCTCCACCACCACAATCACCCAATACCGTTAGGGTAGGGCGCCACATGAACCCCTTCGTAACCTATCGCTCTTAGTTGGGGGGCGTCATAGAAATATCGCCCAGGGCGCTGGTAGCGTTAAAACCGGCACGGATATATATCAACATACGTACCATGGATATAAATGGCGGGCGAGGCGGCGTCGCGGGACAGGGTGATGCCGAGAGCGTGCCAAGGGTCCACTGAGCCGTGCACATACACCACGCGGCTGACCGGTATGTCCAGAGAGCCGTAATAGTTGTTCGTCCAGTCCGCGGCTGCGTTCACGAAGTCCTTGTTGAACCTGGAAGGGTTAAAGGACATTTTTTATGAAATAAAACGGAGCTCACGTTTTTATATAGAGATTAGATCGACATGTTTCGGGGAGACCTCTTTCCGCTCGACTGCTTGACAGCGGTTCACAACTACCTACAATTGGCGAGCTAATCACGATATAAAAACGTAAGTAGATCCGTTTTTTTTTCACTGTGAGCGAGGCTCGTGGTAGTTTCAATTATTATTGCTTTAATAATAATGCACACATCGAAACAAGTGAGCCGAGTTGTACGTACTATTGATAGAAGCCCAAGGCAAGGGCGACAGATTTTATACTGACATACCGCAGCCGTTTTTTACTCAACCTATTTCAAAATAAATATTTGGATAGGATAAGTAAATGTTTTCATGATCTTACGAATTTCTCGAGGTAAAGAGAATCTAAGCGTCCTTTGCAAACGAATAGTTCTATTTTTTTGTGTAGACACTTACTTCTTTCCGAATATGTCCTGGCACTGTTGGATGTAGAAGTCTAGCGGGAAACTGTTCCCAAAGAAGTCGATTTCGCCCGATGAAGTTTGATAGAAACCGAATTCAGTGCACGTTTGATACGTCCATTGACGAGCTGAAACGTGTTCATTGTTATTTTTAACATAATCAATAAATCATAACAATCGACTATGATCCTGTGTGGTGTCGGGATAAAATAACACAGATAACACTTCTCCATTTGTTTCGTAGATGCCGTAAGAGGCGACTAAGGAAATAGGTAGACATAGACAAAACCATGATTATGATTATTTCACGCTTCTCAAACACTTCGAGCATAATTTTAGGTTTGAAAACAGATGGAAGAGGTAGTATAATAGTGACAGGTTGGTAGCCTGTCGCCTAAAGTATACCTTAACCTATTTCCTTAGTCGCCTCTTACTACATCTACGGACTCCGTGGCACGGAGAGGTGTTATTCTAAATTCGACACCACACAGCTATATAAAATATTCAATAGAATATGTCACCTCCTTCAGGGCTCCAGGTAATGTTTCTCAGTTCCTTTATCATGTTACTGTAGCTGTAGTCCATGCAAGTTTGGTTCGACTGGTCCAGCATGATAGAATTAAAGTCGGCCAGTTTCTTGTAGGCCGGCCGATCTCCATCGGCTGTGAGCATGTTGCACACCTAAAAGAAAAACAAAGAATACTCTCTGGGCGTAGTAATAAATATAATTCAGTCTAATTACGTCCCACTGCTGGGCACACGCCTTCTCAGTATGAGCGGCTGGGGCTATAGTTCCCACGCGAGCCCAGTGCTGATTGGAAACTTCACACACAACGTTGAATCACTTCGTCGCTGTGTGTAGGTTTCCCCGCGATGTTTTCCTTCATTCGTTTCAAATTTTCATCAAATTCGATTTCGTTCGTAAATTCCGAAAAATTCAGAGCCTGGGATTCGAACACACGACCCTAGTCCGTCGTCCTATTCCGTCAGATAGATTACAATAATACAGCGATTAATGGTTTCGCGTGACGTCACTATTATGGTACAATTTTTACTTAGTCGTGACGTCATAAGCATCCACTCCGGAAGTTTCATTATCTATAACTTTGTCGATGTTTCGTTATTTGATAAACCAAAAACCACATCCCTCATATTTTTCAATAATGTACTATCGAACCAACTGATTCCTGACCCATCGCAGAACGTTGTCACAATAAACGTTATTGAGATTCATAGAGGATAGAACCTATAGAGAAACAATGTTCGCAACCCCGGTCCGCAAATAGTTTGTTGATTTCAACATACTAAACGTCACCGTCACTGTCACAGAAACTGTACAGAGCCAATAACCGTAGAGAAAAAGGCACTAGCGTTACGCGCGATCTTGGACCGGCCAATAAGAGCACAGCGATCACTTCAATTGTTTTGCGGAATAATTTCCGAACAACCAAGATGACATTAGTACTCTATAGGTTCTATCCTCAATGTTGAGATTGCACCTATCGAGCAATGCAATGTCACTATGCCGTTTACTGTGAATAGGTTCTATAATGGGTCAGGAATCAATTGGTTCGATGGTAACTAACGGACTAATTAGAATTACATATCTTAACCCTTTAACGACCACGGGGACACCGGTGTCCCAAATAGAAAAAATACAATATAACAGTTATTGAGAAGCTTATTTTACCTTTCGTTAAAAAAATAGTTTCTGGACGTACTATTTTCATTTTATATGCTAGCACCAACACAAAATTAATCATAGGGACATCGCTGTCCAATAAATTACAAAAAAAAAAAAAAAAAAGTTGACTTTATAATTCTTTTTTTTTTTTGACCTTAATAAGTTAATATAAATAGGTAGGTACCTAAAATACTTGCATAAGGTCTCATAACCTTATGGTCCTGAAAGGGTTAACCCCGATATCTCTATTATAAGACGGTTGACTGACCCACCAACTTATCAGACCTATAAACTATACAATGTATAGGTACTCACAGTGTTAATGGTCAAGTTCTTGTATCTCTCGTCGGCGCTGATACGATTATCTTCGTTGTACTGGACCAGGCCGGCGAAGTCGTCGGCCTGTGAACTGTAGAAGTTATTGAGATCGTTCGGGGTAGCGGTGGCGAACGGTTTGCAGACTCTGGAAGTACATACGTACATTACTATATTATTAACAGAATGAATTACCAAATGGGGTAAGCAGAACGGGTGAAAAGTTACATAGACAAATGTTTGACTGGTTTATGTAAATTTTAGTTTTCAAATTGTATAAAATGGTTCCCGTGTGGTGCCGGGTTAGAATAGCACCTCCCCCTTTCTTCCCGTGGGTGTCGTAAGAGTCGACTCTGGAAAAGGGTTGGTGTATTGTGGGCGATGGACTAGCAACCTGTCACCACAATATCACGTTTGACCATCTGGTTACCCTCAAGTTGCTAAACGAGGCACTGAATTTTTGAATTCACGTGCTCTGCCTACCCCTCTTGGGAATACAGGCGTGAGAATATGTATGATAAAATGGTTGGGGAGACAGTGTCCAGGCAGGCGACTTCTTCAAATCGACGACTGGCAAGCTGCGCACGATCGTAACAGATGGCGTGCTCTCGTTTCGGAGGCCAAGACCCTCTTTGGGTTCCTGAGCTAATCAGTTAGTTGGTTATAAAATGGTACAAATAGTGATAAGTTGCTAGCTAAAGGCCGGTCACGGCACGCGTGCGACAGAGATCGGGTCAGCGCTAGAATTTCTCTGTGCTCCGCGAGCGGCCTTTAGTGTTATAGAAAAGTAACACCCCATAGACGTTAAAGATTATCCCTCATCTGCAAATGCATGCAAACGTGTCGTTCGCTCCGAGCATTTCGCCTCCCCTCACTCCATCCAACTCAAAAATCGCTGCTGTATCTACGAATATAAAAGAAAGTCGTGTTGGTTAAACTATCTATAACTCAAGAACGGCTGAACCGATTTGGCTGAAATTTGGTAGGGAGGTGACGGATATAGGATGCTTTTTATCCCGTTCCCGGAGATGTGACATAAAACTTTGCATGACGGCAGACCCAGACAAAAACCTCTTAGGGACTGCTAGTTTTTCATAAAACGAAACAAACGGGTCGCGTCTGATCAAAACGGATATCGAATAGGATACTATCACAATGTCCGTTGTCACGCTGTTGCCCGTAGCTTGGTAATAATAACTTTTAAAAAACCAGTAGGGTAGTGGAACCAAAAGTTGAACAATTAAGCGACTACCACTCTTTGAACTTTTTTTTCGCAGTGTTGTAAGTCATGTATGACATTGATTTTTTTTTTGCAACACTAAACACATAGTCGACTTTGCATTTCACTACTTAAAACCTATGTATTACATACAAACGAATAAATAAAAAATATTTTTGCGCAACTTAGGCAAATTGCCCTAAAGTTGAACGATGTGCCCTATTTATGAACGAATTGACCCAAAAGATGAACTAGTATATTGATAGTAAAGTAATAGGAAATATGAATGTATATGAAGCGTTTCGTGTGCTCAGCCATCTCCATTTAAGAATACAGGTGTTATGTATGTAATAGTATGTATGTATGTTAAAAGTTTTAAATTATTTTTCAAAAATAATTATTGGAATATTACCTTGATAAAAATGTTCATATGGATATTATGGATACCCTGCCCCAAACGTGAACGACAAAATTTTAGTAGTTCAAGTTATGGCAAAGAAATTTATAAGATAAACCAATTTGATTAGTTCAATGTTCATCTACTGAAATAGTAACCAAAAGTTGAACTAGTAAAATTACTAGTTCAACTTTTGGTTGTGAAATAATAGTTGAACAGTCGCGATTCCCGTACAACAAAAATATCGAATTTCTTTGCCATAACATCAAAATACTTTGTTCAACTTTTGGTTAAAAAATCTACGACAATTATACAATTAATTTGAGCTACAATCGGCGAGTCTATCTTTTTCGTGTGATTTTATAAACGCATTTGTAAAAATACCACTTTGCCCGATAGTTGAACGCCGTTCAACTATTAGCTCATACCTCTGATTTTGGAACCATTACTTGAACAGCAAATTACTCGTTAAATAATACAAAAAAAACATTTAGTTTATTTACAATAATATTAAAGATATAGTCGAGAATACATACCAAGCATAAAATGTTAATCAATGTATTATTCAATTTGATATGCAATTAAAAGCTTAAAATGTGAGGCTCTTTTTTTTTAAGGATTCCATACAACTGGCACTTTTGACCGGAATCCGAGACGCGAAGATCGCTCACGTTCACGTCCGTGATGTAACTTTTTTTGAATTATGTTTTTCACCTCGGCAAAGTGTTGCTGCATTATGAAAAAATATTTTTAGGCGTATAAAATGTGCCACTATTTAATTAAGGCCAAACGTTCAACTTCTGGGGGGTGTTCATCTTTTGGTTCCACTACCCTACATAGGTACAATTCCTTCTTTTCTAATGTGATACAAGCCGTTTGGTGTAAATCGTTCTCTTTGTATCAAAATTTGCAACATACTTGAATTCGTCCTCTACCACGTGAGGAGATTTCTTCATGAGATCGATGATCTCCCTATGGGCTTCCTTGATTTGCGTGGAACAGTCGTCGCTACCGGTTTTCTCTTTCAAAGCGTTGATTACAACTTGGAAGTATTCTGAGAAATAATGAAAAAAAAAACTGAAGAAGCAATCAGGCAAAACCTCTGTCAGCCCGTAAGTCTGTTAACTTTTCACCCCGATTTCGACCAAATTTTGCTTGGAATCTTGGAATATCTAAGTCTTGGGGAAATCCATAGTACTCGCAGGGTAGTTATATTATTCCAACAGTAAGGACGTCTGTGCACAGCTAGGAAGTTTTACTGTCCGGCAGTCCAATTTTTGACGGTCCGTTTGCAACGGTGCATGCTGCCTTCGCGCTATTACAACTTGTTTACATTTAAGTGGAGCAGGATTAATTTACAACCCTTTGCCAAATAGCTTAGATGTTATAAGGGTTCCTTTTTACTTTACAGGCATGTAACCCTAAAAATTACAAATATGTGTGTACAATTTCATAGTTTTTTAACGTACTAGGTATCCGTGGAAGTGAGCTACGCAAGATCCCAGCCGAGTTAGCACAGCAAAGCGCGAGATAGACTTGTCACTGTCAAATTAGAGACGTCAAAAAGTGCGCGCGTGAGGCGACTAGAGCGTGTTGCCGTGCTATTTAAGCCTATTGGTATGGATAAAGGTACATACCCATAAAATCTACTTTGGCCAACAGAGGGCCGCTGGTTGATATCGAGCCGTGGACCAGATGCGGGTACTTGAGTCTGAGCCAGGCAGCCAGCGAGCCGGGGTACGAGCCCCCGAAAGCTATCCACTTGATGTCCTTGCTGAATTTGTACTTGTTGTTCATGGCGCGTATGAAGTTGGCCAGATCCGCTAGGGCTTGTGTAGATGACAAGTATTGCAAGTTCTTAACAGACATGTCTCTGCAAAAAAAAAACGTACTGATACTGGGCCAGAACTGATTACATACATACATCACGAGTAGGTATATTCTGAAATAGGTAACCACGCTTACGAATTGTAACAGACAAACCCACGACTATTCCACATTTCACAATTTTCAGGTATCAAGTGCGACCGAGAGGGCAATATTACTGCACGCGTGCGAGAGAGATAGATAGCACGGGTCAACGCTCGAATTTCTCTGTGCTCCAAGACCACCTGTCTATTTTATTCTATTTTCATAGTAGCCTCTTAAGACATCAATGGAAGAAATACAGAAGTGTTATTCGAAACCCAACGGATAGATGTGGAGGTCTAAAATAGAGAATAACACAGTTTTCTTCGATGGTTTGGAAGCTGTATAACAGCTCAGCATAGGACTATGAATGGTATAGCCAACTAGGTTAAAATCAATGAGGCCTATGTTTAACAGTGTTCATCCTGTGCTGATATGATGATGACGATGATGATAAGTGCTAATACACAAATGCATAACACTCATCGAGTCATAATAAACAAAGACATTTCAAGCATTCAATTGCAGTATTTTAAATTCCTGTGTTTCTGTTACATAAACTATTCATGAGCAATGCCTAAGAAAAAATAAAACAAATGGTAAAAAGGTATTTTAGCATGCTTATTGTTTAACGACTCGCAATAAAACTGGGGCACATAACAATTAATTTTATCACATTACTGTGCCACATGTGGTATTTATTGATGACATCGGAAACAAGTGTAGCATGTATTACAATTATAATCAACAATGTGTATCTGTGTCAGTTATGTTGGCATTACTAAAACATCGTTCATGATCATTGTAAGTTTTACATTGCTACAAAAATACGAAAATTTTACAAGAGCAATCATAGGTGGTGTTGGACATAGAATTATACCTCTTCATTCCTTCTGTAGATATCACAATCATAAGACTAGAAGAGAAAGGTTTTGATATCCAAGTATCCAACCAATGGAAATGCCAATCTGTGCCATAGGCAGACCATGATGTCAAAGTCTAGTAAAATTCTGCTTTAGTTAAAGTATACAAGTTATTAGATAAATTTGTTTATGAGACTAAACCGGGAAATATTTATCAGTTGCCTGTAACTTGTTTACAATAACAAAATGTATTATTAAAGCTTTGTAACATAACAATATGTTTGTTACTGACACATATTGTGGAAAAGTATTCAAACAAGCTAATATTAGACCGCTGGCCCATGTAGTAAAAAATATAGGTCACCTGAACCACCAGGTGACCTATCTAGAACGATATAAGGGCATAAAATAATAATATTCAGCACTTTGCCGTGACTTGTAAGCTGTCCAACTGAGTACAATTGAGAATTCAAAAGTACAACCCTCGATTACTTCCTCTTGTCGCATGATTTTTGTACGGGGTTGCGGAATAATGGATTAGAACTGGTATTGAAATAGTACGAAACTGGTGCCTAATAAAGTGTTGAGCCACAAAGTCGGATTTTCTTTTTATTTTCCGACTATTCCCAGGGTAAATTTGGTAGTTTGATTTTTTACGGCACCAGTTTCATACTATTTCAATACCAGTTCTAATCCATTATGTATGTATGTATGTAACTCTTTATTGTACAAAATAAACATGACAAATTAACAAGTACAGAACAAAACACAAGTACAAAGGCGAACATATCCCTTAAGGGATCTCTTCCTGCTGACCTTCAAGCGATTGACAAAACATGTGATATTAGAGTAGACACACAAAGAAATTTTAGAGAGAAAGAAACAAAGCCGTTAACCTAAAATAAATAAATACATTCTAGTAATCTAGATATACATACATATACAAATACATAAAAGTACACATAGTACAATACATAATAGACTAATAAATATTAAAATTAATATACTACTTGTTAAATACATAAACCTACATGCACTACCAACACTAACCAGAATACATACAACACCGCACACATTCAGGAGGGGCCGTTGAGCCAGTACACCTTCAAACGATTCCGCAGAGTCGCAACGGTCTGCGATTTCCTGATGTCACAAGGTAACAGATTCCACAACCGGACAGCATGCACAGAGAAGGAGTTGGAGTAGGATTTGGACTTAATGATAGGAAAGGCAAGAGAGAGGTTGTCACTGGACCGTAAACGATTCCCAGAACCGTCGGCCAAGTAACTGAATCTCTCTGCGAGATAGGAAGGGGACTTAGGGTTAAACAGGACATTAAAAAGCAACGAAAGGATGTGAACATTACGACGGAAACGAATCGGCAGCCACCTCAGCTGAGCGCGGAAGCAAGAAACGTGGTCATACTTGCGGAGGCCAAAAATATAACGAATGCACACATTCTGCAGTCGTTCGAGCCTATCAAGAAGCTGCTCAGAGAGGTCGAGGTAAGCGACGTCGCCATAATCCAGCAAAGGATGCAAAAGTGCCTGAGCTAGAGAAATCTTAGTCTGAAGGGGAAGGAAATTTTGCAGACGTCTAAGAGAGTGGACCGAGGCAAAAAGCTTGCGGCTAACCTCGGAAACTTGTGCCGACCAGGAAAGCGTCTCATCCATGATAATGCCCAAGTTCCTGACCGTGGGTGAGAAAGAAATAATGGATCCATCAAAAACTATATTAGGCACCACCACCCCAGACAGCTTAGTAATTCCGCAACCCCATACAAAAATCAAACGACAAGAGGAAAAAATTGAGGGTTGTACTTTTGAGTTCTCAACTGCACTCAGTCGGACAGCTTACAAGTGACAGCATAGTCAGTAGCGTAGCTAGGGGGGGGCGGCGGGGGCGGTCCGCCCCGGGTGTCACCCTCTCAGGGGTGACACCCGGCTGTGAACTTTAGTAGTCAATGAAAAATTATAAAAGGTAAAAAAAAAACCATTTTTTATTTTAACCGTTTCTATCGAATTCTAGGGGGGGGGGGTGCCACCTACAATATCCGCCCCGGGTGTCACCCATGCTAGCTACGCCACTGAGCATAGTGCTGAATCTTATTATTTTATACTCTTATATCATTCTAGATAGGTCACCTGGTGGTTCAGATGACCCATATTTTTACTACATCAGGCCAGTGGTCTATATGTCTTAAGTTCACAAGTCTTATCTTTAAACTGTGGCTGTAACTTTGTGTGTAATGTTTGTCTTATATTTTGATCATTAAATTATGGAATCACAAATAGGTACAACTTGTTTTTTCATTTTTTTTCCACATTATTTGAAAAACAAAAACTTTATTCTTATATAAAACTTCTTATTCTTTTTTTTAAACTTTAATTTCTGTAATTCGCCTCTAGATATTAGGTGCAATGCACAATTTGCTATTAAAAAATAGAAGATAGAAACAATGGCAGGCGCAAAACATTTAAGAGCTCAACAAACTGTTCATTCTGAAAATCATATTTTAAATTAGGATATTTAAGAAATTTTGAATAGATCAATAACAATAAACAGTAGTTTGCCTTGATGAAGCTATTGCACTAATATATACAAGTTGTGTAATGTTGGGACCAGTGCTGTTACTGGCAGTTGCAGGTTGCAGGGCTGACAAAATAGAAACCTCTGGTCCAAAATAGTATTTACTACAAAAATTAATATGTTAAATTGTATTTTTTTTTATTAAGCTGCAGGCCTCAAATGGAAAAGTAACAAACAATGCCATCTAAAATAAAGTAACAACACTAAACCTTTGCTTCAAGAAGTTGCAAATGTATGCTTAAAACATAAGTTAACTTCTTCTACAAAACAGATTTTCCGATGCAGTTATAGGAGTGTGTCAGCACTGAAGATCAATATACAAACACAGATATACCTAATACAATCAAAAAATATAATAAAGTTGATTTCTCACTCGGTAGGATGACTCTCTCCATAGTATCGGTGTTCCAGGTTGATGCAGAGTGCGTTGAACTTCTGAGCGTAATCTATCCAAGCCCCTTTGACCATCCATCGTGGATCCGCAGGACCCTCCCCACCAATCATCAGGAAAACGGGACCAGGGTTATCGAAGTCGTAAAATGTGTCATTCACATAATACCGCTAAAACATAATAAAAAATTATGCATTCTTTACATTAAATTGTGACCATAAATTTTCAGATATCAATAAAAACATTTAAAATGCCGTCAAATAAACTGGCAGGAATGCAAAGTTAACTATTAATTTAAGTGCTGTTGTAGATGATGTACAAATACAATTAAATTTTGTTAGCTTCAAATGTTCCACCTACCTGCTTCCAAGTTCTCTGATCTGGTGGACTGAAATGGTCTAGCTTTTGCTTGAACCACTGCGCTTTAGGCAGCCTCAAACCAGAGCTACCGGCAGGAGCACCTAAATTGCCGTGCTTGCTGCGGCCTAAGTGAAAATGCCGGCCGGCTACAGCTTCGAGTAGACATAAACATAAAATCGCACACAAACGCATCGCAGAAGTATTTCAAATTACTAACCGACAAATATAAATAAAGACAATTTAAATTAATAATATGTAATATTGTCCTGTTTACGTTACGTTCGACTGTTAATTACGAATATTACGATTACAGTACGGCAAAGTCATGCATGCGTCAACTGCACGAGTGCACGTCAACCAAAAGTTTCTCGCTCGTTCCAAATGAAAATGACAGAAATCAAATCAACTAGTTTTATTTGATCTTGGAAGGGCTACCAGCTTATAAAACGAAAACCCCGATATTCTAGTCGTTGCTTGCGATCAGAATGAATTGTAATTTCAAGTGTGTTTATTACCTAAGGCAGTTTACACAGTACAAACTCGACTTTTGAGTACTCAGGGATCTGAGCTGCGAGCCTGCATTTGAGTAGGTAGATAATTCGCAAACATAATAATAGTCAAATGTTGCAATAAAAATTATAATTTCTGATTGGATATCTGTTTATAGTAATCCTCGATTATCATATAATTAGACATCGGATTATATGCATTTGCATGTTTGTTTTTCATTGATGGTGCATATTTTGATACTTTTTCATTGATAGTACATATTTTTGTGTTGAGCATGTTGTATTACGTAGAGTAACGCCCTTCCAAGTTCGCTATCACAAAAGGTTCGTGGTATATTAGATGCAGATTTGAGTTTTGAATAAAATCTCTGGTTTGGAGGTCATCAAGAAAATTGACGCATTTATCAACGGCACTGAACAAACTTTGCCTGAAGTGAAGAGATTTCTGCAGAGATGGCGCCAAATTTTAAGTTCCGTCCAGTTGACGTTGAAACGTTACAAGTTTGCTGTAGAAAACTTTAAAAAATTGTATTATTGCTTATTCTCACAAAAATTATAACAAATAAATTAATAATAAACGAAAAATCTAATTCTAATGTGCGTATATTAGTGAATATTTTGCCCTGATTGTGCAAAGGATAGTGCACATTTCACCCTTTTTTGGTGTGAACTGTGCAGTTTTTTAGTGTGTTAAAAGATGCTGTTATAAAACTTATGTCTGTGTTTTAAGACACTTAAAAACTAACTATGAGAATCAATTTTAATAAAATAAAGTTGGTTTACTGACGATAGTTGAACGTGACAACGTCTTAATTAAAATTAATCAATTACTATAGTATATTCAAACGTGTCGTCGCAATTAGGAGGTAGCTTTTTATACTTTTTCTTTAAAAAAAAATCATTTTAGCTCGCATGCCAATTATTTTAAATTAATTTCAACGCCATCTAGCGGCAAACCCGTGAACTCACACAACCCAGTCCTAGCCTACCTTATGCCCTATACGATTCGACGTCATAAGAAAATACTGATGGACTGCTTCCATTTTTAACCGACTTCAAAAAGGAGGAGGTTCTCAATTCGACCTAATTTTTTTTTTTTTTTTTTTTTTTTT
>BHDV01058117.1:336009-359690 GCA_005406045.1 Adoxophyes honmai | reverse complement strand
GTTCAAACAAACAAACAAACTCTTCAGCTTTATTATATTAGTATAGATTTGAAGTCGGTTTTTTTTTGTTTAAAATTATTCAAAATATTTTTTTAAATTTTGTTTTATTTTATTTTGAATGAATGACTACAGTATATTAATTCAATATTATTATATAATTAACATATTTTATAGCATGCATTAAAAAATAAAACACAAAAAGTACTCTTTCGAACCGGATTTGAACCAGCGACCTATGATTTTAGAGTCCACCGCTAAACCAACTGAGCTATCGAAGGCTGAGAATTGGAGTTGAAATCCTGATACGTAATTGGTTTAATGGGAATGCGACGCCTAAAATCGAACTTATCGAGGTAACGCCCGAGTAACGCCGTATACGTCATGTTTTTTGTGCATGCACTCGTCTCCATCGAATTATAAGACGTTGTCACGTCAAAAAAATGGATCAATTAACTATTCCAACCAATTACATACATAATTCCGGAAGCATTAATTAACTTGATTTTCAAAATAATTTTTTTGTGGGTGTAAATACAATTCTTTGGATTTATGCCTGTCAAAATTTGCACGACGAAGGCAAAATCTTTTGTAATATTGAGTACGTAATATATCTGTTATGTTATGAAAGTTGTGATAGTTAGAAGCATGAAATAAAAATCGCCAATTTCATAGGTAAGGACCTACTATTTTAACTAGTGGTTGAGTATAAGCGTCTAAAAACCTTTGTAAAATATTTTCTGAAAATTTTCGTTATCGACATTGTGGGAGACAAATGTTTCATCGCTTTTCAGGTCATTGAGTCCTGTATTGTAGGCAACTACCTTACGTCCCGTACGCAAGTTCCCTTAATCAGCGCGTACGCACCTGCAATCATTCGACATTGTGATGAGAGCCACAGTAGAAAAGTGTACGTATTGGTGGCACCGCCACCGCCGCTGGCATCTATGGTTAGATTCAAAATTGGTTCTTGTTCTTTGATTGTTGTAAAAAGACAAAACGTAAATTGTCAAATATGTGAATAAAACTTCGTTTCTTTCGATTTTTTCCTTAAAAACTAGAATTTGATTTATTGCGGCTTAGGTTCTATGAGAAATTTTCTTGGCAACAGTAACTTTACTTGAAAAGGGGAAAAAAATCCAAGCTACGATGGTCGCACGGTGATGTGCTCGAGAATTCAGATAATTGTGGAAAGCTATCTGTATTGGCAACATTAAATCGGTGACATTAGCCTCTGTCAGGGTACACAAATGCCTAACAAGTACTTGTTATTAATTTCTAATTTTGATACTAAAAAAATCCTTAAAAGCAAAAATCTGCAATCAATTTGTACATTAAAAAAGATTTTAACCCTAATTAGAGTAATTTTAAACTTTAATGTATTATATTGAACGTGTAATATTTATTTAAGTTGATTTTTTGAAAACCCTTAATGCAGTTTTGTCTTACTCTTGCACAATACGGACTGGACGCAGTAAGCTGAGTTGTTTTCGCTCCTGTTGTACTTGTACTTAAGTGACAGTTGTTATAGTTTGCTTTTTATAAATGTGTTGTTTGACATTATGTCGGACAGTGTATAAGAGTTTTTTCACCGACCAGCAGCGCTGTTGTCTAACGCACCAAAAGTCTAAATCGTGATTCATTTGACAGTTGGAATCAATAATCGCTTCGAAATTGATACATTTCAAAACGAACTGACACTGATACTCTCAAATTAAAATTTTTGGAGCGTTAGACATTATCGCTAAAGATCCAGACACATTGGCTGCTCGTCTAATTTTGTTTGTTGGTTGGAAATCGATAAAGTTTCTTTACATTTACTCAAATAATGGCAAAAATAAATAGTAACTTCAGAATTTGACACATCGGATAGTGTAAACGTGTTGTTTTCATGTCTATGGCTAGAGCTAGACAATTTTTTTGACCGCAGCGCGATCGATTCCCAGCTCGTTCCGCGCGCTCTGCAGCTAAGCTACCCTAGTAGTTGTGCGTGGTTGGTACGTGAGAGGTAGCGCTCGGCGGGATCAAAAATGGCTCTTTTCAGAATTACATCTACGAAATTAGTAGAAGTGCAGGTGAATATTCTTCTTAAAATTTATTATTGCTATGCTTATCGTGTAGTTTAAGTTACAAGTTTCGACAACACTAAGATTCTTTTTATAACCTTCGTGGCCACATTTTGAGTTTGTAGTTATGTAATATTAACATTTTTTCCGAATAAAGTTTTCTTTTATTGTATTCTTATTCGATTACAAACGTTGCTGTTTAGTCAATATTTTACATTATTCAGCGCTTTTGAATTGTGCAGAATCTTGGTTGTCTACCCGGCGGTCAGGCGAGGCATTTTGTAGCGTGTCCCATATTGAGATTGAGTATCTTACGCTTTTTTTTTATCAAAAACCTCCAGGGTTTACGGGCTACAAAAAAACGGCTTTCAAGGTTTAAATATGTTATGGGTGCGATTAAAGTTTTAGATCTTAAAATAGGCATGTAAATGTTTAGTTTCCTTGGACAGTTATTAACTTTAACGTGCTAGGTAAGTTAATAGAGAAGACGGCTTTTTCCTCCTTTAATACTCTTTTCTATGGTAATTAGGTTTTATTTTGGAGTTGATAGCTAAATAATACTCTTACAGTTGTAATGTACCTACTAAAGGCACTAAATACTTGATGTTAGACCAGCTTAAATTGTTTCCAAAATTGGACTCAGTTACATACCTATCTAGAATACTAAAATACTTGCTCAGTGTTATGAATATGTTTGGCAACTTTCTCAAAATAACTAAAAATAATAACTAATTAAATCTAGACTAGAAGTATAATTATATTGTAAATTGTGTTCATTTTCTTCAACAATTACATGCTTACAAAGTTGATAAAATACATTCAACATATTTTTGGATATTTTGTTCAAGGAGATGCATTGAAGATTATTACAATAGATTTAATTATGTAATGGGTTAACTGTTCTATCATAATGGTTATTTGTTAAATACTTAGTCTTGTGACCAGTTTTAAAACTTTTATACATAATACTAATACAAGAGTACAAAATTAGAAAAGTATTAAGTATGTTAAGTTCAATATTGTTACTGGCAGCTAATAATAAACCATCACTGGTTAAAACATAAATTTATTATCTTAAAAAGTTATTTGATACCTAGTAAGTAATGTTATGCAACACTTATGATCTTATAGCAAGATAGAATCTTATCAACTTCATTATCAGCTTTCACCTAAACCATTACATAAAGATGTAGATCTATATACAAATTTGGTATTTTTCCATCGCATCAGTCACCATTATACCCATGCCATTAAAAAAAAAAGTTTCATTACCTAATTTAATTTTAGATAGATTCAGATTTTTGGTGTTCATATACCTTAGCTTAGTTGCATTATCAAAACTTATGTGTCTATTCAATTTTTTACATTCAAATCTCAATAATTTTGTGCATAAAACATTAAGTTAGATATTAGGTGTATTCAGTGTTTCTATTTTTCAGTTTACTCAGATTCTGTCAGTGTCATTATTAAAATACCAGAGATTTAGATTCATTAGAGTTATAAACAGACAGACATATCTTTATGTTTTCCTGTTAAGTTACTTTATGAAGGTATCTCAACATAAAACTTATAAGGAAATTTCTATTTTCGCACTTAGCATCCAGAATTGATGATATAGTTCTAAAAATACTCAGTTATGGTTCTGAGTTACAACTAGCTTTACAAACCCGTCTCCAGTGAGCGTTGTTTGTAAATACCTACAGCCATTGAGCGCGGCTGCTGGAATTCCCAGCTAGCGTGTTTCTGAAGCATCGCCCTTGTGGCGATCTGTGTCAGTGTCACGCACGGCGGCGCTTGTGATAACCAGACGCATCACTAGCCTGCGTTGAAATTATCGGATTTTACTAACCACGTGTCCTCTTTAGACACTACCTTAAGCGCCGGTTTGCAAATACGCATCCCGAACAACACAGATACGACAAGGAAGTTGCGTCCACGACCATTAGTTTCGTGACCGTTTGTTCCTTTTGAGTCGCACGCAGGCGTTCGCGCTTCACTTGTTCGTCTTTCAAAAGTTATTGAGATGGCAACAGTATCAGTCACGTGGACCGCAGCGGCCGGCAGTGCGGCCACGCCACGAGATAACACCAGACGCCGATAATCGTAACATCTATCATGATAACGTGGTCTGGGTTCGCGAACGCTCGCAGATTTCGCTGTCAGCAGTATCAGCTCCCGATGACATTCATTTGCTATGCGTGTCCTCTGATTCGCCCCCTGCTCTAAAGATAACTCAGGTCATGTATGCTTGCGCTCGCTCGGCACGCGCCCAAATGTTGGCCAGTCAGTACCAACACCTAACTGAGCGCCGCTACCAAACACCTTAATGAGCCCTTATCTTTATTTTATTTCATTTCACACAGTCAAAGCATACCTCTATGTTTTGTTCACCTACTAGGTATCTTCACCATAATAGTATATGTACATAATTCTTAATAACTTAGTCAAGTATCTTTCCGATCTGTAGATGGGATTTGGTATCTAAATGTTTATAATAGTTAAGTTACAATTATTTTGAGCCGTCTTGGTTTTCTTACTTTCTATTATCTTAACACATTAACACATAACCTAGAGACATTCAAAGAAGTACATACATATTATCTATATCGACCCGTAAACCTACGTTTTTTTATGAAAGAAGTAGCCTCGCCAAGTCTCAAGTCTTTAAAGCTGTTAAAATGTTGGCATGCTTCCAGAAATTGACGCTTATCTAAGTGGCATTGTACCTCTACGGAAACTAATAGGTATTTTACGCAAATCCGAACGTATGCTGTTAAAGTTTCTCTCCCCGTAGGCTTCCCATAATCTATTTAGTATCTTGCGCAGCTGTATCTACAATTTTATTGTAGATACGTACCTATTATGTAAAGATGTTTCGTTCGGAATGGGTGTGATCACCTCGGACGGTCCATTGCCGCGCTCTTCAATGTCATGGTCAAAGCGCCAGCGCCTGAGTTTTTACCGATTACGATTATTTAATCGTCCATTTTATATCTCAGCATTAAATCAACTCACTTAATGTACTGTACATGTAATGTATGTACTCGTTGAGATAAATAGATTATGCTGATTTCATATCTTACAGAGAAAACCAGAGTCGTAGCGTCGGTGAACCTATTTAAAGTAAAATGAACATCTGAACTTCCTATTGAAAGAATAGGAAGCAAAATGGACGATATTTTTTTACTTAGGTATATGATGTGTATTGTTTTAAACTCGAAAAAATACTGATATCGAAGCCAAAAATGTATTTAAAAGTACGCATGATTCATTTTATCGTATCAAAAATATATCCTAGAATACTAATCCAGTCTTCAAAGTACTCAGTAGCCACCTGCATACAAGTGGCTTAGCAATTGCTTTATTTAGGTAGATATTTCACGTGATTCTTGCAGTACATCGTTAGTCCGTCAACTTCCTCAATACCAAAGAAGTTGGAATCGTTACAAGCTGATTTGATTGATTCTATCTTATCGTTCCATATACCATTCTATAAACTGACGTATTCTTATATGATAGCGTTTGCACTGTTCGATACATTTTTATTGAATATTCCATAATCATTTACACAGCATTTACCATAATGTCATGTAAATTACTTATTCCAAGTTCGGCTGACGTCACCTTGCCGTGTAATGAATTGGACATTGTATTCGAGGATAATATCTATTCTGCGTTACAGAAAAATGAACAATTATTTGTCATCAAACATTTAATTACCGGATAGATTAAGGTAATAAGGTTTAGGTCACTCAGGTGTCCGGTCACTGATGTACCGGAATGTTGATAAGAAAACGACTACAAAGCAGGTGAAGCGGATACCTGTGTGTATATTGGACGAGTTGCAAAAGATAGCAGTTTCGCAATCACGATATACCTACCTAAGTGAAGTACACTTGTTACGTATTCGTATTACAAAATCTACGCACACATGTGTACTAACATCAGAGTATTCTGTGGATATGTCTGCCGAAAATATTTTTTACTAAGCTATGACATCACTCGGTACCTACGTGCTGCGAATTATGCGGATGGAGTATGAATAAGATTTTATTAAAGCCAATGAACGCCGCGCCAAGTTCTTTACACGCTGCGAAAATTGTTGGTCTCCACTTGATCCTCCTTGTAACCCCACACTGCTTCCCATTATCTTGTTAAGAAAAAAAGCGGGCCACGGTTTTTGAAATAACTCAGACTCTCTAAATATTTTTGAACTAAACGTAAATCGAGACTTACAACAAAACTAAAAACAATTAATAATAGACCTGCGGATACTTATAATTTCTCCAGTTGTTTTCTAAGTAGCGGCGGTTATGCTAAATCCTTTTGCATCACACTAATAACAGGCATATTTAAAATTTTCTTAGGATATTGTGAATTAATGAAGATACATTTTCGTCGGGTTTCGTTGCCGTATGAGTTTTATATTTGAGTAAGTTACATAAGAAGTTCAAATTAGACTCGCGTCTTGAGTTGCAATCGATCGCCCGAGCCGGAGCTTGAATTAAATATTGTGAACATGCTATTTATGGATGGATCGTTACATGTATACTAGGTACACTTATTTAGGTTGGTACTAACGAATAATCGTTCTAAAATGCAAATTAAGTCTATGGCGATGGCGCTCACATATCGGAGCTTCACTATTCCATTTAGGTTTTAATTTATATCAAACCTCCGGTAAAACCCACTTTACCTACTTAAATAGTGTCTGCTTGATACGACTGAAGTAGTTTGACTTGAATTGCCTTATTTCAAGGTAGTAATTATTAATGTTAACTCTATCTATTTTTCCTCTTAGAATTGTCAAGGAAATCTTCGTTGAATGTTGAGCACTTAACTTCTTTAATTCCGAACAGTTTGACCTTAACCTTCGAGGTTTTTTGCCACTAATTGCGTGTTCAATTCGCGAGAAGATAACAATCACGGAACAGGGATAACAGGGGTAACTTCCCTTTGTCCCGCTATGTAAAAAAAAACACATCCCTGTTATACATATAAGATGTTTCCTAACATTTTTTTACGTAAAAAAAAACCGTGCGCGTTTATTTTAAGCAGCTACGAGTATAAGCAAACGATATACAATAGAGTCATGTCTGACCCTTGCACTTTATCATCGCCCGGTCAATTACCGTAGGATTCAATTAGATTAAACTGTGGCCTGCGCTGGCCCTTCGAGGCGTCTGAAGATTGATTTGCTGCCCCGCAATCATTGCCGTGATCGAGTTACGTACCAACAAATCAGTGGAGCCGTTTAATAGATCCGCCATCGCGTCACTAGATACGACACGCTGAGGTTCACCTTGAATAAGCGGGTTTATGTTTCACGAATTGCCTATCGCGTTTTGATTTAATTACGGAGTTCACTGTCCAAAGGTCGCTGGAGGCGATCGTACGCTCGTTTACGTGAACAAGCGGAATTTTTGGTACTTACTGAATATGTAATGCAAACAAACGGACTTTTGTGAAAAGATTCTTCAGCCAATATTATTTCTAGTCTTTTTTTTAATTTACTTTCAGGTTCTTTAGTTCTTTGCTTGCTTTTGCTTTAGCTCTTTGTGCTCATACTAGTGCTCAAACACGGAACACCAAGCAGCATTATTTAATTTTTTGTTTTCTTTTGTACAGAAAGCATGCCCGACGGCATCGATTCTGCTGAGGGGCCTGAGCGCCGAGCCCACAAACCTGAAAAGCGTTCTCCAGGAGAAAATCCCCAAAGAGCAGGAGAAGATCCGCGACTTCCGCAAGAAACATGGGAACACTAAAGTCGGCGAGGTCACAGTCGACATGGTCAGTGGCTTCACCATACCTGTATACTTGTGTATTACTTTAGGCTTTAGCAACGCACATACTTGCGAAGTTGCTCGTTTGCATTTCCAAGTGCACGCCGCATTTAAATTTAGCATTTAGTCGTCCTACATACAGGACGGGTATAAGGAAAATGTGAAATAAGTATTATTACCTATTCACATGTATTTTTAACTTGTGTCATGCGGTATATCGTCTTTAGTAGAACCATATGAATAAAGTCAAAACGAGTAGTATCTATTCAAATTAAATATGCGAGAGAAGTTTGCAACGTTATTTGGATAGACGCGACGTGGACTTGGATCGATGCAACGTTTTCAACTACAACGGGACATGACCACATTGACCACCATATTATCAAGTTGTGGAAATACTGGAGGTAACATCTGATCTTTCAACAGATGTACGGTGGTATGCGCGGCATCAAGGGTCTGGTCTGGGAGACCTCAGTGCTGGACGCTGATGAAGGCATCCGTTTCCGCGGCATGTCCATCCCTGAGTGCCAGAAAGCCCTGCCGAAGGCCAAAGGAGGCGAGGAGCCTCTGCCCGAGGGTCTCTTCTGGCTGCTCGTCACTGGGGAAGTGCCCACCGACGCGCAAGTCAAAGCTCTATCCAAAGAATGGGCCCAGAGGTAAGCGGTGCCGAAAGGTTTACTGACTCTTTCTTTATTGCTCTAAAATTTTGCCTTCATACGAAGAAGTGGCGGATCTATAGCGACATTAATATTAAGCCTGGAAGTGTGGAAGTGCGTCTTTTGTCTAAATATTGGCATATGGCAGTGTGACTCAACAGCGTCAGTGGCTTTAGCAGACAAGCGCAGCAGATCTGCAAAATGGTGTAGAAACCATATACTTGCATATGGTTTTGATTGTTTAGGATTACAAGTACCTATTAAGAATATGTGGTCGACCCCTGCTTTAGACAGTACAGTTTTCGTGTTCTATGCAGGTCATAAGTGTTGACATGATTTTTCTAAAAAATGTTGAGGCAGCAGAATTGCAGCTGAATTTGATTAGTGGTCAAAAGTAATTTAAGTTTATCATCTGACCTTAAAAATGCGTTACTAATAATAAAATTTTAATAGCCGATATTTTTAGTAGGTATCTGACCGTAGTCTCCTTGGCATGCACAAGCGTCTGCGACTCTGTACATGCGTGCATGAAAGAGTCCCACTTAGCGACAAATACAAATGGCAAATCGGCTTGTGCCTTATGATCAACACGTGCGTGCCAATAATTTGCCACGACGGGATGGCGATAAGGCCGCGGCAATGCGTGATGCCTCAACGATAACCTTGTACTGACATATCTGTAGGAACTTCTGGATAAAGTTTACATTTTTACTATCACTATCATCGTTATACACTAACGCACGGTACATGACACTGACATGTGCTGAGTTTATGATGGAGATTCTCAATTGTTTATGTATTTATAGTCGGTAAAATCTCCTGACACTACACTGGATAACATTAGCCTATACTATGACAATTTGGTCATTGAAGTTAACAATGTGATATATGATATATAGAACATTTTGTTCATTCGATCAGTTCTTGCTAACTCTGGTTCGGAATCGGAACAAACACGCATTAAATTGCAAATTCCAGGTATTGTGATTTCATTACGGTATAGGTTTTTATTGGACATTCTTTGAACCATGCCATACTGATTTTCCTGTTGGAAGTTGGTACAGTGATCGGTTTTTATATAAAACGAAGTTCATATAGCTTTGAATGATTGCCAACCAGATAGGCAGTCTATAAAATTATTAAGATTCTAGTAAAACTTTTATACTAAATTATACATTTATGCTTGTGGTAGAATCATAGATGTAATATTAAATCAATGGGTAGAATACCTTTATTTACACCGCTGGTTTAAGCTTTTCGTGTAAATTGGTTAAAAAACAATAAGGAAAATTAAATAATTATCAAGTCTTATCAAACCTGTTCATAACCTATAAAATAATTGTTACAAGACTACTATTCAAGTATTTTGTTTACGCCGTCGTAACATTACATACAATCACGCCTGTATTCCCAAACAGGGTAGGCAGAGCACACAAAACGCTACATAGACAAAACGATGTGTAACATAACATTGTCTGCACAAAATTTTGCAATAGCCCTTCCTGCCATAGACATCCAATCTTAGACTGACTAACATTTACCAATAACTTAGGTGTTTACTCGTAATACAGTATTGTATGTAGCTTAATCTTGTCTTGTACAGGGCCGAGCTTCCCGCTCACGTAGTGACTATGCTGAACAACATGCCCAGCAAGTTGCACCCCATGTCCCAGTTCTCTGCCGCCGTCACCGCCCTCAACAGCGAATCCACTTTCGCGAAAGCCTACAGCGAGGGTGTACACAAGTCCAAGTACTGGGAGGTGAGTGTTATGATATTGTAACTATGGTTTGTGATGATTTTGAAAGGCAAAAGTACTAGTGATTCACGTAGTGGTAAGCGATAATGACTGTTAGAATACTAAACGCATTATTAATGCATTATAAACCGCGACCTATGCCCTGTGATGGAGCTCAATTAGACCTCTTTTGATAGTAACTTTGCTGGCTGCCTTACACTCCACGTGAGGACATAGTAGATTGCGATCACTAACTTTGTAAAACTGTGTCAGCAAACCGGCTGACCTCAACACCAAGTTTTACAACTAGATACTTTTAGATAACACCAATCCCTTAAAAATCTCGTCTCAATTGCGCAGTACGTGTACGAAGACTCGATGAACCTGATCGCCAAACTGCCCGTGATCGCGGCGACTATCTACCGCAACACGTACCGCGACGGCAAAGGCATCGGCGCGATCGACGACAACAAGGATTGGTCGGCCAACTACTGCACCATGCTCGGCTTCGACGACCCCAAGTTCACGGAGCTGATGCGTCTGTACCTCACCATCCACAGGTCAGTAGAACTAGGGAGTTGCGAAGACTACCGCGAAATCTATTGCCACGTAGTAAGTTACACAAAAAGCGCGGGAAACTGGTCCTCGAACAATACACATGTGAGTACGCATCTGACACGTATCTTCCTGCCGGTTTCGGCAAGACGAGGGTAACTATTACTGATTGTGATCGTGCGTAGAAGTTATCTGGGTTATTATTTAGTTTACCTCGTAAACCGTCACGTTATTTATTCTTCAGTGGGTTTTCTCAGTGGAATTTTACTTGATCACTTGTCATCTCTGGTCAACTCCTTCCTTACTTTATCAAACATAAAACCAACCATCTTACTGATATAGTACATTGCATAATATTTTGCCATCGGGAAAAATCTGAATACCTAAGCCAGCTCCTGAAGTGTCTATCAGATTTTAATGCCGAAACATTTCTATTTAAGCTGTGGATTTGCTTAGAACTTTAGAAGAGTTACTTCAAGCTTCATAAATCTCAAAAATAGCGGTTCAAAGACATACTTCACAAAATGTTGGTTTGGCTTTACATTAAAAGAGTGATTGATGTGTTCTTGTCATCGTGTCCATTAGGAGGTGACGTGGATTTTTTTATTTCGTATCAAACGTTAAAATTAATTAAAAAGTTATGGGTACAGAAGCTAATCGAGAAATACGATAATACGAACCCTTCCGATAGTTAGTAGGAAAAAACCATTAAGCACTATATCAGATAAATAGTTCATATCGTCATCTCCATTTACTGTTAGCTTGTTTGCCATCATAAGCAGGCCAACTACTATAAATATGTGATTGATTGATTGTAACTAACATACATAAGTGATGCTTTTTCATTAATGGCTAGTGTGACAATATCATCAAGTACATAAAAATACAAAGCTGATATTTTCCACATTGTCCTGCTTGAGATCCCTAAAAATGAAGAGGGTCCAAGTATTCAGAAATGATGAAATATTAACTTATGTTACTAAGGTCAACATTATTAAAAACTTGAACAAATTATCAAGCGTTTGGGAGCGGACAACTGCTGCGCTAAATGAAACCAGACGGGGTGTGGTTTTTTTTTTTCAAAAGAGTGATCCATTTAGATTCACGGAAGTTTAGAACTTTTAACAAAAAGCTAAAGCACCAGACTATGATTCCGGGATGTATAATTTATTTTGTAGCCACGCTCGTACGCCCTTACAAAGCAAAGATAATCACGGATCAATACCGCACTAACACAAGCAGGTCTTAAAATAGAAGAGACGTTCAGCGCAAACAACGCGGAAGCATTCTGCTGAATGAAATGTAGAAAGTGAGACTTTAACTTCAAGGCAAAATTATCATTCATTTAGTGTTTGTGCTCTCTGTTACCTAACCGAATACCGAAATACTTTCTCGTTCATTTGTTATTTATGAACGACCACGATGTTACAGCAAACTTGGTCGTTTGCGAATCACCTGCGAATTCAAACTGACTGACCTTAGTACTGAAATTTATGACGCGTATACCGACTGACGCCGAGTAGGATACGTAATAACACATATTATATAATAGTTCGTTCCGTGCGGCGCGTGTCGTTAATTCCTGTACTTGTAAATTAGTCACAGCCGACTACTACATTCAGTAATCTGCGAAGTTTATTAAACTTGCTACAGTGCCTGGCACTGAAATGACCCATGAGCGGGTCGTTGATAGTGATCATTATTTTACTGTAAACAAGCATCGTATGGGTTTTAATTTTGATAACACACCCATAGTCTTTGATATGGGTTACTCAAGCATGGTGTGATAACGCTATCGCATAAAGACACACCACATTATGACCGGGGCTTATGTGACGCTCGTGTCGCCACGCCTCCCATTAACTGCCACATTTTGTGACTACAATGCCCGTAATGATGATGAACACAAGTAATAAGAGAGATAACACCGACTGCCAATATTGAATTCTTGTTGATGTTATTGTTTTTTGTATAGAAGAAAAGACGTTTCAGTACAATGGAGACTGAAATACTCGTAATATACACGAACAAGAAGTTTGTATTCAAAAAAGATTTTCCACCGAACACTACCAATTATGGCATAAAGTATGTGAACAAAGGATCGTATTTAAAATTACACTGTCGCCTCTAAACGATCGTGTCTCGCGTCCTCACATGTCTGATAATGAACGGCAGCGTGTAGCTGAGCAATGCGAAATTATAAGGCTTTTCCACGTCACGAGTTTGGTGTCCTTCGTTCTAATAAGCTAATACAAAAGATGTCATGTTTTGCTGTTTGCCGTGTGCTGGAATGATGTGTTATCTTATCTAACTATACGCCGTATGTACCTAACCCGCACATTTATTATGGCTGCAATGCGATCTTTTAAATCTACATTGTTGTTGATTTTGTGGCAACAAATTAGAAGAATATGTATGCGACGAACATTATTATATCATTTTAAAATAGCATGCGAAAAACTAACAAATACTTTGTGCTCATATCTCATATTACACAGTTTCACATACTCGTAGTAGGCAGTTGAAGATAGTTTACGACCCAGAGGTTGTAATATTCCCATTACGATGAGACTTTACTAATACTGTCTCCAATAGCTATTCAAAATATGGCCAGGAATGTACTTAATGGTTTCGTAATGTTAATTAGTTTGTGTCAAACCCCGTAAACCGTACCCGGTAATTTATAATCACATAATCACACTCGATTAAAACTAAGCAATGCGATGCCCACACTTCTTGAGATGGTTCTATAGATATCAAACTCCAATATGTCCCAAATAAGTTCAAAATTAACAAATTGAAACAGCTTTTGAAAAGAGACTAATTCAGTTTTTCTGTCGCGGCGATGTTGTGATTTGTTTTATTGTGAATTATCGTTGTGCCATTTATTTCTATACAAGTAAGAGAATCTCCTGCGAGGGGAATGCATAGAAATGGCAATGACGACAAATGTCGCCGCAATAAAAAATGTATGCCTTTGTGTCAATAAACGTTTCTTTCTTTCTTTCTTTCAATATCGCTCGTGCACATAGTGGAGTTTGATATACATCATGTCAGCTGTGCTTGTCAAATGAAGACAACTTAATAGTTTATTGTCCGTACAGTGACCACGAGGGTGGCAACGTGTCTGCCCACACCAGCCACTTGGTGGGTTCCGCCCTGAGCGACCCCTACCTGTCTTTCGCCGCTGGCCTCAACGGCCTCGCTGGACCTCTCCACGGACTCGCCAACCAAGAGGTAATTGTCACCACTTTAATACCAATTTGAGGTTCCACAATTTCAGCAGAGCATTATTACGCTCTAGACACCGTTAAATTCAAACCCTGGCAAATTTAAACCTACAAGTTTAAAAGAGTGTTATATAAATACACACATACATCACGCATGTATTTTCAAAAGGCGTAGGCAGAGCACACGAAACGCTACATAGACAAAACCATGACTATTTCGCGTTTCGTGGTCAGTTCTAACATATTTTTCAGGTTTTGAGTTGGCAATTATAATAGTGATAATATCCCTTTCCGTCGCCTTTTTTACGACGTCCACAGTAGAAATGGAGACGTGTTATTCTAAATCCGACACCACACGGACGAGTTTTACATATTCCAAATTTTACTTTTGAAAGAGTAATCTAAAAGAAGACTTCAAACTAGCGTTGTCTTTAGCTTAGCATCAAAAAGGTGACTTTGGACCTGTTTCACATGGATTAGATAAACGCGCGATTAACTGATACGAATAGGACACTGCAACGCTTTGACGTCTTAAAGACTTTATTTCACTTCTCTTAGTTATATTACGATGTTGTTCAACGCTGGTAGTGAAGACTATATCCACTTGTATCAACATGAAGCGCGGTTGTAGGTATGCCACGAGAACGTTCGTCGTATTTCTCGTCAAATTAAACGCCGTTTCAAATGGAATGACGCCATCCTCTGCTTACGGACTTCTTTTGATTGTCAACAACGGTTTCTTTGACAAAAAATGACATTGAGACGTGAACAAGATGCCGGCATTGTTTCGCTGCATGCAAATTAGAGCTGTCTAGTTTAGCAAAGTTTAAAAAGTTGCACCAATGTTAAAAGGGTTCGAGTTGTTGGCATTTTAGCTACTAAACATTGACTAACGGGTGATAACAAAAAAATGAGAATACTTTTGGGCAGCTCTAAAAAGAATACTGTCTACATTTAAAAAAAAAATTTGTTCTATAAGATGTTGCTGTCTCTTCTATGAATCATATAATGTGCAATATTTTTTTTAAATCCGTTTTGTTTGCCGAAAATGGCGTCAAAACAAAAAGCTTTGAGACTACGCGTTGTAAACTTTTATAATTCTAACATTTATCTCGGTAAAAAGTTCACAGTGGACCATTTTTATCAAGGAAACGTGCCAATTTCTACCATTTATAGAATTTTAGCATCCTTGACGGTAGCTCGAAAAGATAGCAGCGGTCGACCAGCGAAGATTATGACCAAGAGGGCGTTGAAGTTACTCCACAAAATTTTAACGATAACGATGCCATAAGCCAAAGAGATGCCGCAAAAAAATTCAATTGTACTCAACCGTACATTTGTAAATCGTTAAAAACGATCACCCTGAAATGCAGAAAGAAGGTGAGGGCACAGGGATACACAGACGAGCAAATATCGACGGTTATGTCGCAATGTCGTTGGATGACGCGAAATTACAACGGGAAATCGTTTATTTTAGACGATGAAAGTTATTTTCCTTTGAGTAAAACCCATATTCCTGGAAATGACCGGTACTATACCAGCGATGTTTCTACCACACCAGAGCACATAAAGCATAAGTACAAGCACAAATTTGAGCAAAAAATTATGCTGTATGTATCCATTTTTGAAAGGGGTATATCAAAACTGTGGTTCGAACCAAGCTGTGTGGCGGTCAATCAAAAAGTGTACTTAAACGAGTGTCTGAAAAAAATACTGGTGCCTTTTATTCGTAAATATCATGCAAATGAAGAATATGTTTTTTGGCCTGACAAAGCATCTTCGCACTATGCAAAAAAACGCTACAATTCCTAGAGGCAAATAACATCCCATTTGTACCAAAAACGCGTAACCCAACAAATCTTCCGCAATGTCGTCCGATAGAAGATTTCTTCGGTAATTTGAGCAGTTTGGTGTATAAAAACAATTGGGGAGCAGATAACTGTGCCCAATTAATAAAAAAAATAAGAACATGTGTGCGGAAGATGAACAAAGACGCTGTCCAGCGGTCTTGTACTAACATATCGTCTAGGCTCCGACGTACAGCTGACCACGGACCCTATGCCAATGTCCATTAACGTTACTGTACACTTATACTTGTAAATATTCTACAATTATAACTATTTTTTAAAAACATCGCAAAAGTTTCTTTTAAATACCTTAAAAACATATTCTCATTTTTTTGTTATCACCCGTTAAGTAGCTAGTCTCGTCGCAACCTTCAAGCTTGCGTTCAAATAACATATTTTGTGTTAAGACAATAGCTGACAAAACAGATAACTCATTTCATTCAGATTGAATTCCTATTTACGTCCAACGGCATTCTGCGTTGAAGATACATGACGCCTTTGTTTCTTAATATTATGAGTACTTTTAAAGTATAGTTCATATAGAATTGGTACCTAATGTATTGGTTACATTTTTTTATCTATTCAATAAAACTAAATTTAGGGAAATAGGTATTAAAGATTATGTATTTTACTTTACATCGAGTACTAAAAATAAATACATTTTCTTCGTTATTAATATAGCAGCGAACTCTTCTCTTAATGGTTCCTATCATCTTCTGAACAGTGTTTTTGTCAATATTTTTGATGTGTTAATTCCACGTGGGTCGCAATGAATTGAGGTCTTTGACCATTTTACCACTCTTCTTCGACTTGCTTTTCATAATTGCCCAATAATTCTCGATTGGGCGAAACTGGGAGCAATTTGGCGGATTCATATTGCGGGGAACATAATCCACGTTATTATTTTCGTACCACTCTAATACCTTCCTGGAGTAGTGGCAGCTAGCTGAATCTGGCTAATACTTAACAGGAAGCCGGTGGTTACGAATGAAGGGCAGAACACGTTTTTGCAGACACTCTTTCATATAAACATCCAACGTCATAGTTCCAGATGTCACGAAGGCCTTGGTTTTAAGATCACAGCTACAGATTCCTTGCCAAATCATATGTTTTTTTGCAAATTTCTCCAAATTTATGAACTTGTATTTTTCGTCAACATTTCCCCTCGTATCAGCCAAGTAAAATTTTGAGCCAGGTAGTTGTTTGAAATCAAGTTTCACATGTTTCATCGTCCATCAAAAAGCACCCTTTGAATTTGGTCAAAACTTTGTCGTACAACAATCGAGCTCGATTTTTAGCTAGTACGTTCTGCTTCATGGTACGATTTGGCTTTTTAATAGCTCAATAGCTCTTGTAGCCCGCTCGAAGACGAATACGTCTCACAGTACTGCGACATTTCTTGAACTTACGGGTCAGTCCTAATCAGAGGGGCCTGGGTTTTTTAAATAGTTCTCAACACGTTTTTCTTCAGTTCTGTATCCTTGGTACCAGATTCACGTTTGACCTGTGCCTTCCTATCGAAGGACAAGGCATCCTTGTACCGTTTTATAACCCTACAAATTGAACTTTTGTGAAGATTCAGTGCCTTAGCTACCTTTGATCCAGATCACGAAGGATTTTCCGTGAATTTGTTCGCCATCAGTTTTCTCACTTTGAGTTCCATTACAGAAAACTTTCAAATAAGTTGAGCAAGGTCTACAAAATACCCACAATTAAAACATCGAAATATTGTCAACAAATTGTAATTGTCACTTTTGAATTTAGAACATAGGTTTTTTTTTATCAGATTTTTTTGTTTGTGCCAATTCTATATGAACTATACTTTAGATATTATTATTATCTACATGACATAACATAATGTTTCTTTTGACTAAAAACAAAACTAGACAATGTATAATGAAAGAATGTGTTCTAACTACTGGTCCAATTGAAAGCGTTCCTGTACGACTGAGTTGTCTATCAATGAGTCTGCCATTAGGTTGTAGTACCCTAAAAAGTGACAAAAAAACTTGAAATTTTAGTTTCAAACTTCAGTCAGCAACACACATGACAGATTTTTAAATTTCTCGTATCTATAAGTATTGCACCTAATTTACTGTACCTATCTAGGGTGACCGCACCAGTAATGGACATAGAACCAGTAATGGACAATGACTCTTATTTACTACCCACTAAGGAAAAGTCACTTGTTTTACAACAATCAATTCATAACTCTATGGTCTTTAAATTATGAATAAAGTGTCCATCACTGGTGCTTGTCAGCTTAAACCGTCCATAACTGGTGCCGTCACCCTAATGCGTCCATTTCCGTTTGGTCCCAGGTGCTTGTATGGCTCGAGAAACTCCGCAAACAAGTCGGCGACAACTTCACCGAGGAGCAACTCAAGGAGTTCATTTGGAAGACCCTCAAGTCGGGACAGGTCGTGCCCGGGTACGGACACGCCGTACTCAGGAAGACCGACCCTAGGTAAGCCCTAGTTAGACCCTAGTTAGATGGTTCTTTTTGGATCCTCCGACAAGAGTTGATGCGGAGATGATTAGAAATCGTCGTGTGATGGTAAGCCACTTGGAGCCAATTGAAATGTTTTACAATAAATGTCAGCCATGTACTAAATACTTATCGATGGAATTCAAAACTCATTTCAATGATAGATAAACTCTCAAATTAAAATTCTAAACTTTATTTATGCAAATAGGCTCCTAAGAGCACGTCATTTTCGAATCTACTAGCGCTTCGGAAAGGCCATCATTGCTAAGAAGAATCCGCAAGAAAATTGGCAGAAAGTATTTTTTTCTAAATACAAGCTTTTTAAAAGTTCAGTTTGTTTTTGTTAGAAAAAATAGCAAGAATAATAAAACACAGTAAAAATAGTGTATAAAATGTGGAATCTGTACACTACAAGTCAGCGGCTAAAGTTCAGTCCCCGCCATCTAACTTGGTAACATTTTAAATAATGCGGGCAACTTCGCGCATCACTTTACCATGGAAAAAGCAGTGCGCGAACTCACCCTCGCCCCCTGCTTAATCCTTGCCAATTTGGATGCCGGGGACTGTATCTAATTGTAAGCCAATTTCCGTAAAGTCATGTCCTTCATAGAGCAGGGAGTAACATACAAACGTCTTGTTCCAGGTACACATGCCAGCGCGAATTCGCCCTGAAGCACCTGCCCAACGACCCTCTGTTCAAGCTGGTCGCCGCCATCTACAAGGTGGTGCCTCCGATCCTGACCGAGCTCGGCAAGGTCAAGAACCCCTGGCCCAACGTGGACTCCCACTCTGGTGTCCTCCTACAGGTAAATACTGCGCTTAACACCCAGTGCCGGTTTTAATACTACCTACGATGAGATTTCCATGGCGTCCTCCAATTAAGAGCGATAGGCTACAAAGAGGTTCACGTGGCGCCCCTTTTACCCAGCGCCCAGGGCGGTAACCCAACCAGCTACTACTGTATGCACCACGATCCTATAAGCCGCTTATTTGCCTCTGATAATATCGTCATAGAATTGCGTCGTAAATATGTCTATCATCAATATCATCATGTCTGTTCCCAAAGGGGGTAAGCAGAACACACGAGACGTCACATAGTCAAAATGTTTGTAGGTTTTAGTTTTGATAAAAGAGGTATATGTATTAGTGACAGGTTGCTGGCCTGATGCAGTGATGACTAAACATACCTCAACCTATTTTCCTTAGTTGCCTCTTATGACACCTGCGGAAGAAATGGAGAGGTAATATTCTAAAGCCGACACCATACGGTTAAAAATTTAAACACAAAAAAATTGTCTATACGGAATTTTGTGTAGGCCTATAAAAGGGAAACAAATCTACTAAACTTTGTTTGGTTGCAACGCAAAGTTAATTTACAATAAAATTGCATTATTCATAGCTGAAAGCTACAACAAAATCCATGTTGCAGTTTTATAAGCATGGGCTATTCAATATGTAGCAATTCAATATTTCAATGATGTAAGCGTAAATGATACGGATGTTTTATTATGGGTTATAGTGTTAGGAGTGGGAGTATTTTTGCTAATAGGTTAGTGGCAAATCATGTTTATACAACCTACTGGCGTGTTAGTGGTGTGATTAGCGTCCCGGCTAGCGTTATCAAATGCGCTCGTTGTGCAACGTTTGTCCGCGCTAAACCGGCGAAAATATTATCAATCGCAATTATAGTGAACACTACAAAAATGTTTTTTTTAAGTAAATTAAGAGTTTATTGAATTAAGAGTTTTACTATGCTTACAAAATTTCATACGGTTAAAGTTACCATTTTACACACGCAACGAATTGCTGTAATTATGTTATCGATAAGAATAATATGTATTTTTAAGTGTATTTCAGACATGACAGTAATTTACACTATTTCAAACTTGCTGAGTTTTTATAAATGGGAGGCCAAAACTTTTGATGAAAATTGCAGCTTTAGAATTTCAGTCAGTTATTTATAAATAAAAATCTTATTTTTCGGCATGTGGTGTAGGGTTTACAAATAAACTTCCATTTTTTTTATGTGCTGTCTATTTGTTGAAAAAAGGGTAGCGTTAGGGTGCTTATTATAAAGAAACTGGTTTCCGGCACAGAAAAAACTGTGCGGTTCGCTATCGCGGTCGCTGGATGTATAATATTTATGTTTATGGTATGGTACGTTTATTATAATATTTATGTTACCGACCCGCAGGGAACCAGTTTCTTTGTTTAAACACCTTTACCCGTAAACTGCGGAGTGGATCTCCCGAAGTAGTGTGCGAGCGTGACGGTTTATTCTGTTGCAGTATTACGGGCTCACCGAGATGAACTACTACACGGTGATGTTCGGCGTGTCCCGCGCGCTCGGCGTGCTGGCGCAGATGGTCTGGTCGCGCGCGCTCGGGCTGCCCATCGAGCGGCCCAAGTCCCTCAGCACCGACATGCTCATCAAGCAGTACGGCAAGTAAACACAACCACCACAGAATTGAACAACTAACAGTTCGATTCACACCAAGTCAAGACACGCGCCCGCGCCTACCCTCAATCGGACGCCTAACTTTAATAATTTATTATTCATCTAGTAGTAAGCGTAAGTGATGCATTTTGTTTTGATAGCTGTTTTAAATTGTAATAATTATTATTGTTGAAGTATAAAAAGTTAGCAAATGTTGCTACGTCCCGTGTACTTATTTCTGTGATGTTATTATTGTTTAAAAGTTATTATTATCTATTTTTTTTATAAATTATTATCTGTCATTGTATTTCGGAAATCATGTTTGTTTTGTATTTATATAATGACGTATCTAATTGACTAGTGGTGTGATTCAGCTGCCAACCTCACGTAGCTGCCGTTAACGAACGAACTCCATAGTTTTGTAGAAGTCGTGTGTAATTTAAAAGGCGGTATGCTGTGCATACTGTTCCATAGAAAATGAAAACAAACCTAATTATAGAGTATAATAAAATATTACCATCATCTACAATGTATTGATTGTGAATAAACAACTTTGTAGTTGACTCAGTATTCTTTTGTGACCATTTTAACATCATTAGCGCTTTACAACATTGTATCGGAGACAATAGAATTTTCAAAGTACGCATGTTTCTAGTGCCGCCCTAGGGGCGCGTAGCCGCTTAGGTATCTAGTGGGGTGATAGAGGATCAGGTTTACATAGAGAAATACATCATACTTCGCTATACTTTCCTATGATACAATTTGAATTATTGTCACTTCAAGCTTTGTATTGTCAGCGTAATTGTAGGTTATATCTTATTTGAGTTACCAAAGTATTTTACAGGCTTGTACGCGTAAGTGACTATTGTTATTGATTTATTTCAATTTTGGGAGGGCGGTAGCACGCTCGCCGTACCCGCTGTGGCGAACTAACATCCCCCTGCCAGCCGCGTAGCGTGCTACTACTCAACTATTAAGCCAAATTATGAATAACTTTGTATTTTTCTTCGACTTAGAGCTAGAACAAGTGTTTATCATCGCCTTCGTCCGACCTAAAGTGGGCTTGGGGGAGACTAGTAGACCTCATTACATAGTGAATTCATTACTATTTATTCAAGTCATTTCATGTAGTTTCGTGGGCCTTACGCCTTGTTGGATGCGGCAGGTAAGTTGATTCATCAGCAAACGGTGTAGTGTCGTAACAAGATGCGATTCAATAATTTGACAATACTAAAAATAAATTGGTACGGTGTAGTATTTGATTGTATTATTTATTTACCCTTCTCATTTACCAGAATCGTAAGATTTATATAGTAGTTACCTATATGGTCTAAGATTATCTTGTCTTCTACACAAACTAGTAGGTACGAAAACTTCCTTCAGATTTGACTGCATTGGTGTTATAATCTTAGGGCTTGACAATACACTCGAAATTCTGTTTCGGAAATATAAATCTATGGACCAGCCATGTGGCTCCATGTACAAACAGTAATTTTCCGTTCGAAATTTAATCTGCTTCGGAATTCCGTGCAATGGCCTATGCATTGAGAATTCCGTATTCGTAATGGAAACGTACTTGTGTGGTGTATTGTATTTACGGAATCGATATTTCGAATCAAAATTCCGAGTGGCCGCCCTTAGGCACTTGTCCCTCCGCCGACGAGTAAGCGATAAACTAGTAGAATTAGTACTAGAAACGAGTGGGCGAGCGGCGAGTTGCGAGTGTTTTAATAAATATAGCTTACTTGCCGGCGATGGGACAAGTGCCTAAATCTCGTTAATACTAGTTATGCCAAACAATGTCATCAATCAGTTAACAATGCTTTCAATTTACACAAAATCTTTTCTAACAGATTTAGAGAAACGAGAACAGCTAAGAGCGCGCTGAACTGAAGACGTAGAATTGTCATTTTGATAAATAATTTACTGAATTGTTTTGTTATTCAATAAAATGTCGGTATTTAGGATACATTTTAGATAAGTGTTTTATTACAACGTTTAAAGCGAGAGCCGTGGGACATAATAGCAAACAACAGGTCTAAAATGATTATTGTTTTTGTTAGGAGCGATAAAACGTAAGGTGCTAGCTAGGCAGAATCTCGCTTAAATCGTTTTTATACCTTGCAGAACCTACTGGACCAGAGCTAAGACACGAATGCTTTTTTAACCGAATTCAAAAAGGAGGAGGTTCTCAATTCGACCTAATTTTTTTTTTTTGTGTGTATGTTACTCGATATCTCGAAAACCCGTGGACCGATTTTCAAAAATTTTTTTTTAATTGAAAGGGTATAACTCGAAATTGGTCCCATTGGCACGAAACCAGGATCTGATGATGGAATCTTGGAGAAATCGAGGGAACTCTTCAAATTTTGTATGGAGATGTACGGCGTTTTCGGTAATTTGTTGATGAAGTCAAGATTTTACATCCAGTAAACAGAATACTTTCAAAATATTGCTAATTTGAAGTCGGTTTTTTTTTGTTTAAAATTATTTTCTCAACACCTTCGTTACAACGCTATGGGTCCACTGGGCGCTTCTTTGCTTAAAAGCTTAAAGATGAATACATAATTATATAAATATACGTCAGGTCTGTAGTGCCAAACGGGCTAGGCAGAGCAAAATAAATGATACATAGACAAAACCACGACTAGGTATTTCAAGTTGCATAACAAGTTTCAACACTATTTTAGGTTTGATTATTCAACGACTATTGTAAATTATTCTGATTAAAATAGAACAAAAAGATATTAAAAATGTAGCTCGGCAACTTATCGAAAGCAAATAGAAAGTTTAAAAATAGATATAATAGTCAGGTTGTTAGCCTGTCGCCTAAAACACGCCTAAACCTATTTCCTTACTCGTCTCTTACAGCATGGAAGATCAATA
>BHDV01058117.1:317218-335676 GCA_005406045.1 Adoxophyes honmai | reverse complement strand
GGTTTTTGAAATATATTTTTAATCGATTCTTCATTATGTAATAAACACGATCAGGTGTCTAAATATCTCGTGTCATTATGGCTTGGTTTAGTCTCTTGTTGAACAATCTACTATTATTCGCTACGCGATAAGGTTCGCATTTCATTGTGAGAATTCAGGTCCGTCGCGCTACGCCTCGAGACGTAGCGCGGTGTCGCGCTGCGCAGCGCGAAACCACATGCATCGTCGCGCCGCGTCTCGTCTCGGTGTGAATTGACCCTAAGTTAGAGCAGGGCAGCGCTCTGTAGCACCTGCATTCGGCGAGAAGGCCGATGTGCATTCTTTATGGCCGAGTACTGTATACTTGGTACTGCTGGAAAACTTGACAGTTCATGAAGGCGGCTTGGAGGTTTGCATGCATATAGACTGGCCGGATGTCGCGCCGGAGTGGAGGTCAACCGGGGAGCCTTTGCCCAGCAGTGGAGCAATACACGATACGAGAAAAAAATCTCAAATAACTAATAGTAAGTAATGGTATAACGTAAGTAAGCAGTTACTAGTTCTCTTATCATTTTAGGTCACGAAACTGGGCCATAAAATTAGTGGCGGCGTGAAAAACTCCGTTTAGTCTATTGATTCATAACAATAAAGCAATGGCAACACGTTTGTTTACATTTTTGATCTCTAATTCGATCTCAGACTTTACCTCATGCCCGTAGTTATAGGCTAGTGCCGGTTTTAAAACTACCGACGAGATTTCATTGGTACCCCCCAACTAAACGCTATAGGCTACAAAGGGGTTCATGTGGCGCCCCTTTTACCCTGCGCCCTAGGCAGTCTCCCAATCGCGCCCTCCCCTAACGACGCTACTGAGACAGGCTGTTGCCCAAGGAGTTAGTTAATCAACACACAATGTTTAGAACTACATGTTTAATATTTATAGATTGCACGACATTTATATTTATATGGGGTTATTTTATAGAACACATATTACGTAGTTACCTTTACTCACACTGCAGTACAAATAGTTAAAGCATGCTTTGACAAATTTCTCTTAGTCTTAAAATGAGCCTACCTTACTTTAGGAGTTTTGGTTAAAGCCTGTCCCGTTTTCACTCTCAGTGCGTAAGGAGTTTTAATCTGGAAATTTGACAGATTTTAAGTGTGCTGCTAATCGCACCCGTCATCAACAGTCTTTATCTAGTCTCGTTTCTTGGAGTCTAGCACGGCCGGCATTTTGTCGCTTGATGCACCTTTCAATGCGTGACTGTCCACGTAAAATAAAATTACCTAAGCTTGTATACTGCGCTCGTTTATTCAAATAGAAAACTAACTCGAAATTACATTATTTTTTATTTTAAACTACACGACCATTGACAAGTTTTACATTTTAGTTTCTCATTTCGAGTTATTTCTTTATTAGATTAAACGTGCGGATGAATGTATTATATTTCCATGGAACAGCAAAGTTACCTATTATTAGCTATCACAATGTGCACAAAAATTTTCTCCGATTTTTTTCAATAATTCTCCTCTACTTCAAATGTTCAAGGAGCACACTTACTATCCACTTAGGAGTGTTTTTTCATATTTATGCCACGTAATGTGTCTGTTTGCTAATTTACAAATTTAGAAAGTGATGCGATAATCGGGCGACAAGCGAAAACTCGGCCTAACTGCTTAACTCTCTGATCTAAAATGTACATAAGCGTCCCTCACAGATCTGACATCGTAACATTAACCATTAACCTTTTGACCGCCAAAGACGCCATATCACGTCATCGCAAGTCAGTGCCCGTGACGCCACGACGTTAAATGGTGCGTCGAAGTTATTGCGAAAGAACTGAAATATAAAATGCTGCAACATTTTTTCTAGGTTTACTTTATTTATAAGTAGTGTAAGTTATTTTATACCTAATTTAAATAAAATAATACAGCACCATTCGAAAAAAAAACAAGCATTATCTAAGAGCCGACTCACGTCGTGGCGTTAGGAGCACAGCGTTTCACTTTGCGCCTTGGCGGTCAAAAGGTTAAAAGTAGTTGACGACGATAGCTTTATTTAAATTACAACTTGCTTTTAACGGGCTGTACTTTAACAACATCGTCGTCGTAATTTATCAGTCATTCCTTCTTTACTTCCATTATTTCAGGTTTCACCTCAGTAGCTTCGAGTATTACAGGCTGTGGCTGATTATGGTTACTCAATTCTAATCTTATTTTGGATCGGGATTTCTCCCGCGCTTTGTCTAGATCGTGGTCTGGGTCTATGGTGAAACAGTCATCTTCGGATATTACGTTGGCGTCAGATGAGGTAAGAATTTCTCTAAATGGTGGTTTGACTTTAAAGGCGCTTTTTATAACTGGCGATGTGTAGGACAAACGGTCTTCTGATACTGGTTTTATGATCTTAGTTGTTTCGCCGGTGATTCGCCATTCATCCACCATTAATAGGTGCTTACTTAGGTCCCAGCCTTGAAAAAAAAAATCGAGGAGGTATTATGATTAAGTTAAGATTTTGCGGCGATAATTTGACACAAGCTAAAATCAAATCTATGCAGAAGAGAAGTAAAGAATGTAAGCGTGTTAGTAATGGTATTCATACCTGTATGCAGCATGCCACCTCTCGTGATATACCACTCTTTTTGAACGATTTTGTCGACAAATCTCATGAGCTCTATAGAAGGCTCGTATGAGAACCGGTTGGGAATATCCATGTTCTCTATGGGCTCTCGACTCCACTCGGCTGATTGCAGCATGTGGCACACTTGTGCGAATGGTCTGGGGTCAGTCGTGTTCTGGTTAAGTTGCTGCAAGTATTAACAACTTTTTAGAAGCGTGTAACAGTGTTAACAGTAGTAAAAAGTATTTAAAAAGCACTCATACAAAACATATTCTATTCTTGAGAAGTATACTTAAATTGGTAAACATATTATCTGTTCTTTCGGCTGTTCTCAATATACAATCTGTCTCCGATTTTAATCCAAAACCTGATGCACGTGATTTGACATCAGACTTTGTTGACTCAACGCCTATTTTATTTCATTTACCAGTGCTTCGCAAAGCGATAGCTAAGAATGCACAGGAATAGACTGAGTAAAACAGTTTTTTTATATACCTAATTAAGAGGATAGGAGTCACCCCGCTTCAAACCGCTTCTCCATACAAACGTAGTCCCCTGTTTTCTTCGTGAATAATGACATTAGAGCAAAGCAAATCATAGGGGCATAGCCAAAACAGATACAAATATAACGTAAAAAAATTTTTGCTCTAATGTCATTATTCACGAAGAAAACAGGGGACTACGTTTGTATGGAGAAGCGGTTTGAAGCGGGGCGACTCCTATCCTCTTAAAAGTAATATTATAGGAAAATAAAAACAATAGATTTACAACTATTAGGTACTGTACCTATTTTTGTAGGTCTACCCTAAGACTATTCTAGTTAAGACTTTGTCAGGTGTAGTGCAACAGCGATTAGTGCTGCGCTTGACATACGAGTACAGAGACTGATTGAATAACAGGAATCAGTGAGTAAATACTCGGCGGTGAAAAATGGTGGCACTTGTACGAAAATATTCTATTTTCTATTGTGCCCTGGGCGATTTTTTGCCGCTGAGTACATTTCCACTGCAATTAAGAAGCGTCTTACTGAGTCGTCATCATTGATGGCACACGTCACGATTGAGAGCAATACAGCGTGAAAATAGGCGCAGAGAATGTCGTCCGTTGTGGCCTCGTCTTTGAGTAGCACGAACATTTTCCGCTTCGATAAGTCCGGGAGCAGAATGTAATTACGCTCCGCGTAAACTTCTTTGATGTTTTTTAAATGCATTGCCTGAGGGGTTTCCTTTAAGATATGGCTTATCGAAGCTCCTAGTTTTATTTGGAATCCAGCTATTTTCAAATCTGTAATAAAACGTTGTGATTAGCAGTTTTTCCGCGTGGTATAGTGGTCGGAAAAAAATTGGCCAGATTTTAAGAGGTTCGTGAGGTAAGTTCGCGTATCGCTTTTTCCAAGTAAACAAAAAAAGAACTGGCCAAGTTTATTTGCCTACCGCTATATGAGTGTATCCACGGAATACAAAAAACTAGTGGAAGTGCCTTATGCGTCGATTACTCTCAGAACCAGTGTCGCCGTTACGCACACCAACACAAAGTTATACCTTAACTGTTTGGGTAGTTAAAACAATGTAAACAATTTTGACATGTCTTTTTGTTGGAATACACAGTCTAAAAATGAAAATCGTTACACTATAGATACAATTCAATTATGAAAGTAAATGATTTTTTCATACCTAAATTGTAAAATGTAAAGATTTCCATTTATAAAGAGTACGTTTAAATAAAAAGACACGTCAAGATTGTTTATATTGATTTAACTAACTAACCAAATAAGGTATAACTATATAAACATTTTGAATGTGATTGGTAGGAACGTTTTATACAAAAGGAAATAAGAAGCAGCTTATTCCAGAGACACACTGTCCACAATTAATAACTCGCATTAGTTGCTTATTACGCCTGGACATGGCATTTAAATATACACAACTGCCATCTTGCGTAGAGTAGCCGAACTATGACGCATCTTCAAAACAAGAGATGTAAAGGCATGTACCTATCGATATTAGCTAACTACAGACAGACCGCGCAACTGAGTCCTCGCCCGCGCGGTCCAGACGCGGGGGGAGGACGAAGCAGAGCATTAGCAGACGTGCGGGCGGCAGGCGCTTTCTGAGCACAGCTCATTCCAGTTCGTTCGTTCAACGTATTACGTTGTTACGTTACGTACGTTCAATGTTCGTTTAACGTATACGGCAATATTATGGATTGATTTATAATAAACATAGGAACGTATATTAAAGTGTTCTCTTTATTCTACTATTTCCTACAGATTTATACTGTGCCAGTATCTTACTCAATTCGGTCGAGAAAAAGGGTCTTAACAATAATTCAATACAAATCTACCCCATTGCCGTAATCGGAAAAAGCACATTTCTTAATCACCAAATCACCGTGACGTCGCATATCTTACGAACTGTCAAAAGTGTCGAACCCATGTTTTGGCACTTGTGTATCACATTATTCACGCCCACCGCCCGCACGTCTCTCAGTCCCCTTTCTCGTCTTCCCCTCACGCCTCTGTACCGCGCGGGCGTGGACTCAGTTACGTGCTTTGTCCATATGGTTTAAAAGTGTACAGGGTTATTATTATTATTGGCTTGTTTATTGATAAATTTTATATTAAAAGTAGTTGTAATGAAATGAACAATAAATATATTATGTAGGAATGGGAACGGAATGAAAGACTGAACATAGAGGTGCGAGAAGGACGGCAAAGATGGGTTTCGCTACTTGAGGAGTATGAATAAAAGGTGAAAACATTATTTGCATGAGAAGATAAAACAAGCTCAAGCCCTCTTGATTACGTCTCCCTAGACATAGACGATACCAGATAGTGGCTCCCAAACAGATGGAATAAGAAGTGATCAAGCGTGTACATAGCAATGAAATTTTGCTATGATGCAGAGCAATGAAGCTTTAAGTAAAGACTATAATTACATACGGAGCATGGAAAAGAAGATAGAAGACGTGGTTTCAGGTTGTATACCATGTTTGTTGGTACTCTTGGTACAAGCAGCAAACATTTTGTAACCCGGTAAGAATAATTTCAGATAGAGGCAGATAGAGAGATAGATACTACACCGTTTCAACTCACAGACACAAGGATTAACTGCAAATAAGATGTTATAGTGGAGCTACTGCAGCAAGAAGCCGTTTTATTATACGATGAAAATAGAGAGAAATTGAAGCAGAATGCCAATGGACAAATTCAGAAGATGCAATAAGAAAACAGAACAAGTCACAATAAGAGAAGAGAACAGAGCACCCATGATGAAGTTGGTGATTTAGGGCCGGTCCACATGGCGCGTTGCGTTGTTTTACATACAAATAACCAAAGTATTCACTCGGCGCGCTGCATCGCCGCAACGCACACACACACATGCCCCGAGACGAAGCGGGAGAGAGTCGCTGCGTCATAGTAAAGCTGCCATGACGCAGTGCCTTTTGTAGCAATGACAATATCGTTATGATTAAAATGATCCGAACATATTGTACAAGTTCTCGCCGGCATCCAATTTTATCTCCCAGTCACCTCGATCCATTTTTCCTTCTGAACAGGATGATGACGAAATCTAAAACAGTTGATTTTTTCGTTTTCATTCGCAATAAAAAAACGAATGTCGATAACTTTATCCACAATACACTCACTAATTTGGCAAGTTCAACGTACGAGCGAGTAGCAAATGTTCTAGAACATTACCATTATTTGACACGGGTAGGAATCGACCTTATGGCTATTACATAAAGCTCAATTTTGAATATCAATTAGCTTAAAAATGTCACGCGGAATATAAATGCAAAAAAAACCGAAATAATATGAAATACCAAGAGGTAAGAACCGATGATACAAAATGTCGCCATGAGTAATATTTTTGTTGCGGCTAACGTTTTGACAGTCTAAAACTGCACAATAGGGCATATTTATATATTTTCGGCAAATTGTTCGCACAACCAGCACGCTCAAGTGTAAGCAGCGAACTAAGGCGAGTTATGCGGATTATTGCGTAAAATTGACACACGTGCCCCACCCACTTAGCACTTCTACTAGTTTTTTCTCTTCTGTGAGTGTATCTAGTCATATTCACTGACAGATTATTGCCCTCCCTGTATTAAGTAATAGTTTGTTATAAAATTATTGTATGGTCAAATATGAATGATCAAAGACCCCAGCGGTCAAATCAGAGCTGACAATTAATAGTGTTGGTACGTATATTTGACCAAATATGCAATTTTATTTCATACCTAATAAATTTGGTCCCAATTGATAAAATATAATTGGTTCATTCTGATTGATTTCACACGGCGTTGCGATAACTTCTTTCTTAATGTACGTGTCGATAACTTGCAAAAATCTAGGTTCATTTATGGTTTTTAGACACACTGCTCGCACCGCAAAATAGTTGAATGTTATATGGAGTATCATCATCATGATGAATATGATTATGGAATTCCTGAAAAAAAGAAAGTTAATGCAACAAGATTGTAACTACATTTAGGGTGCACAAATCTGTGCTGATCGGTACCGACCGGTGCAGGTATAATATTTATATGTTTACTTATACGCTCACTAATAAATAACAGGTTTCAGATTTACTTGTTCTTTGTGTAAGCACCCCTACGTAAGTATAAAGCGGCCAGTACACTAAGCCGTTCTAAACTACGTCGGTCAGGGAATCTCGTCTTTAAACTTAGCTCTAGACTATCCAACAACCAGCAATGTGTTTTGACTAACGCAACAGTCGGCAACAATAGCATAGCATAGCAGAGACTACGGTCTTTAGATAGCGTCTTTCTCACGTCATCATCTTCAAAGGTTTCTCTTCCAAAAAATTATCTGTCACAGTGTAAGTTTTGACCAATTTTACTTATTTACGAACGCCAATTTGTAATGCCTATAGTTTATGAATTGGAGAGCAGACTATAGTAGCATTTTTAGTTCTTAATTAAGTTCTAGAGAAAATTTAAAAGTTGCCAATCCCTAAATTGCCGTAATCCCTCTCAGCTTGGTGTTTACCAACAGTGCTTTTTGACATCAAAGCAATTAATGATAAATACAAAAATGTCGATGACGATTAGTGGCAAAGGTGCTGGTGTTTTTAGGTACCCAAACAATGAGATGATCAGTAGAGCCGCCAGAGAAGCAATAAGGTTGACTGCAGTTTCCTGTGCCGCGTCCTTTGCCGCCACGTCCGCCATGTTGCCTCTCACTGCGTGATGCTGAGTCATGGCCACGCGCGTTGCACCTCCTACAAAATAGTTTCAAATCTACATTAGCATCGTTCTACGATCAGGTCCTAGTTTTATAAAGCTGACAAACAAATTGGGCAAGTATTAGAAAAACTTTCACTTGAAAATTGCGCTTTGTAGCTTAACCCTATTGGGCATAAGCATCTGGAGGTGATATAATAAAACTATATATTTTTTCAGATTGGTTTTGCTACTGTTTATCCGAAAATCAAATAATAAAAATAAAAAAACATGCTGGTAAATTTATTCCCAATCCGATCACTCGCTTTGTTGCCGAAAAATAACGAAAACCTACATACATACATACATAGCCGTCACGCCTTATTCCCTGCGGGGTAGGCAGAGACAACGGAGCGCCATTCGCTCCTATTCTGACATACTTCTTTCGCTTCACTAACATTCATCACTCTCGTCATACACGCTCGACGGTTTCGGGTACTCCTGATTTGGCCTCCCTTTAGTACATCGCCGATCTGGTCGATATACCTACGCTCTTCGAAGGCGCCCTCGACCGACTTGCCCTAACACACTTCCCTTGTAAATTTGCTTACATATCCTTGCTTCATCCATTCTCTCCACGTGCCCAAACCAACGCAGCATACCTTTCTCTACCCTTGTTACAATACTCTCTTTCAGACCGCATTTATCTCTAATCACGCTATTACGCACCCTATCAGTCAGTTTGATACCACTCATGCTTCGCAAAGAACGCATTTCAACTGCATTCACTTTACTTTCATGTCTCACGAAAACCTATGGCGGGAAAAATATTTCCGCTGCCTGATGGGCTTGTACACAAAACCGCGATGCGACGTCGCATCGCAAAAACCTGCGGTTAGGGCTCATAATGTCCCACTCGCAAAATGTCCCACCACCAAAATTACGTCCCTTTCGCAAATGGTCCCTTATGCAAAATACCCCAATCCCATTACGTCCCTTTCTCTAAACGTCCCCCTTTCAAAACGTTCCATTGTTTTCGCACAATGGCCCTTCTGGAAAAGCCCCTTTCGCGAAATGTCCCGTTCGCAAAACTGCCCTTTCGCAAATAAAGAAACAAGTCTCTGAGAAAAATGACATTTTTGGTACAAGCTATTATGTCCAACTGTACCTCATTGAGTTGAATCAAATGAGCCCAAACTCGATGGGTTCGAACGGGACATTTTGCGAAAGGGACGTTTTGCGAACGGGACATCTTGAGAAAGGGACGTTTTGCGAACGGGACATAATTTATGTGACGGGACATTTTGAGAACGGGACATTTTGCAGAGATATCGTTTTGAGGATGGGACATTTATAAAAGGGACCTTTTGCGAAAAGGACAAAGGGACATTTTGCGAGTGGGACATTATGAGCCCTAACCAAACCTGCGAACTCGCTACTCAACTAACCATACAAATTGCAGGGATTTTCGAATTTGCGGCGTCGCATCGCATCGCATCGCGGTTTTGTGTACAAGCCCTATGGATTAATAAAACAGCCCTTAATGTATAGACTGTATAGTGATGTATTAAATTTAAAAAAAAAACACCTTGTTCTACCACAGATAAAATAAAGTGGTTACATTTATTTGTTAGCTTATTAAAGAGGCTGACTTTGGATATTGAAGAAAGATTATATTTAGTTTTTTTTTTCTAAAACTATAATGTTTCGGAAGCTGAAATTTGGCATACTTGATACTAATAGAAAGAAAAACAATAAAAAAAATTACAAGCCAAAACTTGCTGGGGGCAGATTCACTTAGCCTATCCTGGCATGGCCCTTGGCAAGGTTTTTGCAAGATGTACGAACTTTAAATCAAGCCAAGTTTGGTGCCAAAAAAAAAGATAAGTTGCTATTAGCATACTTACATACATATTCTCACGCCTGTATTCCCATGAGGGGTAGGCAGAGCACATGAATTCAAAAATCCAGTGCCACGTTTAGCAAATTCTGGGTAACCAGATGGTTAAACGTGATATTGCAGTGACAGGTTGCTAGCCCATCGCCCACAATACACTAACCCTTTCCCAGAGTCGACTCTTACGACACCCACGGGAAGAAAGGGGGAGGTGCTATTCTAACCCGGCACCACACGGGTTGCTATTAGCATTGACAATTTTTAATCAATTTAATCAAGTACACGTAATGTACACTATCCTTACCTGCCACTCCTACAATCGCTTTCATTACAGTGCTTACACACAATGCAAAAGTGGTGTAATTCTTAAACAATGGCAATGCGATTTCTATGCACATAGCTGCATCGTTTAACGTATCAGCATAGAGCCTCCATTTTTTACTGTATGCATCAAGGTAAGTGCTGCAAAAACAGGACAAAGTGAAAGTGGTATATAATTAAAAATGTACAGAAATAGTGAGTAGGTATAAATGGATAAAAAAAGCTAGATAAAGTTGTTAAATGTTAAATGTGTTGAAAACGAAAGTAATTAATTGTTTGATTTTTTTATCATATAAATTTATATAAGAGTGTCAATGTATAAAATTATATCCAAATTGTAAAAAAATGCATCAAATTGGTTACCCGTGGCTAAAAGCAAACAGTATCCTTCCTATGTGTCCACAACCATCTTTAATGACCCATGTAATGGTAGCCGCAAGAGGAGTTGCAGTGGTGTCTCCTACTCCAACACCTCGTAATACTTCTTGGGTTGCCAGTATACCTAAAATTAAGAAGATTTTGTTAAAGTTCATTTATTGCCTATTAAACAATAAATTGTTGCAACCAAAAAATTGTTGAAACACTGCAATAAATCAGTCAATTTACCTGTTATGGTGCTGCAAAATGCTTGTGCTGTGTCCCATACCTGGTATGGCAAGTAGTCTTTACTAACACTGTCAGGATAGCCTTGCGGTAAAAAAATTCTGGTGAACCACCCAGTTATATTACTCAGTTTATGTTTTTCATCCAATATAACAATATTTTCTTGTTCTGGAAATATCAAATTGGTGTAATTAAGATTTCTAATAAACGTATTTAAATCTCAAATAAAACAGGTATTTACGTGGCAGTAGCACAATTAAATTTTGTTTGGATATTGTAGTTTCTTTATTACCAACCTGGAGGCTTGACATAGACTCGTTCTCGAGCTGATGAACCATACTTTTCTTTTAGGATGATTTCTCCTTCGTGAACAGTAACCATTTTAAAATAATCAATATGTACTTGCTACAACACTTTATGTTACCAGAAATTAATATCTACTGCTTTTATTTTCAAATAAACATTTTGTTTATCTACATGCAAATGATGACATAAAGAGCAAATGTAAACATAATTCACCGAAGTACAATATCATAAAATTGAAAACTAAATTCGGAACGAATTTGATTAAGGAATTAGTAAGTATCGTGAATATAGCGTTTACATAGAGTCAGTATCAATATTATCACTATGCTATATGCTAAGCACAAGCAATATCAATATTTTATATCATTGATAAGAGAAACGTCATCAAACGTCCTCCAAGTTTCCTACAGAAGAAACTAAAGGGAACTCGTCCATACAACTCAAATAAAATCATTAAAATTAATGAATCCAATCCTAGGCATCCTAGCACAAGTTTACTTCTTTTAAGTAGATTACAATCGGTCCTCTATTATTACAATCATAGAGGGTAGAACCTAATTACAATGTACCGAAAAAAAATCTCTAATGAGAATTAAAAAAGAAAAAATCCGGATTGGATCTCCTTGCGTTACGTCAAGTCACGTCAAGGGAAAAATCTATGGGAAAAACTGGGAAAAACGCAAGCACTGACCATAAACCATAAAGATAGAGCCGAGGATTGAGGATTAAATATATGAAATTGTTTGTATTTGTATTGTAATTGTATCAAAATCAAATCATACATTGATTGATTTGCACAGTGCTGTAATGTGATTTTATTTTTAGTTTTTACAAATCGTATTGCATATTAAATTATTTGATATACTTATGAAGTAAATATCGTTCGAGTTGAAGCTTATTTACAGACAAGACTCAGTGTTTACTTGTTTATTATTAGATTATATTGCAAATTTAACTATGGCAAAGTTAAACGTTTGAAACCAGTTCCAGTTAGTAAGTTTCTTAATATCAAAACAAATATATGTACTTTATGTTTTTTTTAGGGTGCCGAATCTAAGTGTTGTAATCAATTTATACTATCCAAATGAGTTTTGATGCCATTTGTTTTAAATGATTGTATGGCACGATGGCCATAAATAAGGATTCGGTGAATTTTTGTGACGAGAACAAGAACCTTGATATAAGCGTTGCTGGCGAATTGGGCGATTTGGAAATCGTTGAAGAGCCATGTGATGGCGAGAACTATGGCCCTGCGGGAGACAACGCAGTGGCGACCTTCGCGAAGCCTGCGGCCTCTGCGCCTGTCTTCGGCACGGTGTCTGTTAGCAACTCAGAGAATGTCCACTTTGGAAATAACACGTATTTCCAAGGCCCTGTCACCATCAAGCAAATAATTCAGGGTAAATCTGGCATTGAGAATGCCTCTTACAATAAGACGGATGATGAAGTTTCCAAACCACCTCTATACAAAGAAGAGAACTGTGATAAAGGTAGTGACCTTTCATAATTGTGTTAAATATGTTTAGTTCCTGCATGTCTCATGTCATAATAATAGAATGTTTTGGTTACATTGCAGGTTTGGATGGTTTTAGCATGAAAACATGGCACAAGGTAACAATATCTGCGGTTTTATTTGTGGTTGCCAGTATTTGTGGTATCATATTTGGGTTGCAAAAGATGCCAGATGCAACTGATGATGAGACATCAAGTAAGATTTCTATTCTTTATCCACTACATATATGGGTTTTTAACAGGATTCCATAACCATTGCCACTAACAATTTATGCAAATGCATTAAGTAATCCTGTTCTAATTTTAATGTTTTGTAATTTATTCCAATGATGCATTAACACACTGATGGACAGTATGCAAAATTACATGGTGTAAGACCTTATAGATAGAGGCATACAACTCTGTGAGTTTTTTTTTTTAATTGAAAGCAATGTAAGCAATGGCATCAATGTGATAATAAAAAAATGCAATGTCAAAAGGCCACAGTAAAAAGACATTTGTTAAAAAAATGGCGAAGAAGCTAAAACACTGCAAAAATAACGAGTGAGATTTTTTCCGGAATGCCCTAAAATGAAGCTTTTCATAGTACTTAATAATGAAAATAAAAGAGTATTTACATTGAACATTAAATAATACTCATAGTTTTGTTAGTCTGACAGGACCATTGTTAATTTACTATTTACTAACCCATTGGTCTTTCTTTATTATTAAATGCCACAAGATAAAATAATTAAATCATGATTTGAGAGGGAGAGTGAAAGAGAAATATTGTTTTGTTGCAACTGTATCTTAATATTTAATTATAAGCAACATTATGTAGTGCATGATGGGTTTCCAATGATTTTTTGAAAAGTTTGGAACTATCATGACTGGTAATTTAAATTAATAGTCATTAATAAAGTTCCAGATTAGTAAATATCCAACCATCACTTGATTATGCACTATATCTGAACATTTTAATATGGGAAAAATTACAAAATATTTTAAGTAACATTCCAAAAAAGAAATGAACACTACTCATTGAGCATCAGGTTTTCATTGCACTGCAGCACAGTAAAAGTCCATTAGTGCACGCCATTTGCTGGTTACACTCGAAAAACTTATGCCTATGCAGCTTTATCATTTTTATAATAATATTAAAAAAATTCCTGCTAGCGGCAGCTAATTACCATTTTGGCATATTGTTCTCAATTCCTTTGTCGTGATAACCTTAAAACTGGGAATCCCCATGTGTGGTTTTCCCTTCCCAGTTGTTGAAGTTTAAAACAAAATGTTAAACTCCCAACTAACGGTAACCCTGGTTATCTCTGGAGTGGGTGTTATCAGGCTGGTCGGTGACTCTTAACTTTATTTCAGGCGAGCGGGTGGCGGGCTCATGGCATGAATATTCATCAAAAATTACTCTGGTTGTAATTGTTCTGACACCATTCATTTCGGCGTGGGCCTCGTATTTTGTACTAACAATGAACTTCCAATTTTCATTTTTTTATATTAAGAAGCAGACACAGGATAATGCTTACAAAAAAGAACCAAGAAAATTAGGTAACAATATAATGATGTTTTTATAATATTTAAAAAAATTACAGTAAATAAGTTTTTTAGATATCAACCAGGTATTGTCGAATAAATTGATTCTTGACACACAATAAAGATTTTTACAATGAACATTGCATTAGTTACAATTATGAAGCAATTTACAGTCACCAAAATAAAGGTTTTACATTAAATTGGATCAGGCATCAATTTTTGTAATGGTACTTGCATTAATTATATTTGGATTGTCTAGTTTCTTAAAATGTCTGTTGAGAGACATAAGTGAAAAAATAGTTAAGAAAGTTTTTTAAAAATCATTATTCATTTTCAAAAGCAGGTGAGCAAGGCGACCTGCTCATAGCGCCTGATCACTTGAGGATTGTGTCCAGGATGGAGTGGTTGGCTCAGCCTGAGACAGGGCCTTTGGACAAGCTGAGATTGCCAGCTCCTTGGGTGATCATCAGTCACACTGCCACTGCGTTTTGTCACAACCAGGTACTTTATCAGACACACACACACGTGTGCGTACAAACATATTTCACGCCTGTATTCCCAAATGGGATAATTACAGCACATAGACCAACATAGTTTTTATTCCGTGTCTATTTTTATTTTTTATTTTGTGAATTTCTTGTATCTGATATTAAATAAGGTGTGATGTAATTTTCAAAAAGCCATTTCACTATTTCAGAGCAGCTGCGTGTACAACGTTCGCCTGGTCCAGTCGTTCCACGTGGAGTCTCGAGGCTGGTACGACATCGGTTACAACTACCTGGTCGGAGGCGACGGCTCCGCCTACTACGGCCGCGGCTGGGACTATATGGGGGCCCACACGCTCGGCTACAATAAGTACAGCATCGGCATAGCGTTCATAGGCACGTTCACCAAAGAAGCCCCGCCGCAAAAACAACTGGACGCCTGCAAGAAACTCATAAAGCGAGGAGTCGCGTTAGGTAAAATAGCTAAAGACTATAAGCTTTTTGCTCATCGGCAACTCATGTCGACTGAGAGCCCGGGCGAGAAACTGTTTGAAATACTACAGGAATGGCCCCACTTCGTTAGAGATGTGGAGAATTTGACGCTACCAAACTATTGAGCTGGCGTTGTTCCTACTAGAGTTTTGTGATATGTGAAGGACAGTGACGTAGTTGCTTAATTTAAAGATGTCACAAGATGAATCTTCGTGGACTAAGCGATGCAACTGAGTGATGTACGTAACTTATTTTGATAAAATTCCTGTGCAATAATTATCAAAATGCTAAGCGAGTGTACTTTATTCTGCTTCTGTAAAATAAAACATATAGAGGTTATCCCACTGTCTACCAATAGCTTCAAATGCACTGATACCGGGTGGGGTGACGGTATCGGTTGTGATGTTCGAAATTGCGTAAGAGGGCGCAAGGGAGCAAACCGTCTCCGTGCCGCGCCGCTCCGCATCCGCTGTCAGCGCGTTTGGAGCTTAAGGCACGAGTCGAGTCGATACCTATCCCTGTTAAACTAGAGATGTTAGAAAAAGACAGGTAGTATATATGTCTCGCGCGCGTGTCGACTCGTTCGTGGTACGTGCACGTTTTCTTGTGGCTGTCAGATTAGTTCGATAATGGAAGCGCTGATTTTTATCCGACTGCGGTTTCAAGCTGTTGCCTTTAGCGGCCCAACTCAACGGTGCCGTAACTTTATATGAGTATCCGAAAACCGGTCAAGCTCTAATTGAACACATTCGTCAAGGATAAAACTAAATACGCTGAATGAAACTTGTTTCTTTTTGAGTTTTTTAAATACCTTGTATAGTTACTTCTAGTTGTTGCCCACAACTCCAACTGCGTAGAACAGTTTTAGCGCAATCTCATGGGATTTAATTTTCCGGGATGAAAATGAGCCCATTTGTTAATCCTGGGTGTAAGATTGTTGCATACCAAATTTTATCAAAATAGGTCCCGCCGTTTGGGCGTGAAAAGGTAACAAACATACACAACACATACTCACAAATTCTCGCATTTATAATATTAAGTTGGATTAATATTCAATAAAAATACCAGCATTTGTTTTTACGACTGCTAAGAAGTAGAATCCTATGACAGACAGACGGAGACAAAAAAATTTTTTATAGTCGCGACCTTTCAGTACCCTTTCAAGTCAAATTTCTATCCCATAAGCTGGTAAAGCCTTTCAATAGTGACCAATTTAATACGTATGCTCTTGATATGATGATGTGTCAGCCTACGCATTTATGACACATAATCGTAAATAAATATAATGACACTTATTTTGTGTACATAATTTGTATGTTGTGATAAGCGAAATATACATTCGTAGACAATTAGTTGGCACACGATGTATGAAATACATGTACTTCTTGTGTTGGGCTCATGTCCGTTTAAAGTATTGAATTATACGTAAATAAGAACAGACTTGCATAGTGTGTAACTTTTCTGTTATTGACTTATTGTATACAGTATGTCATCTCACAATACATGTTTCTTCACTCTTCATATTTTTACAATGGCCTAATTTTACAAGGTTGTATTTTCACTATTTTACAAATTTTATTGAGTTGTATAATGTAATATAATATATTATGTTATGTTTTTGGGATGATTTACAATGACAAGTGATTGACGTATTTCTATTAACAAAGTTAGATGTTCGTTGGCATATAGTTAACTAAGATTTACTTAGATACGCTAGATCCAAACCTATAAGGTGCTATTTTACGTATCCAAATGTTACGAACAAACCTTTGTATTTAGTAAATTAAGCTAAGAAAACGTATGAAAGTTTACTTCGATGTGCCTTAGATAGTTTTACGTACACTGCCAACGTTTTGAACTGGAATGATGCGCATTGTTGTGTTAAGTACAATAATTTGTAAGTCTCGTGATATTGACGTGGCTTAGGTAGGTATAGTGAAATCTGATATGACGAATTACTATGGAACCAGTTGATTCCTGGCCCACCATTGAATATACTCACACTAAACGCCAGTGACCTTGCATTGCACGACAAAGGAAATTGATCATACTTTAATTGTTTCATGGTTCTATACCTTATCGGTTTAGGTAATTAAAACAATGTAAACAATCTTGACGTGTCTTTTTATTTAAACGTACACTTTATAAATCAAAAACTTTACATTTTACAATTTAGGTATGAAAAAATCGTTTACTTTCATAATTGAATTGTATAGTGTACCTAAAGATTTTCATTTTTAGACTGTGTATTTCAATAAAAAGACATGTCAAGATTGTTTATATTGTTTTAACTACCTAAACCGATAAGGTATAATAGGGTTAGAAATCAATTGGTTGTACTGTAAATACATTCCTTATAGTTTAAGAAGAATTAAAATTAGGTATAGATAAATATGTTGTATAGGTGAAAAACTTAAGTAAGTCACCTGTTGTATGTAGTTGTGTACAGCTTGCAATGAAAGATGCAAAAAATACGAAGAAAATTACTTCATATTGACCACTATTTATATCTTATTGTGACAGTCGTGTCAACCATAAGTGGACAGGAATAATCAAACTTGAAAGATAAACAAATAATGAGTTTGCAAACCATACAATATATTTCAAATTTTGACAATAGAATGTCTATTCGCACACGTCATTCACACATACAACAGGTGACTTACTTAAGTTTTTCACCTATAGATGTTTTATGTTACATATTTGAACATATCAAAAATACCAGATTGTTCAAAGTACCACATTACCAACACATTACTTATTTGTTACATTCGCTTTATACCTAACAATTATCAAACGGAGACAATCGACCAAAGTAAAAACGCTTCTCTGAATAGTAAACTTCGACTATGTAACTTGATGCAATAAAAATCTGATAGAGGTAGAAATGCGCTAAATAGGCAACATAGTAATTTAAAACATGTGGTACGTTGACAATGCGGTATTTTAGGCACGAGTGACCACGTTTTGGAAACTGTTTAGCTGCTTTTCCACCAGGAATATTCGAGAATGTGTAACGAAATATGTGTTTGAAAATAATCAATAGAATGAGTTATTACCCCGATATTGATTATTTTTCAATCATATCCGCAGTCTTAATGATTTATGCGTGGTTGGACTACAAGATATGACTATGTATAAAAATTACCACTTGTAGGTATAATTTCGTGCGTATATAATTTTACAGCGGATAAAAGTGTGGCAGTATAGGTTCCGTATATGATTTTTTTATAATCCTGGACTTATGTAGAGAATGTAGTCATTTTTACATTCCGACTTGATAAGACTTAGTAGACATTTTAAAGTATTGGCTTTCTAATACTCGGTTCAATTTATATTTTAAAAGTAGACATTTTTATACATCGTCATATTTGCTAGTCCATAAATCTTTTGGTCAGACTGGCGAGAGTTAGCCAAAAAGAGAGATGAGTGGAAGGTGAAAAAGGTGAGAGTCAGAATGGCGGGTGTACCTTCACAAATATATAAAATGATTATACTAAAAAAATGTACTCAAAATGTACTATTT
>BHDV01058117.1:259123-304437 GCA_005406045.1 Adoxophyes honmai | reverse complement strand
CGGCCGTGCCCCCACCAAGTCAAGCAAAAAAGCGTCACGGCCGTACCATCCTTTTCTCGAAGCAATTCAGACCATTTTCGACCCCTTTTACTGTCAGAAACCTAACAGAATACACCAAAGTTCTTACCAAGTTTCAACAGTATAGCCATAGTTTCGGAAAAAAGTGGCTGTTCGGCTACAATGCCCATAACCCATAACTATGATGCTTGAGTCCCAGGGTTCAATTCGTCATCAGGGCAGATATTTGTATGATAAATACGATATATGCATGTCAATAAGTAGGAACATATTTATTACCTAACAGTGGTCACAATTTCGGCACATAATTGTTGAATTAAAAGATTGACCTATTCTAACTGGAATAGCTAATTAAATTTGATTTCATAGATCTCCTTAGAAAATAATTTGAAGAAATTTCTTTCTTCGTTTTTACTTTAATGCACCGAAATTGATATAAAATTTATCAAGTTTGAAGTCCTACTGTGTTAAGAAATCAGGGATAGAAATACTTTTATTGCCGGAAATCAAAAGCTTTTATATAATGTCCGCCAATGAGCAGTAGGTATAAACCAACGGAGTCAGTAGGAATAGTATTTATAATTCAAAACTTTCACATATGTTTGAACCGTGCTTATCTAGATTAGACATCTAAGCTCATGATTACCCATTCGTGCGCGATCGCAGCGAACGAATCACGACCATTCGTTGCTCGGAGCTCGTCACAGACGTCACAATATTGTCACTACTAATTAAATTACATTCCACCAACCATGGTACTCTATCATATAGAAAATTCATCAGTTTCTAAACCTAACAAAGGCGCAACGAACGATAAACACTGGATTGAGACACCGACGAAAAAAGGGTTCTTTGCTAACAAATTCACAGAATTCTGTAATAGGACGGACCTGCACGGGTACAAGTACATTGTCATGGAGGATATTAATCGTACAGAAAGGTTTGTCCATTTTTTTCAGACAAGTTCCAGGTTAATTTGGGTCTCTATCTATCCGCAAGACGGTGGTAGTCGCAAAAAAACGTCAGGCGCTGATGTAATTTATATTATATAATAATATAATATCATTTCAACAGTATTAAAGATTTCAACAATTCATTTTCCACAGAACTTGCTGGGCACTCGCAGTGGTTGTTAGCATTGGCGTTGCTGTGTACTTCGTAGTCACCGCTTACCAGTGGTACGCCAGGAACCCTATAGTTACGGTACAAACGTTACTAAACTTATAGATAAACGTTATTTAAGATCGCTCGGCGAAATTAGTGGGGGTACTAGGCGCATCAGGGACAACAGAGGGCGGTGAGGTGCGACTGATCTACTAATAACGTGTCGCCGTCCACATCCTCGCTCTTCGGATACCCAATAGACGTAAAAAATATTACCGCGCATACCCCTTCTACTTTTGCCGAGCAATATTAACTAAACGCACGACCGCGCATACTCACTTCTACTTTTACCGAGCAATATTAACTAAACGCACGACCGCGCATAGTCACCCCTTCCACTTTTGCCGAGCAATATTAACTAAACGCACGACCGCGCATACTCACTCCTTCTACTTTTACCGAGCAGCAATATTAACTAAACGCACGACCGCGCATACTCACTCCTTCTACTTTTACCGAGCAATATTAACTAAACGCACGACCGCGCATAGTTACCCCTTCTAATTTTGCCGAGCAATATTAAATAAACGCACGACCGCGCATAGTTACCCCTTCTACTTTTGCCGAGCAATATTAACTAAACGCACGACCGCGCATAGTTATCCCTTCTACTTTTGCCGAGCAATATTAACTAAACTCACGACCGCGCATAGTTATCCCTTCTACTTTTGCCGAGCAATATTAACTAAACGCACGACCGCGCATAGACAAATCATTGCGCATAGAGAAATCTTACCTGTACCTAATGCCTAGTAGAACTAAATGGTAGTCGGTAAAGTGGTTGGCAAAAAACTTAGCAACATTTTAGTGGTAAAAGCGATGCACGAACTAACTTTCAACACTTAAAATCTTGCCAAGATTATTGCCAACCACTTCAGCTTAGTATTCAGGCGCTTTAGAAACCATGGAACATGATTTGTAAAGTAGTTATTTTATCACATTGTGTTGATTGAAAATACGATTTAGGTGTGTATTAGGTATTAACCAAGTGAGAGAAGTTAGAGAACTACATGGTCTAAATAAACCTACTTACTAATAAGAAGTAAATGCTGAAACTCATGGACGTACCTAGTTTTGCACTTTTTTGGCTGAGTAACGACTTAATTGCGGAAAACGAAATGTATTTTTTTTTGCAATAGCAATCCGGTTTATTTCGGTATTGTAGAAATAATATTTTCAAAGCATTAAAAATCAGGCGTTGCCTAGATCAGTCAGAAAGTTTTTGTAAAATGCATAATGTATTGAATATCAGAGATCACATTTTACCTACTTTTATACGGTACAGTGTAAAAGCGAAGTAAGTTTAGTCTAGGAAAAAGAATCGACTTGGAATCGATGCGCGTGTGCGATGCGTGTAACTAAATTAAGTCAAATTTTACTAATTAAATTAAAACCTAACATGGGTAAGACTGTTTAAAATTAATGTGAATAAAGTGTTTATTGATCGCCGAGAAGCATTGAAAGCACGTCTGTATTCTAGGTGATCGAGAGCACTCACGGCGCCATTTGGGACGTTCCGTTTCCAGCTGTCACCATTTGTGATTTGAACGTCATTTCGCGGAAAGCAGCGAGAGAATTTTCAAATAACGTGTTAGTATCGCTTTGATATTAATAACATCCTTCCTTAAGTAGATATATTCCTAGTGAAATAACGGATCTATTCACATTTTTTATACAGAGATTAGTTCGACATGCTTCGGGTCAATCAGCGCATGTGGATGTGCGCGTTTATTCGCTGCCGTGGCGCGTAGCTCCAGATGATGGGTCACGGATTGACCCGGAACATGTCAAGCTAATCTCGGTATAAAAAACGTGAGTAGTTCCGTTATTTCACTATGAGTGAGTCTCACGGTGGTTTTATGTTTAAAATAGATATATTCCGTTAAAAAAGCAAAATACTACTTCTATAAAAATATTTGAGCCCAAGAAATTATATTTGCAGGACTCTCCCTTCGACAGTGACTGCCGATGAGTTGTTCGGGTACATTCGATGGGCTCCTTTGCTCCATTCTACGTTAAAGACTAACGATACTCAGAGAGAAATGCTGAATACATTGCAAAACGTGCTGGACATGAACCACATTGTTATACAAGACTTTTTTACCAAGGTAAAGTTCTCACCTTTTTCAGTGCAAGCCCAGGACACTTTTGAAGATTCACTCAGTCATATAATCACGCCTGTGTTCCCAAATGGGGTATGCAGAGCACACGAAACGTGACTTAGACATACAATGGCAACTTCACGCCTAGCAGCCACTTCTAGCAAAATTTTAGGTTTAAGAAAATATGCAAGAGGTATAATAGCGACAGGTTGCTAGGCTGTCGCTATTATATATCTTCCAATTTCCTTAGTCGCACCTTACGACATCCATGTAATAAATGGAGAGGTCCCCCAACACCACACAGGTACAAGACTTCTGAAGATCATTCTAATAAAAGGGTCTGACGTAAGTTTTTATAGGGTAGGAAGCTTAGAAGTTCACTGTTGACAGAATTGAGCCAAGAAACAGTCCAAGACGTACACTTCTCTTGGTCTGTGATCCCTACTTTCAGTTCAGTTAAGGTTAAGTCTCTGAACCTTTACCATTTCAATATGAAAAGTTCAAAAACTACCCATTTGTAGTATGCTCGTGGTGTCGATCGAAACCGTTACACAAAAAAATATTTTTTACTTGTTTGTAAAGTTTGTATTTTTTAAATAAGTACCGGATATTATTACCGTATCACTGAAAGTGATATTATTTGTTAGAAACTTGAAATCTTACAATTCCATCTATATAAATCAATCACGACGTCGCCTCTGACTGTCGACTTTTAATTTTTTCATCACAAAAAGAAAAAGCAAATAACTTTTGATAGAATTATGGTGCTCTAAAGCACCACGCTGTAGGCAACAGATGAGTAATATTAACCAGTCCCGATGGCCGCAGATATCTCCAGGGGCCTCGTGTAACGAGCTGGTGCAGCGCTGCATGTGGAAAAACACCGTGTACCGATGTGACCTCCTCTTCCAACCTGTATTCGCTCAGCTCAAACTATGCTGCGTGTTCAACTACTTCGCTGTCGATGTCAACATGAAAGTGAATGCTGATAAACGGTAAGTAAAGAGATGTATCAAGATATGCCTTGCCAACTAGGGAGTAGAGTAGGTAGGGACGACGAATATAAGAGACCTTAATAACGAATAGTTGAGGGTTACAGCCTTATTTTTTTTGACGGAGTGGAAATGCCTTACGCATACGCCCGGGCATGGAGAGTGCCCGGAGTTATGTATGTGGGACTCTTTCTCCCGTCCTATTCCCGAATGGAACATATTCACTAATTCCACTCCGGTGTTGTCGGCTCGCCGGGTTGGGATACACCATGGGGTCCCGAGGATTCTACTGAAGACGTATCCCCAGCTGTCCTAGCTAGGCATTCACGCCAAAATGGGGGTAGCAACACCACCACCCTCAGACCACCACCCCTCCCCCCATCGTGTGGCACCTGTGCAATGCAGGAAAGGGATCACCACCCCTTGCCCGCTGGTGCCACTACAGATTAGGGCAGTCGGGCGGCAAACTACCGACGCCTTCGTGCATTGCGTCTTTGGCGACATGGAGGCGTAGCTTGATCGGCCTCGCGCTCGCGTTCATCAGCTTCTTTATGAGCTATCACTGCCTCACAAAACGACGCCACCTCGTACCACTTTTCCGCACTCTCTAACATGGCTGCGATAATGTTGCGAAGAGTAAGGTCATTGGGTCCAACGCCAATTGCCGTTGCCATGGTACGCCGTTCGAAGTCCCAACAGGGCCAAGACTCTAGCGTGTGCTGGGCCGTGTCATCGTTATCACCGCATTGGTGGCAGATGGAGCTTTCTTCCCTACCAATACGGTGAAGATAATGGCCGAAACAACCATCCGCGCTTAGAATTTGCGTAATGTGGTAAGTTAACGCACCGTGCTGCCGGTCAAGCCTAGTGTCAAGTGACGGGAGGAGTGCTGCTATAGTTCGCGTGCCATAGCGGCAGCCATGAAGGGTTACGGCCTAGCCCGGAACATGTTCCCCCGAACCATGTGTCACTTCAGACGTAGTTTTCATCACGGTAGTTTCGTGTTCATTAAGCAGTGTTATCATAGGCTAGGCTAACCTTAGCTCTTTGCTTTCTGTAGAGCAGCCCACACGAAAACTACCTTTTACCATTTCTGACTATCCCAAGTATATGTACCTATTGTTATGGGGGTAATGAACTGACAGAAATGAAGACAAATTTACTTGATAAGTATGTACATCCGTGTTGTTAGTCTCAATAGTCTCTGTCTTGAAAATCTTCAGTTAACTGTAGGTAGAGATTAAGCATCTCAACATTTCAATAATCAACAAAGCCATCTACGTAGTTTTATATTATCTTTATCCTCAAACAAAGCACATTAAATGTATTTTAGAATAAATTCGTGGTAATATGGTAATACTTTGATAAGGTAAGCTGCAATTTGTCAAATTATTACCCACCTAAATCAATAGCGAAATATTTATTAAGTTTTTCCTTAATTAATCAATTATTTTAGACTACAGGCAGGTCCGAATAAACGCGATATGCGAGAATGAACCACCGGGAACAATAAATATAAACAACCTAAATAATTAAGTACCTTAATATATTTTACAGCTAAACCACATAGCGCTTGATTAAATAAATTATCTAGGGACGATAAAATCTTATCAACTAATAAATTAGTTTTCGTTTTAGATATTAACAATAAAAATTAAAAATCACCGTCATATTAAAGTAATACCCTAGATTGGAACGCAGATGGAAATTAACAGATGACTCAATATTAAATCGTAGGTAACATTTTGACTATTGACTAAAAATTCAGAAATATGTAAATAGTAAAAAACTGACAAATCTAACTTAAAATTTCAATCTAAGGGTGCATTTAAATATACGAGAATAAAATGTTAGTCTTCAAACAAGTCAATCAATACTCCATATGAAAAAAGCGATTGAGAGTGATTTATATTCCAATACTGAATTTCATTCTCGATTCATTAGATCGAGCCTTAGTAGGTAATGTTAAAAGGACCCAATCGCCGACGCTGCTTCAATAATAGCATAGTAAGAGCAAGAATAGCAGGGTTTCGATCCCTCGAATCAACATTTACTAATGCATTTGACAGTCAACGAAATTGCGATTTTTTTAAACTTAGGCATTTTTTGATAGTGGACTAAGTATTGAGCCAATCTATAATATTTATAATTTTATCCGAAATTCTTTATATATCAATAATTTTATCCGAAATTCTACTTAGCGACGGTTTTACCTACTTACAAAGGTAATTTATTATCTGCCTTTTATAAGCACTAGATTACTTGGGCTTCGCGTAAATCTACATAGGTTAGGTATACATAAACTTACATTATTATACATGTCAGTAATTACATCACAAACGAACCAAGCACTGGATTAAAAATATCAAATTTGATTTTGGTGATTGCCTACTCTAAACTACATAATATACCTACATCTACATAGGGTGGTTTGTATCTGAGGCAAATTTAACTTCCTTTTCATTCACATATTATGAGTACGACATGTCAAAAAACTTTTAGTGTGTGGCACGGTGCTCCGAATCCCCAGTGCATGTCTACCTCAAGGGGCCGATGCAAAATACGTACAAAAAACGTACGCGGTTTTACCCATATCTATGTTTGCTGTTAGATGAATGCATTAACACCGTGTGTACTTTAAAGGTTGGTTACTTTGTCTACTCACAAGTATTTGTGTGACACCATTTACAACCCTATACCCTGGGAAGTCAGACAATCTGGCGAATGAATATGTTCTCCATGACTTTTAGCTAAGTTTGAACAACTCAAATTCGATTATTTTTGAGATATCGAACTTTAAGTTAAGCGACAATCACATTGAATCATTCACCTACCGTCGTCTTAATACTAGACTGACCATCTACCGCCGTCACCTAGTCAAGCTGTCACAGCAGTCATCACCGAATGCGGCCGATTATTGTTCTTTACACATTTGCGGTCACCGCATGCGGCAAGCTAGGACTGATGTAATTGCCGCTTAGTGTCGCCGCACGCGGGCCACCGGCCACAGCCACAAACGCCGCCACGAGAAGCTAGACGCAGCTTCAAAGAAATTGAAGCGCGATAGACAGTAGTAGTTCAGAGATCCGTTTTATGGCCGGTGCGGGCCACAAGAAGCGAGCAGCGACGATTGTAGCGTGCACCGGCGTCAACCGTGTGCGGCGAGTCCATATAAAATGTATGAACTTCAGGAAGTATGCCGGTGGCGGCGTTTTAAGGTTGTGGCCGGAGCTCTTATGGCTCAGTTAAAGTATTAAGTTCCCTTTTCCGTGTTTTCGCATGGATGTTTAGGATCAAGGAGCGCATTCAGTTCGAGGCGCCGCGGCGAGTGGCCTCTTGTGGCTACCAGACCGCGCTCACAGCACTCGTCAACACCAACCCCTCGGACTACTATAGCAGCATTTCTGCCACTCAAGGAGTCTTGGTATGTAGACATTTAACAGTTAGTAACCTGTAAGGAAGTCTAGACGTTGGTGAGCAACACGCTGTAGTCGATTCACATGCGGTGTAGAGTACTAATATGTCGTTACAGTTCCAAAAGAAAAATCACTGTGACTTTGTTACGACTTAAATTCAAGAGTGAATATATCTGCGTGTAGCAGTAGTAAGATACTTACATCGATAGATAATATATACGTTGCGGTGATCCGAAATAACCTTGAGATTTTACCGGCCGTTGGTAATTTTGTAAGATAAGATGCGAGAAATTAATTATCAACTGTATGTGAAAAACTCTTTGTTATACAAATAATGAGGAAACAACGTCAGCATAACATTGTAATAGTCGCAAAAGCAACTAATTGCCAGGTTGGCAACGTTTGAACGGATTGGAACGAGGAAAGATCTAAATTACTTTGTCACGTCGATCCCTTGTGACAAGTCAGAGTGAAAATTTTCAAAGGCTGTGTTCACTTTTTGAATATTTGCCTAGAATTTATCACTCACTTCTCCAGTGATCACTGTGTTTAAATACTTAAACTATTACTCGACTGTTACTTACGACATCCCCGTGTGGTATCAAGCTTAGAAAAACACCTCTGCATTTCTTCCAAGGATGCCATAAAAGGCGACTAAGGGGACAGATTAAGGTATATCTACTTCAGGCGGCTGATTAAACAGTGTGCTGACTAATAACCTGTTGTTATTATCTATCAAATTAAAATTATGCTAAAAGTGGCCATCAGATGTCACTTCGTAAGTGTCACGGTTTTGACTATGAAGCGTTTTTCGTGCTCTGCCCACTCCATTTGGGAATACAGGCGTGATTGTCTTTTCTCCTTTTGGGTAATATTTTCACGGGCTGATCTTTTCCATAAGTGTGACACTTTTGTATGGCAGTGCTACTTATCTATTTTAGCTACTTATATCAGGCTTCCTAGTGTCTCATTTACCTACCTTATCTAGTCAGAATCTAAAACTGTATTTAATGAGAACCTTTGCTGCGGGTTTGAAAGCATTAACATTTCACAACTTATTTTGTGAAAATATCTGGCTAACTTATAATTCGCAAACGGTCTCTGTTGTAGTATTGGCAGAACTATCGCTTTTCCGCTTTTTATCCGGTTTTTACGCGTCGAATCAGCTTACCACGGTACGCCAAAGGGGTATACCCTAGGGGGACCCATATCCGCTATCGGTAGAAAATCCGCGGTTTTGAATATGTCCGCATTTTGTTTTGTTTACACGATGCTGCTATTTACAGAGAAATTGTTTTATAATGTTTTGTTTGATTTGTCCGTACAGTGTTGGGTTTAGAATAACATCTGTCCGTTTCTTATAGGTTAACGTTAGGTCCTTTTCAAATAGGTTACAACTAGGTACAGTCGGCCAAGAAATTGGTCTACCCCCAAAAAATTGATGTTCATTTGAACCTCTTGAAACAACAAGGTCGATTTTCCCTTGCCATAATATTATGAAAGTGACAATAGCTCCCTTGTCATTATTGTATTTACATCACACATCATTTGTCATAATTTGATCTCAGAGAAACTTTTGTCAAAAGTAGTAGACCACTTTCTTGCCCAACCGTACGACTAGGGAAATAGGTTAAGGTATAAGTATATTAGTCGACAGGCTAGCAATCTGCCACTATGATACTGCCAACTCAAAAGCTAAAGTAATATGCTACAAGTGGCCACGAAACGAGAAATAGTCATGGTTTAGTCTATATACAGTTTGAGGGTCATGGCGCGTTCTTTTGCAAAGACTTTGGAACATTGACGCCAATGAAAGGCGAAATCGCTAGCCTTATGAGCATCTTAGGTACAGTCAGCAACAAGGATATCGACAGTGCTAAAGTGAAAAAATATGTATCTATACTTACTAGCTTTTATCGTCTCGACGTTAAGATGGTGTAGATAGCAATCATTTCACTAAAAAAAAAGTAACTTTAATGTCTATCTAGTATTTTTTGTTATTTTGTTACCAAAATATTGTTTAATGTTTAGATGCATTAAAAATATAAAATATTGAAGTTACGTATGAATAAACACGGTCAAAAAACTCATTTTCAGGTTGGCACGGCGACGCCTGTCGTCATCCCTTTGATCAAAATTAGAGTCATGGTAATGACAGGCAGAGGAAAGCCAAAGAATCGTCCAATTATGGAACGGGAATGAATTAAGTACATGATGCCCCTTGCACACTTACACTTAGGCATTACACCTTCCCATTTCATATTTTAATAAACTTTTCTTAGGTATTTTACTTTTATAAAAATAAAAGTTTTGCATTCTGCAGTAATTTGCTGTCAAAAACTAAGGACTTTGGGCGGTATCGGTATTACATTGAATTGTTCGCCATAGCCTAAACGCCGCGACCGCAACAGTATAAAGCAGGGGTTGGCAACCTGCAGCCCGCAAACGTTTTATTTTGTGACTCTTAATACCAGTGATCCTATACTGTCAAAATCTTACGCAAGTGGGGCCAATCCGATGTGACCCTTGTCTGCAAAAATGTTGCCGACCACTGGTGTAAAGGACTTGGTAGTGGTAGTCAACCGCATGTGTCGAGCGAACAGTTTAGTGTAATGGCGACCGTCTAGCGTACGGTGGGCCAAGAAAGTTGTCTACCACTTTTGACAAAAGTTTCTGTGAGATCAAAATTGTCACAAGGTTGACATTGTCACTGTCATAATATTATGGCGGGGGGAAATCGACCTTGTTGTTTCATGAGGTTCGAATGAATGTCGATCTTGAGGGGGTAGACCAATTTCTTGGTCGACTGTACCACGCGCGGCGACCGCATTAGGTGAACGGCTCAGTGTAGAGGTAGTTGCCACTTTTGGAACTTTACAATCGTCATTCGGAAGAAACATTTAGGCATGTTAAAAGCATGGCCGATTAGCAATCGTAAAATCTGTTAAGATAAACACGTCAATGATAAGATCGCATGAAATTATTAAGTCCTTACCCACATAATAAGAGCCCATTGCGTAAATACAAATCTCATTTTAGGTTTAATGTATGTACATTTTAAGGTCATGCCTGTACATTTGGATAAAGCTGAAGCGGAACTAAGATTAAAAATTGATTAAAATTTGTAAGTAATGGTAAATATCTTTATTTTTTATATAAGTTAATCTTTCTTGAAGCGTGGAAGCGTTAATGTATGTACCCACTTGGTGGGTAGGTATGAATTTGGTGTGGATATTGGTGACTGTCACACGTATCCACTTTGATAGTATATTCTAACCGCCTAATATTAACTTAGTTTGATAGTCATATTTATTACAAATGCTCGTCGAATTGTTTTTAGCAAGGACGCAAGAAGGATAACTATAGTCGCTATGTATCGTAGATCTAAAGAGGCGACTATACTGAGTCGTTCACAGAAGGTCCACTGATCAGTACGTCAAGTGTGTTCAATTCGATGGTGCAGTCCTTAACTTATTCGTTTGCGAGTTGTCGCGGAATGTATGGAGACTTGTCGACCGTGGCAGTTGCGCAAACGTTCCGCTGGCGGCGCTGTCTCGGTTTCCATACAATTTTGTGATAACTCGCAAACGACTGCACCATCGAAATGAACACACTAGACGCTCAGACGTTAGTCAGGCTGTGACAACTGTTGCTCGCCGAATGCGGCTCACTACCGTGTTCTTTAGATACTTTTGTGGTGACCGCATTAAGCACGCAGCGAACGAACGAGTGCGATTGCTGCTTTGAAATAGTGAACCGATTTTTTCATTTTATACTTAGCAAGGTCTTACCTATTGATTTTAGTCAAGCATCAGGAAACATTATCAATGTGTTAAAAATTGTCGGATAACTCACGTTTAATAAATCGAGTTTAGCTCGACATGTTTCGGGCTAATTCGTAGCCCTTCATCTAGGAGCCGCGACGGCTGATGCTGCCAAACGCGAAGAGAGCGGAGGCGCGCAGTGCGCGTTGGGCAGCAGCACCCGCCGCGGCTACTAGATGAAGGGCTACGAATTAGCCCGAAACATGTCGAGCTAAACTCGATTTATTAAACGCGAGTTAGCCGAATTTTTTTAACACGAGTGAGTCTCACAGTAGTTTAATGTTAAATATTTATCAATGTGTTTGAAACGAAAAAAATCGTGTTTTTATTAAGTTGGCAGTCACAGTTTGAGGTTTTTTTTTATACAGGTGTATATAGACGACTCCTACAACATACCAGATACCGACTCACCGGTCCGGATAGTAAACCCGTCCACGGAGGTACTCATCGCGCTTTCTCCGGAACGGACCTACGCCACTCCAGGCATCAAAGCCTTCTGGCCAAAGAAGAGGGAGTGTTACTATAGCAATGAGGTAATCAATCCAACCCGACCCACATAACTTATTACCGCGTAGTCTCTTACCAATGAATATCTGTCCTCCGTAGCCTTGCCCAAAATAATTGAGTACATATATATATTTCTGTACTCATTAAAAAAATCGCAAATTGTAAAGAAGCTCCTGTAAGGAAGTGATGAAATTTTTAAGAATAATGAACCTACTGTCTATTAAAATTTTAATATTTTATTTACCTATGCAAATAATAAAAAATAAATAAGAAAAGAAATAAAAAATAGCAAAACAAAGAAAAAACTTATCAAATGTTTGACTTTTGTTTGAAAAAATGCGTGGATGCTTACTCGTAATACTTTCCGCCGAGGCTGAAGCTTGTTATTCAGTTTGTTACTTCTGTTGTCAGTGTAAGCGTCGGATTAGTGCCAGTAAACATTTTTATTTCTTTCTCTTTTTCGCCTTTTTACCAAATTTTGTGGCAGTATCATTCATAGCTTCAAATGCCTTTTGGTTAACTGGCTGGTGGTCTGTTCGTTCACCATCGACCCACTCGTGGCCACCTCTCTTTGACTGCCTTTCAGTATAATCTATTGGTTAGAGGTAATCCAATAACCCTAATTTAATTGTACTAGGATCTCGTTAATAGGCTGTAAAGTTAGTTCCTGATTTGCGAATTCACGCCGTTGCTTGAGCGCCGGTCCGCTCGTTCTCATTAATATTATTTAGTGATTGTGCCTATTTTTGAGGAAAATCATTTCGACGCGTTAATTGTGAATTCTAGATATGAGAACAAGAAAAATCTTCTCTAAATCCAATCAATCCTAACTTGGAAATATGATTGCGATTAACAAATGCACCTACGTCCTCTCGTTTGAACTTTCATGAGTCACGTTAGACCAAAAGTTTTTTTTTAAACCGATTGATCTTGTTAGCATTCAGGAAGTTATTATTGAGAAAAATGCTACTCGCACCGATTGATTCTTGACCCACCATAGACCCTACTTACAGTAACGTCAATGTGACATTGAATTGCTTGACAAAGGAAATAAAAATACAGTAGAACCCGCTTAAGACGATTTCTCAGGGACCCTAACAAAAACGCGTCTTAAGCGAGAAAGCGTATTATGCGGGAAAGGAAAAAAAAACTTACTACATGTTTTAATTTTGGTATACATACTCCTTATGTCAAGCCAACGATGGGAGCTGTTCCTGTCAATAGAGAAGGCATAAGCGTGGAGACAAAAAAGCCAAGACGGCAGCCACCGCCGAGGTCAGCCCGTACCATAGCCAGGCCGAGCCAAGCGGGCGCCGCCCGCCCCCGGAAAGGAGTAGACGGAGCGAAGCTCGGACATTTCAGAAGGCGAGAGAGTGCCGACAGAGGAGCTGATCCTATTCATTCAGGAGATCCAAGCCGGCCAGAACCCAGTGGCTAGCCACACTGCAAGCCTGGAGTGACTAACCGGCTCAGGATGGCCCACTGGAACACCGCCGGCATTACGCCGTTTAAAACCGGGTTGCGACGTCACTGAATGGTGGACCAGAAGTCTGACGTAGCACAGAAGACGACCAACGAGGCCTGAGGGCCCACTTGGGAGCGGGAAGACCCCGCTTAAGGGGGCAAATGCCTCGAACAGCATCTCTCGAGACTGACAATACGAGCATCTCGGCTCTGGCTCCGGCGTATTAAACGGGATGACGAATCGTATTAAGCGTTAAGAAATGTATGAAAATATGTCTCAAGTTGCAGGGACTGGCGTAAAATGGCGTATTAAGCGAGAAATCGTATTAAACGTGATCGTCTTAAAGGGGTTCTACTGTAATTATTACGATTGATGCAACAACGTTGTCCGGAAGGTCAGAGTCAGTTTGTTCGAAGGCACATACTCGTATCTATAAGATAGGTGTCTTAGGCATGCTTTACACCTGCAAGTTTTACTTACGTAAGTAGGAATACAGCTATCTCCTAAAAAGATAGATAGGTATTGCTATCTCATTCTAGCTTATAGATATGTCCTTTTTTATTTAAGTAAAAGTTACAAGTGTAACTGGCCATAGGGCACTCAAATTAACACATTAGTGCTCTCGAGTTCCATGCAGATAAGTAGGTAAACTGAACTAGTTTTAATAACAGTGCACACAAAATGTCTGGGCCAAAGACCGGCTCGTATTTGATCTGTTTTTCAATATCCTACTAGCGAGTGTCGCCGGGGTCGCAGATGGAATATCATTTACTTTTTATCGAAGTAGCTGACGCGGCCTCACCCACACCAGCAAAGATTGTCTTTGACTGGGCACTACTTAGAGGTTATGAACGGGAATCAACCCTTCTTATTAACCTAAAAAAGTGTTTTTTTGTGCCGTCGAAAGTTTTTAATATGCTTACTTATTTCTAATAAGCTTCACCCTTACGTGAAATTGCAACCATTACTTTTGATTCAAACCGGTATAAAAAAAAAGTCTGTGTTACCAGAAATTTAATTAAAAAAAACAACAGACATATTGGTCAGGGTGCCCCAGAATGGAATGTAAAAGATCAATTGAAGGATAAATTCGCAAAGAGGCGTTATTATACTGTTGCATCGAACGATGGAGACAGCGATTTGGTGATTGATTAGTAATTGACGCAAAATAGTTTTTAATTGACGCACTTGTTTGACGCACATGCGCTTAGATAATGTTATTCAATTTGAGTAATCAAGCAATCTGATCCAATCTTCAAGATAACGTATACTTTTGTTAAGTATTCATTCTTAAAAACAAATTTTGAAGGGAAAAGAACCGATCGTTAAGTGGTGCGAGGGGTGTAGCGGGAACGATCATGGATTACCTTTACCTCACACCACATATTAGGGTTCCGTACGTAACAAGTTAGTACATACTGATATACGTATACTGTATGTAAATGAATATGGGTACTAGGTGTATGTGTAATATAATATATTGATGGACTTGCTGATTGCTTATCTTACTACAAAGAAAGATAATTATAACGTTGTAAGTTGACGAAAGATGTAACATTACTCATAAGAGACGTCGTAGGACTATGATGACTAATAAACCATAATTTTAAACAAAAAAAAACCGACTTCAAATTATCAATATCTTGAAGCTATTCTATTTATTGAATACAAATTCTTGATTTTATCTATAAATTATCGAAAGCGACGTACATGTCCCTATAATCAAGAGTTCTTTCGATTTCTCCAAGAACCCATCATCAGATCCTGACTTAGTGCCAACGGGACCAACTCGGAGTTATACCGTTTCCATCAAAAAATATAAATGAAAATCGGTTCATGGGCCTCGGAGATATCGAGTAAGATACAATAAAAAAAAAATTAGGACGTATTGAGAACCTCTTCCTTTTTTGAAGTCTGTTAACCCTTAATTTGGCAAGCAAAAAAAAACTAAAAAAATGTTTTTGTTTTTGGCCTAGAGAACTGATATTAGCCTCAGAACTGTAGGAAAAATAAAAAAAAAAACTAATTGCTTTATTTTTCAAAAAAAACCATGTATGACACAGCATACACTGCCAAATTAAGGTAAATAAAAAGCTGTGTAACGAATTTTATTAAATGTCACAAAACACTAACAAATTGAAAAAAAAAACTATTTCCCAAACAAATTTCTCGAAAATGAACAACCCACAAACATACAAAGATACAATAGTAGTGGCAAAAAAAAGTATTGTCACTTAGTGGATGACAGTTTCATTTATTTCTACAGGCAAAAACAGAAAAACTGCTCGGTATTTTTAAGTGGTATTCTAGATGATAATTTCTATTGTTTTTACCAACCATACAACACAAACAAATATTACACTTTATGCAGGTCGAAACGGTAAATTTTAAAGAAATACGACACGTCCCCTGACCAGTGAAGTTCAAAAAATTATGTGTTTGTGTCTGTTTCTGCTTCTTTTTTAAAAGTCCAATTTCAGGGAACCTTCCTGTTTTCTTCAAACCCTCAGAGACCTCACATCTAAAATTTTTCGAAAGCAAGGTTTTTACATTTTTAGACCACAACATAAGTTTTAGTTAATTTGGCAAGGTATGACACGTCATACAGATGATTAAGACCATGTCTTTGGCAGTGTATGCCATGTCATACAACAAGTTTAAAGCAAAATAACTAATAGTAATTTAGTGGTTCAGTGTGATTTTTAAGTAAAAAGGGATTAGAAATACGTTGCAGTGTTATAAATATGGAAATAAAATGGCATGTTTTATAAAGAAAACCAGAGAAAAACATAAATAATTACCTTAGAAAGTGCAACAGTCTTCTAACGCCACGAAATATATTTTTTCAACCGAGTGTCATTTTCGCCAGAGTTATGAATAATTTTTCGATCAATTACATAGTTAATGTTGTTATCATAAAAAAATAAATTGGCTAAAATATTAAATAAGTTTGATGTCTAGAATTATTTGAATTGCGTGTATGGCACAGTAGACCATGCCAAATTAAGGGTTAAAAATGTTTAGCTTCAAGGCAGAGAAGCATCGCATGTCAGGACATGTTTAGAAACCTCAGGGATAGGCATTTTCTTAGAATATCTTACTAATATTATAAACGTGAAAGTTTGTGAGTATGGATGGATGGATGTATGGATGGATGGATGTATGGATGGATGGATGGATGGATGGATGTTTGTTACTCCTTCACGCAAAAACTACTGAATGGATTTTGATGAAACTTTACAGTAATGTAGCTTATACATCAGAATAGCACATAGGCTACAATTTATAATTTTTTTTTTTAAATTTCCAAAATATGACGATAAGTGTCGAGAAAGTAGGAAAAAATCTACTTTCCGCTGGCTATTCTGGCGGGCGCTTCCTACTAATAATTTCAAAATCTCTTCTGTGTTAGCCCGAACTTAACGCGTGCGAAGCCGCACGCAGGCAAAAGCTAGTTAGGGTATATATGCTAGTATCCACGCAGGCCAACAGATTACTCAATAAAGAGAGTAGATCCTAATTCCGTATTCTAAATCCACCTTTAAAAACCCAAGACAAATGAACGCGATTCGTTGCGGACTTCACTTAGCGCATTTTAATTTATTTAGATTGAAGTCTGCCTAAAAGCATCCTCTTGGACATTAAATATTCGTTGCCCCATTTTCTTTTTTTGTTCCAGCTGAAAATTGGCCAATTTCGCCAGTACTCTTACCACAACTGCATGGCTTATAGGAAGGTCCAGATCATTAAGAAAACATGTGATTGCATTCCTTTCTACTTCCCAGTTACAGGTGACCTTAATTTAATTTGAATGTGGGATTCCTTTGCCACTCTATTTTTATCACATTTATAAAAAAAGTAGAAATATGTTTCTCACTTTAAATATACGTTAGAGATTAGAGCACTTATACAGTGTTTACTACGTATACAATTGTATACCTATTCTAAAATAATAGTTCATTAGTTTGTTTGTTCTTTAGCTTTCTAATAGCATTTAACGTTTCCACTTTCAGAATACCATCGGAACTGTAATTTTAAAGACATGGAGTGTTTAGAAAATGTATTACGTGAGTATTTTATATATTTACATACTACTCCTGAACAGGGTCGTCTCAGTACACGAAGCTTAAGGGTAATTTTTACCATTGGCCCATTATAGCAATTTTAGATTTAAAGTGAGCTATCCGGCCGTCAGTTATACTAGTTTAGTTAGACTTCTTTCGCGAGTTTCGGGGGAACGAAATAAAGCGGTAAAATTTTTACTTCATACATACCTATTTAATTAAAATTACAAATGAACTCTGTAGCTACACATAGAAACAATTTTTACCGTCTTAATTCGTAAGAAGGTCAAAAAGGTTTATAAAAACCGTCAGTACGGTATCCAAGGTAAAGGAAACGCGAAGGAAATATTGTGTGTCCGTTCACTTGTCTTCGATCTGATGTTAATAACTCTAGCGTTAAAGATTTTTATACGTGATTTGAAGCATTTCTGCTGACGGTAAACAAGTCTCTTGGAAGTTGTCCAAATTCACATGTGAGATTTGGAGCGAATGAATAAATAATACGCAGTGAAATGAAATAAGAGCCTGTAAAACAGTTGGACGACTGCGTCCAGACGGACGTATCCAAGTGATTGACAAAATTGACGGGCGTTAAGACTGGCGACCAACTGACGACCCTTTCTGGGAGCTATTTACCTATCTACGTAATGGTTGAGATTTCTCTGTAAATGTCTCTACTATGGTATGTGTACTGTACTTAACTATTACCTAATATTTGTTCCGTTTTTGGATGAAGAGGAAAATGTAGCACCTGCGTTAACCTTTTGACCGCCAAAGACGCCATATCACGTCATCGCAAATCAGTGCCCGTGACGCCACGACGTTAAATGATGCGTCGAAGTTATTGCGAAAGAACTGAAATATAAAACGCTGCAACATTTTTTCTAGGTTTACTTTATTTATAGGTAGTGTAAGTTATTTTATACCTAATTTAAATAAAATAATACAGCACCATTCGAAAAAAAACAAGCATTATCTAAGAGCCGACTCACGTCTTTGGCGTTAGGAGCACAGCGTTTCACTTCGCGCCTTGGCGGTCAAAAGGTTAAGGTGCATAAAGTCGTTAAAATGTCTGGTATCTAATTATTCCGTTGTGACATGAAAGTTAACCATGCAAAAGTTTATTTTCGTAACGCAAAGGAAAAGATTTTAATTTTTGAATTTCGTATGATGTCAATTAGTGCTGTTTAGCTCAAATATTATTTATTTATATTTTATTTTGTACGTATATTTAGCAAGTTTTTAGCCTCCAGAAATAAAAAACAATTAGGTAAATTAATAAACTGTAATATTCCTTGCACAAAAATGGTTGAACAATTTATCTTATCTTCAGTCTGGTACATTTTCAAGCTGAACCAATTTGAACAAATTTCAAGCGAATTAACGAATATAAAAATATTGAATGTTTACGTAAAATCATAATACTTTCTATGACAAATTTTATTTGACATCAAAGATAGTAAAAATGCTCTTAATAACGGAGCTCTCTTCCGATATTCGAAACCGTTTTGGGAGCACTCGCGTCTTACGTTGCGTTGATGTAACAAGCCAATAATGTAATTTGACGCCCAGTATTTATTTAGAAGCTTCTAGTAGAAAGGTCACAAAACACTTACCGTTTATACTAGTATCTGCATAAAGAAAGTAAGTATCGTCCTAAACTTTAAAAAGCCGTTTAAATGGTTAATGCACAAGAATTTCAGAATTAATGTTTAAGTAAGAAATTATATTTACTTAGACCCGTTACTGACATTATTTTCGGCACGACAACATCTATATCGAAGAGTATTTAAATTGAACTGTTTCTTGGTAGTATTCAGTACTTTCTAATTCTTTGAATAAGTCACTCTTACCCGCTTTTTCATACGGAAAATTGATTTACTCGCGAGAAAGGAGTGACTTTATTCTAGGACTAAAATTAATTCTTGTTTGGTTGAATCAGTACATGAATTCCCGCCAAATGTTTTGCCTTGATTTCTTTTTGGCAGTAATGGTCAATCCTAAAAAAAAAAGTCAATCCTAAAGCGCTGAAAGTAAAATAAAACGTGTCATAGTGCTTTTAGAGGTCTACTTCAAGAAAGGTAATTTTGATTCGCATTACAGAAATCCCACTCACACACACGTCCCACTACTGGACACAGGCCTCCTCTCGGTATGTGAGGGATTGGGCTGTAGTTTCCATGCACGTCTAGTGTTGATTGGCGATTTTTTACACAGCATTCCTTTTCCCTGAAATTTCTCGTGTTAAATATAGAATTCCGTTTCTCATATACCTAATTCTGAAAAAAAATAAGGGTGCGGGATTCCAACCCACGATCCTCAGCATGCAGTGGGTCAAAGGGTGTTTTTCAAAATATGAAATAGTATAATTTTCCCGTCATGGCGTCGGGTTTAGAAAAACGCCTCACCATTTCACCTGTCACCATAGTACCTCTTAACACCTAAAAAATTCCGTAGCTTGTAGCATAAGTGGCTACGGAATTTGAAACGGTCATGTCTATGTAGCGTTTTGTGTGCTCTGCCAACCCCATTTGGAAAAATAGGCATGACGTGATATAGCAAACTTATTTTTTTATACGTTAATCATTTTTGCGGAATACCTTAATATATTCAGATAAGGAGTCTTTGTATACCAACAATTCTCATAGACACGGTTCGTTACTCGGGCGCAATACACAGAAGTATTCAGTTCCTATCCACGTCACTGCCTGTTCCAAAGGCCAAATTGAATCAATACTTATTTGGTTTCAAGGATTCCCAAGTTGATGTGCCGTTGATTGTTCCAGGAGCGTCGAAGGAGGCTGTGACAATTGAAGTCGAGAATGGCGATTTAGTGGAGTGCTTGCCCGAGTGCGAACACTACGACTACCCCTTGGAGGTCGCTGTTGGAATGCTGGCCAAGCACGCGAAAAGGACCGGATTCGCGTTCTTGTCAGTTCTTTTATTTTATAAGTTCATCAACGATAAATTACAAGATCCGTAAGTTTACAAATTTCCAAAATTTCCTAGAAAAATTTAGGAAATTTGTAAACTCCCTTAAGATTCTAAACGTGGGACAAATTGCATTATTTTACGCCCACATTTTCGTAAAGTTATCATTTTAGGTTAGGTTAGATTATGTTTTGTTACCTATACTAGTTTAGGTTGAGTTAGATTAGAATAAATTTTGCGAAAATGTGGGCGTTTAAAAAAATTGTGTCTCTCGTTTGGAATCGTTCCTTCTTATTTATAAACTTACAGATTTTGTTATTTTCCGGTGACATAGGTATATTTCCAGCCAGTAGCCTAGAGGGCGCCTTTGACGAAGGGCCAACGTACTTTCTAAGGTTGAGTAAAGCTCAATTAGTAGGACACCAAAAGTACCTACGTATAAGACTCTGTAAGAAGTTCGAATAAAGGCTGATTATAATAACCAGTAGCCAGGTCAGCCGGCTTAGCACAGCAAGGCGCGAGTAGAGATACGCGATAGACTATGCCTATCACTATCTAACTCGAGATGTCTGAAAATGACAGCTTGACTATCCCGCGCACTACAGCGTTTTGGCGTACTAAGCTTACATCAAGAGTACCCGAAAATGAATAGCATGTATGAAAGTTTAAATGTGAATCCAAGATATACCTGCCTGAACCTATTTTTCTTAAATGTTTAATATCTTACCCGTGTGGTGTCGGGTTAGAATAGCACCTCCCCCTTTCTTCCCGTGGGTGTCGTAAGAGGCGACTCTAGGAAAGGGTTAGTGTATTGTAGGCGATCGATGGGCTAGAAACCTGTCACTACAATATCATGTTTTACCATCTGATTACCCTGAAATTGCTAAACGTGGCACTGGATTTTCGTATTCATGTGCTCTGCCTACTCCACTTGGGAATACGAGCGTAAGGATGTGTCTTTGTGTGTGTGTGTGTTTAATGTCTATTTAAACATGCTTCCTTTGTGTAGCGTAAAGGCACGAGATGCATTTACCGGATCGTTACTAACTGCCTAGTATTGAAATAACTGAGCGTGTTTTGTTTCAGTAAGGAGATCAATTTGGAAAACAATTCACTGCTAAACGTCTTCTTCAACGATCTAGTCTCGACCAGATATCGCCGCGATGTTTACTTGAACTGGCAGAACATTCTCGGTTCGTATTCGTCATTTGTTTTTGTTTTCTAAGTGACGTACTTACTTACCCGTACCCGCGTGGTGTCGGGTTTAGAATAATACCTCTCCATTTCTTCCGTGGGTGTCGTAAGAGGCGACTAAGGATCAATAGGTTTAGGTATGTTTCAGGCGTGTTTGGGAATACAGGCGTGATGTATGTATGTATGTATGTATGAAGTACAAACTTAGAACGTAAACGCTGTTCATTTCCTTCAGCTTTGTACAGATGTAGTGAGAAACTATTTTCCTTCGTAAATGTTCGGAAAAGTTCGTATTAACGTTTTATTACTTAAAACAATTACAATTATTATTTAAAACTGGATATTTACCATATATTTTACGGAATAAATTCCCTTTAAAATGGGCACCGAAGCTATTTGAGAGAAAACGATAAATACGAACTTTTCCGAACATTTACGAAGGAAAATAGTTTCTCACTACATCTGTAACTGAGGAACTAGACCCAATCATGATCCGCAAAATCTTTGTTAAAGGCGCGGAGTTGAAATTTCGGTTCGTGTTCCTATGTTAAGACTCAAAACCTAATAAACATAGAAAAGGCTACAAAACGTGAAAAAGTCAAGGACTCATGAATCCTTATCCTTACTTCCTTACTAAGTTTGTTTGTTTGTTTGTTCCGCTTTCACGCCGTAACTACTGAAGACGTGTTTTCTACAATGTATTTGCATTTGTGTGAGTCACACTTGTATTCGAGAATTAATCTTAGTTTTGGCGGTAATATCACCGTTGTTGCACCCCACATGACAGTCAAAATTTACTACATAGTAAAGATTTGGATTTCGCTTGGAAAGGACCGTACCGTCTTTTACGGAATCGCGAATACTCGTAGATGTGAATGTATTACTTATTACCGTCGCCGAATATGCTAAGTCCTATGTTTTAAGTCTATTATTTACTTACGTGTTATTTTTCTTTCCAGCATCGTTTGGGGGTTTGCTTAGCTTAATGCTGGGGTTCACGCTGATATCCGGGATCGATTTAGTAATATTTTTCACGTTTAGGATGACGTATGACGCCTTGAACTCAATTTTTCCAAATGATGACGCAAAGAAGAACAAAAACAGCAAGGGGCGCAAGGGAAACAAGGTTTTCAGTCAGTATCGTGGGTCTAATTCCACGGACTTTATTTCTGATAAGACTCGAAAATTAGAATTGGACATGCGTTATGGCAAAGTTAAGTATTAGGCTAGAATTTAAGGATTTGTCGTACTGAATGCGATCTGCGAACTACGGTCGTACGAGTACATGATGCGGGCTGCGTTCACTTTGACTTGACCGCAGGCCACAGAACGCATCCAGTATGACAAATCCTTTAATGTATTGGTGTTCGTCGAACAGCCGATTTGATTGTATTTAGCCCAAAATTTGTTACTATGACTGACAACAGAAAAATATCACGATTTTCACTTTGCCCGTCCGTTATCCGTGTGTTGTGGTTTATAATAACACCTCTTCATTTCTTCCGTGGATGTCGTAAGTAGCGACTGAGGAAATAGTTTAGGTATGCTATAGACGACAGGCTGCCAACCTGTCACTATTATATTATGACTCTTTCATCAATGTTTCAAAAAATATGCTAAATGTTGCTACGAAATGGGAAACAGTCATGTTTTGACTATGTAACATTTTGTATGCTCTGTCTACCCCATTACCGCATTTGGGGAAGCATTGGATTGTTGGACTGCTATAGGTACCATCGAACCAATTGATTCCTGACCCACCATAGTACCTATTCACAGTGAACGTCATAGTGATGTCGAAGGCGGATTGTATAATCCGCCGTTTTACATAACGCCTAGCCGTTTTGCAAAACAGCGCCGTTTTGTAATGCGGCGGCTCAACGTTTAGCCGGATTGAATGCGGCTGAACGAAAAACCGCCGGAATGAATTCGGCGCTAAACGTTATTCATTACGGCTAGGCATAATGTAATACGGCGAGAGATTAGCCGCCACTTTGTCGTTTTTAGTTCAGATTTTTAACACTCGTGGCGCTGCCTAACATAAACAGTAGAGGATTTAGAGATTATAATAGGTTAGGTTAGGTTAGATTACATTAGATTAGGTTAGAATAGGTTAGTTTATTTTATTTATATTTATTTTATTTAGCATTCTTTGTTTTGTAAGTATTGTTACCCTACAATTTTAGTAGTAGTACAATGCGGCTAAACGTGGGCCGCCTTTTTGAAGAACGTTTCGCAACTACAATCCGGCTGAACGTTGAGCCGCCGTTTTACAAAACGGCGCTGTTTTGCAAAACGGCTAGGCGTTATATAAAACGGCGGATTATACAATCCGCCTGCGACAGTGACATTGCATTGCTTGACAAAATAAATGTTTATGACGTTTATTGTGACAACGTTCTGCGGTGGGTCAGCAATCAGTTGGTTCGATTGTACTTCTTGAACATGTCGTTTGTTGTTATTATATCGCAAGAAACAAATAATGTAACAGTAGGCAATAGTTTGCCATGGATCACGCTGTGTAGTTAGGAATTAAGTATTAAGATTTGAATGTTTAGATTATGATTAAATAAAATCACAAGAAAATTAATGAGGTTTGTTTTATTTCTTGACCGTGTGAAATACCTCTCCAATTGTATTGTCCCTGATGCTAAGGTATCAATCACACTGGACGCGTTGTCATAGTACGGAGAAGGAAGTTGTATTTATGCATCAGAACATCGAACCTTCGTCTAGCGAAACTTAATTTTGACAGTAGAAGGTCTAATAAATACTCGACGACAAGAGGCGCAAGCACGCTACAGGACCAATAAATAATTAAAAACCATTAACCACTAACCATTTTAAAGAGAAAATTCAATGAAATGTTACATTTAGATATTTAATAAATTTCAATGAAATATTTAATGCAGATATCTGATAAACAATGTGTACTTGTGGTTATTTTTCACCGATAAAAGACAAAAGCATGGTGTTTTCATTCAGCCATGTACAAGTAAACATTTCCATCAAAAGATTACGAAAACAGGCCGAAGAAAATCCCCGTTTATGTTTCTTTACTGGAGCATTACTTCGCTCATAAATCGGAATTACAGTTGCCTTTGCGTCTATGATTTTTCTTAAAAGTTTCTATCTTGTTAGAACGACAATAGCCTATTATCGATGTTTTACTACCGTATGCCACGTTATCGTTTAATAGCCGAGTGTCTGTTGACTTTTGCTGCAAAAACGAGTGCCAGCGTTGGTTTACAAAATCAATATTTCCAATTTACTTTTCCAATTGGTTTGATTTGTAAACAAAACAAATGAATAGCCAAAGCCAAATACAGGAAATAGTGCGTTAATTCATTCGTGGATGTACAAATACAAGTAACACTCGCTCGAAAAATGAAATGAAATTGTATTGAAGCCCCAATTCGGACGCCTGGATATTCTGGCTTTTCAGTATACTAGGGCATAGAGCTGAAAACATAAATCACTCCCCCTCCGATAGGCATTGATTGAAAATACCAATGCTTTGTTTTAGCTCTTATACGGTGGCAGTGGAGCGAAGTTATTCGTTGTTAAACTTGTTACGTGTTTTATAACTATGACACAATTTCTAAGCGCATTAAACTCCAAGATTATCCAGTCGTTGTTATAAGTTTTCTTACAGAGTTTCCTCAACTCGGAACAATGTTATTGAGGAATCTGAGCGTGAGTCACCGAGTTTACATTTTGACAAAGCGACATGCTGACAGTACACACAGTCTGGCGAGATGTTTTTAAAGCTTAAAGCCGATAGTGGGAAATGATGATCTCAAATTATGATTGGCAAACATTCGTTGTTTTGTCTCTGCGTCAATTAGGGCATTTCCTATCTATATTTGGCTCTAGCTAGTATTAAGAGTTCTAAGATAAACAGATTACACAAATCATTAGTACATATTTCTCTGTAATGTTTGTAAATAGACTGGAATCTCAGGGTAATGATTCATTGTTATTTTACATACTTACCATCGAATAATGTGTGGATAAAGCTTTTATAAGTGGTTTAACTGAAAAATATCAATAACTTTCAGAAGGTATTTTTGAATGTCCGGTTTTAAACCTCAAGTTGGTACCGTTGCGTATTTTACTGAAACGAAGACCCGATAGGAGAGCAGGAAAATTAAAAAAAAAATGTTCGAGAAGACTAAGACGTTTCTGATACGAAAATACCAGTTTTATTGAAGTACATCCCACTGTGATAATAAACAAGATTGAAAACAAAAGTGTATTTTTTGCAGAAAGCTGTTGGTGAAAATGTAAAGTACTTATTCGTTTAAGTTGAGACACTGAACAATTTGCATTCATTGCCAAGGTTGCATCTGAGCTACAACGTCTCTAATGTGAAGTCTACGGCGGAAGCAAGTAAATGTTCTTGTATATGTATATGCAATTTCCTTTGCTAGGTTTCGACTCATAAAAGTATTTGCATTCATTATTGTGTCAGTGCGGGTGCTGCATGCTTCAGATACAAACGAATCAAAATTTTGTTCAAGTAAAAAATGTTATTTGGACAATCTTTTATGACATGTGTATCAGATGATGAGTAGTTTAGTGTACAGTCGGAATACCCACGTTTTACAATTAAGGAACTGAACAATGTATCAAACGTTACTAATCACAACGAGGCAGTCTTATCAATTAAGATTATCTGTTTAAAAACCCTTGCGTTCATATCTACCTTTCAGTGTGGTGAATGTTCCCGGGACCGTACAGTGCAATATTGATAAACAAACAATTAATTAAATTGACAGTTAAATAAATAAATAAGTCGCTAGACTTATGTTCCTGTTCAAATAAAGTAAGTATGTTCAATGCATTGTGATTTTATCTGATATCTTATAATTAATGTCGTAATTTCTGTAAGGTGAATGGTAAATACCTCTTTACAAATAGGTTATCGACTTGTTAGTTGTACCGCATCGAGCGCAACAGCGATTTTTCTGTTTTAAATATATTTTCTATTGATTGTGTGTGCTATCAAATTAAAAAGTATTAATTAGTACTTGATATTTATTATACTTTTGGTGGAACAATCGTCTACGAAAAAAAAGCTGGATCCGTTTTTTTTTCAATTTGGATTTTTTTATCAGCATCACGATCGCTTTCGTTCTTAATTATAAAAAAACATGTATGGAAAACTTGTTTATTTCACTTTCTGTCATATTCATATATTTGCACATTTTATGTGTAAAAAATATTTGTTTGTTTTGTTTTTTATTTAACATGGGACATTTTTTTATCGTTTAGTTCGAAAGCGCTCGTGATTTTGAGCACGAAATCCTTAAAACTTTTCAAATTTTTAAAGATGGAGGACCACAGGTTTTTCGTAACGCCCAAATAAGTAGATGCAGTCATTGTCGTTAATAATCAAAAAGAAAAATATCGAAACAGTGTAGTTGAACTGATATAATGGGGCAGCGTAGACGACAGACTTTTTGTGCGATCGAGTATGTAGCGCACAAAAAGTCTGCGTGGATTGTATGCATTGTGCGCCGGAATTTTTGCGCGTCGTGTGCGTTAACTGCATATAATTCCATAGGTATTATTTTCACAGACTAAAAAGTCTGTCGCGAATAGGCCTAAATGAAATAAGTAAGAGCATTCATTATTATTGCCTTTGTTAAACTGCAATTTTGGAGCTTGAGATACTTTTGCCAGAGTTTTCATTAATTATGTGTTTCTCTACTATCAAATGTCTGGCGTTCGCACCTATTTCTTTTATTTAACTTACATAAAACGGCCTAAAGTATCGTAATCGTCCCTCAGCGCTAAACGAACAATATGCCTACTCTGGGGTAACCAAAGACCTTTATGTTTTAGCATCCAGTGAAAACTCGTTTACTTTGATTGAGGTAGCTCACTTTCCTCAAACATATAAGGATAACTTAAGGTATCCGTAAGCGAGCGAAATTGCTACGAGATTATTTATTAGAGCAATAGTCAGATAACATGCGTATATTAAGACGATAGGAGTTACTTTAAAAATGATTAAGTTATAGCCGATATGAATCATTAATCACCTCAATAAAGCAGCGTCTGTCGTGTGCAGTAAGACGACGCGTATTCTCACTTCGAATAAATAAGGAAAATACGTTATAAATTCAACGAGGGCTTATAGCGAGAGCGTGAAGTTTGACTCGAACTTATTAACAAAATTATTGAGTTTTATTCACACTTTCCTGTAATGTTATAGCAGCTATTCAAGGAAAAAAATGTTTTTCAGTGTATTTTCTTTTATACCCCGTGTGGTGTCGGGTTTAGAGTAACAACTCTCCATTTCTTCCGTTAATGTCGTAAGAGGCGACTGAGGAAATAGGTTAAGGTGTATTTTGGGCGACAAGCTAGCAACTCAAGCTGTGACTATTATAGCTGCCACCTTAAAACCATAAAAATATGCTAGAAGTGGGCACGAAACGTGAAATAGTCATGGTTTTATCTATGTAGCGTTTTGTCTGCTCTGCCTGCCACATTTGGGAATACAGGCTTGATGTGTGTGTAAATAGTTAAATGGTTTATCTTCTTCATTTTTAGATTAACTTTTTCATTTTTAGATTTCCACCAACTTTGATGAATATAGTTATAACAAAAGTAAATAAAAAGGTTAAATTTTTTTGGAATAATATGCAAGTTTCTGCCCAATTTGAAATTTAAGTTGTAGAAAGGAAAAAATTCCAATCGAACTTTAAAATGGCGATTTTCGAAAGAAACTAGACATATGAAATGGAAGATTGAAAATTGTTTTCCGTCACAGTCAGAATTGGAACCAAATTAAAAAACAATCACACAATTCCATAATTAGCAGTAAAAATATATTGTATGCGAGAATACATAGTTAAGTCAATATTTAGTTTGTAGTCGTGTAGTTATTCATGGTTGAAAAATTACTTAACACACGTTAACGTTTAATTAAAGTATTAAAAAACGGACACAGCCCTATAAAATTTGCAAAAAATGAAGGGGCATGAAAGCTTACTGCAATCGTGTCCTGTTTTTATCTTCTTAGCTTCCGATATATAATAATAACGAATATTTAAGTAAGTATGCTAAAAACACGATAATTCATCGTCGTTATCTGATAGACAGATAATGAGTGGTCTTTTAGGAATAAAATGTAATCTAAATAAGAATTTACATTCATAAAACATGCATAAACATCATGCTTATATTCCCAATTGCGGTAGACAGAGCACGCAAAATGATACATAGACAAAATCACAATTATTTCTCTTTCCGTAACTTTTACCACAATGTTAGGTTGGACGTTGAAGAAAAGGGGTATAGTCCCCGGCATGTTTTTTTGGGAGAGAGAGAAAATTCGTGCATCGCTTTTGCCTTGAGAAAGCGCTGTGCAAAATTACTCCCACTTTAAAATCTTGCTATCTGAGTTGCCGATGCCTGTAAGTATATATGTAAGTAAGATAGTGCGAAGGTAGCTAGTTGGTCATTTAAAGCGTACGGTGGGCCAAGAAAGTGGTCTACCACTTTTGACAAAAGTTTCTGTGAGATCAAAATTGTCACAAGGTTGGCATTGTCACTGTCATAATATTATGGCGAGGGGAAATCGACCTTGTTGTTTCATGAGGTTCAAATGAATATCGATCTTGAGGGGGTAGACCAATTTCTTGGTCGACTGTACCTACCTTAATCTATTTTCTTAGTCGCCTCTCATGACATCGAGTGGTGTAATTCCAAATCCGACGTGACGCTTCGCAGTGCATTGCGTATTATCCTACAAATTTGTGCGCGACCCTTCTTACAGTCACCAGCCTAAATATAACTATGGACAGCACTGCAAAAGGATAAATATTTGGGCGTTTGAACCGCTGTCATTATTCTCAACACTTTTTTTATTAGATTTATTTAGAAATTGGTATAATAAGTGTGTCAAATAGTGTCTATGTCTTGCAAATAGGTACACACTAGACTAATATATGCACATTTCCAACAGTATCTCATAAAAAAGTGTTGAGAAAGATGACAGCGGTTCAAACGCCCAAATATTTACCCAAAATCATCTGATCGTTGATATAAATGACGATCAAAATCAGTATAAGTATAATATGATGATAGACCCAGAGAGGGTCGCATCATTAGTTGTCGGACTACAGTGCTAAATAAATATTAATACGGATGTAACGTCAGTTTTCCCAAATCGAGTAGGCAAAGCACAGGAAACTTACAACTTTCTCGCTGTGGACTTCGGTCCCCAGGGATAACATCTGTCTGGAGAGATCTGTCTATTGGAGTCTTTTCCACAGATACATTTGAGTGACCCAGGAACGCGGTTTGTAAATCATAGCTTTTTCATGCAGCCATTTTAAACATGCAGATTTTTAGAAATGAAATCAAAGTATCTGGCAACTTTGTATTAATAAGGAAGTTCCATTCAAATCTAACCGACAATTTAATCATTTAAAAATTCCTTAATGTTGATTGATCTTTGAGTGAGTCACTTTCCTATCTTATAATTTCTTGAGTTAAAAATAGTTGATAAAATACCAACTTCAAGTGACTTCACCGTTAAGCCGATTATAAACAGTTTTATTGAGGCATTAAGTTTTGAATAACACCTCTCCATTTCTTCCGTCATAATCCGTCATAATTTTGTCATAATTATTTATCTTTATTGAAAATATTAAAAATATGCTGGAAGTAGCTACATACATACATACAATCACGCCTGTATTCCCAAACGGGGTAGGCAGAGCACACAAAACGCTACATAGACAAAACGATGACTATTTCACTGGAAGTGGCCACGAATCGTGAAGTAGCTACGAAACGTGAAATTTCGTTTTATAAATGTACCTATTACTTAGCGTTTTGTGTTCTCTCTCCACCCCACTGAGCGTATAGGCCTGATGTATGTTTTGATATTATTCTTACGATTGTCAATACACTTAACATTCATGAATACGAGATAAGATCTAGATTAAATGCATTCTATTGATATCATCACTTAGAGATTTTAGCAATAAATAATTCAGTGGCCTTATCCTTTGAATAATTTGTATTGGTAATTTTATTTATAATTAGCGATGGAGAACTTTAAACTAGAGAATCACTCAGAAATCTATTAATTTTAAACTAAATTGTTTACATTTGGTTGGATGTTAGACTTATGAATAATAAATAAATAATAAATAAATAAATATCATTGGACAATTTTTACACCAATCACCTAGTCCCAAAGTAGGCAATTTAATGCCTGTGTTATGGGTACTAGACAACGGATAAACTTACGTATATATAGATAAACATCCAAGACCCGAAAGCAAACATTCGTATTCATCATACAAACATCTGCCCCGACCGGGGATCGAACCCGGGACCACAAGCTTCACAGTTAGGTTCTCTAACCGCTGGGCTATCCGACCGTCAATGAATGTTGTTGTGTATCATTTTTTAAATACATCCCATGCATGAGAGTTGAGGTGCATGCACGCGTGAATGAAGTAGGTAATGATTGCGAAACAGTGAAATGAGTGAGTGAATGTAAAAGTAGGTAAGTAGATAATTTTGTAATTGTTAATTTAAAACCAACATAAAAGCGTCCTTGATAACATTGAACTCGTATTTATTTTAACGGATTGCCTCTATTTTTTTAATGTTCATATTTGTTGTAATCCGCCGGCTGATGTTTCCGATATGTTATTAGTTAGTTAAATCAGATCAGAGTTAATCGTATTATATATACATAATAATATCACGAGTGTATTCCAGACCTGTGTGGTGTCGGGTATAGAATAACACCTCTCCATTTCTTCCGTGGATGTCGTAAGAGGCGACTAAGGACATAGGTTAAGATATACTTTAGGCGATAGGATAGCAACCTGTCACTATTGTACCTGCCACCTCAAAACCTAAAAACTATTATGCTAGAAGTGGCCACAAAACGTGAAATAGTCATCGTTTTGTCTATGTAGCGTCTTGTGTGCTCTGCCTACCCCGTTTGGGAATACAGGCGTGATTGTATGTATGTATTCCAAAATAGGGTAGGAAGAGTACGCTAACCAACAGTTATTGTCCTAAAAGTATCTAGACATCCAAGGGGAGTCGGATTTAGATTAACATCTCTCCATTTTTTAGATGGATGCCATAAGCACAGATTACTAAATAGTTACTACGTAAGCCATAAGCGGCACTAAGGAAATAGGTTCTGGTATGTTTTATGCGGCAGGCTAGCAGTAACAACCTGTCACTATTTAGTTTTTTATTAAACTTAAAATTATGCTGAAAAGTGGCTATGACATGTGAAATGGTCATGTTTTGTCTGTGTATAGTTTCGTATACTCTGCCCTTATAAATATAATAAATATAAAGTGTGTAAGTGTAATAAAACTATAAAGTTGCTGCTAACCTGCTACATTGATAATTTTAGTTCATTTTGTATACGTTTATTTAAAATTGTATATGCCAGTATGGCTATTTATTTTTTTGGCTCTTTTCACGTACGATTCACCTTCTTATGACATAAAACTACTAAATTTATTTTTATTCTCTGAAGGATGTTACAATTTTGACATATTTGTGTATCTGTTAGTAGTACTGTGGCTCTCTAAAGGATGGACTGGAGTTGTAACGGTTCGTTTATTAAACAAACAAGTTTTTTTTTAAACTTTATGTTTGAAACGAAAATGTCGGATATTTTTCAGCGTTTCAAACTAGTTTGGATTCAGTTTGTTACAATTTTTAATCACTCTATACTACCATAAATGTAAAGGTGCTAGTTTACTGTATAATTATGTCTATGACGTCCTTTCGTTACTTTAACTCATAAATATGAACTCAAGGAAACATTCTACATTATAATATAATACATTATGCTAAAATACTGTACTTACAAAGAACTTACCCACTTACCTATAGTAAAACAGATGCGCAAAAATTACGTTCAATTTGCAATTTTATTATTAGCTTCCTTGAACCTGGCTGAATACATTTACCTTGTGTTTTGATATTTAACTTTTAAAAACAAACTGCATAGAGCATCTTATTCGAGACGAAGTCTAAAGTGTACAGTGTCTTATAATAGAACTTTGCTATCTTGCAATTTTGATGTAAACATTCATCATAAACCTACTTCCTACCTACTCTTAATCGTTAAATCCCTTGTGTATCTAAGTAACAATTAATTAACCATTAAACAACTGAGTATTGATTTATAGTTTTTAAAACATTTACGGTTTTTATTTATTTAGTGTCGGGTTTAAAATAACTCATCTCCATTTCTTCCGTGGATGTCGTAAGAAGCTACTAAGGATACAGCTTAAGGTATTTTTTCATACTAGGCCACAGGGTAGCCTGTCACTATAATACCTCTTCTCTTAAAATCTAAAAAGTATTATAGAAGTGACTATAAAACGTGAAATAGTCATGGAATTCTCTATGAAGCGTTTCACGAGCTCTGCTCACTCGAATTAGGAATAAAAGCGTGATATACATGTATGTACGTGTCAATAGTGAGTTTGTTGTTTATGTGTTTATTCTTTGTTGTAGTTTGGGAAGCGTAGCGCCCGTGGAAGGGCCAACTGTAGCCATGGCATCCGCACTCAGACATCTGGCTCTCACACTAATCGTAGCAGTATCGTGCGTCTCGGCTTTAGAGGATTTTAGTAAGTATCTTTAACTATATCAGCAGGGCTCGATTTCAAGCGGATGACGTCAGATGTCAAACCATTACGTGTCTGTATTCTTTTTAATTTGTCCGTTAGGACAGGCAAAGGATAGGGACTATAACGCCTCGTCTTCAGTTATTAATAGACCCCGTTATCTTGTCGCGAAGATTTTGTTTTTCAGTAGAGTATGACTAATTTTTTATCGACTATTATAAATGTCGATACTGTATGTCGGTGATAATTTTCACTGGGAACTATTTATTATTTTCGTATAAAGATGTATTTACAACTAGCTTTCCGCCCGCGGCTTCGCCGGCGTAAAATTCGGTTATATTGCGGTATAAAGCACAACTATAAGAAAACTTCTCATTTCCACGGAAAAATCTAAGAAGCACCATAATATAACGCTGGATATGATAAGTTGTTAAATCAAAACTGAATGGTACACTATATTATATTATATACACAGAGACATCTCCAATCCATCCATCAAGCAAACTATTTTTTTTCTCCTTCGGGAATATAATTTTTTCCAGGATAAAAATTAAACACCGCTTAGAAATTATCAGTGTCAAAAAGTATCGACATTTATAATAGTCGATAAAAAAATTAGTCATACTCTACTGAAAAACAAAATCTTCGCGACAAGATAACGGGGTCTAGTTATAAACTGCCTGTTTTTGAGCGTTTCACCGTCGAAATCTTTGTTACTGACTGTACCTATGTAAATCCCGATCACCTGTCAGAATATTGGTTTCGCAAGCACTTGTTTGGACACTTCAAAAACTTGTTACAGACCAACAAGGTGTTAATCCATGTTTATGTCAATGAAAATGAATGATATCCGATGCCGCTGAATCACGGCACTATCACTAGTGGTTATTTTACATTGGATTTTTTATATATTTTTTATTTCAGAGTATTTAAAATTTTATTTTTATTTAACTCTAAATCTTTCCATGCGACTTGTATTATTTTCTTTCGTTCTAAGGATAAAGAGGATATAAGAGGACCGCGTTATGAAGAGAAGAATTTGTATGAAACGCAAGCAAAATTTTTTTATCTTTAAAACTTATATTATTCGTGATTTTGTGCAAAATAAACATAAATTTCGAAATCGGTCATTCTCCAGACGTACATTTTTCATGTCCTCGCTCTTTAAAATTATAAAAGTACAGATATTAGTATACCTTGTATTTTTAGATCATAAAAGATATCTGTATTGAGTTGTACATGCATTTTCAAGTACATAATATAAAACTCTTCTGGGAGAAAAAAATACTTAATACCCCATTCTCCTAATTTCCGCGTCGCGTCCTACTACCGAAACTGCTTACATTTCAATTTCTCCTAATGATATAGTTAAAGAAAAAACAATGTAAGCAAGTTTATTTCACATAAGAATGTGTGTTTTCATTGCCAAAAAATAATCTAATAGATACAGTAATATACCACTAAGATATCAATTGTAATCACTTTGTCTCAAAACGTATCCTAATTTCCGCGACGCTTTCTTTTTTCATCGCACAAGTCTTCTGAATGTAGGCACGGATGTCGCTTCCGCATTTCGGTTAAGCCGTCAGTCGTGCCCAAAGCCTCGTGCGGGACAGTTGTGTTAGCTGCATCGGGCCGTGAGTTATAAACGTAATTATCTAATTACCGCGTTGTGGTTCACGAAATTTCTAATTACCAAGTTCACTTTTTTAAAATCAACCAGCAACTTAATTTTTCTGAGAGTTGGAGAACACATTAAAGTTTGCAATATTTAATAGATAACAGATTCTGGAGATTATTGCTTGTATCTATAAAAAGTTATTTTTTGTTTTTTAAGAATCCCTAATTTCCACGTCTAATTCACGCGTCAAAATAGAGCGCGGTAATTAGAATAGGTAGTAAATTATACTGATAAGTATGTTTATATCCGTACTACTTGTTGTTTTTCTGTTACGTTATTCTATGTAATTGTTTTATGTGCAATAAAGAGTCATACAATACAATATACAATACTAATATATAAATGTGAAAGTGTGTTTGTTTGTTTGTTTGTCCGTCTTTCACGGCTAAACGGAGCGATGAATTGACGTGATTTTTTTAGGTAGAGATAATTTAGGGCATGGAGAGTGACATAGGCTACTTTTTGTCTCTTCAAAACCCCCCATTTCCCTAAAGTGAGGGGTGGAAGTTTGTGGAGAATTTCGCCATTTTCAATGTAGAAAGCTATAAATTGGTATGTGTGCTATCTCTTCTGTGCTACCCCAAATTTATCGCGAGCGGAACAGCGGGCAAAAGCTAGTGTATAATAGTTCATAGAATAATATTTAAACTACTATAGAACCAACTGAATCCTGACCCACCGCAAAACATTGTCACAATAAACGTCATAAACATTTTCCTCTGTCAAGCAACGCAATGTCACTATGACGTTCACTGTGAATAGGTTCTATGGTGCATGTATGCGTATAGACGTAACATATTATTATCTACTTATCCTGTGTGGTGTCGGGATAGAATTATACTCTTTCATTTCTTCCGCGGATGCTGTAAGAGGCGACTTAGGAAATAGGTTTAGGTATGCTTTAGGCGACAGGCTAGCAACCTGTCACTTTTACACTATCTCTTTCATCTGTTTTCAAACCTAAAATTATGCTAGAAGTGACTGAGAAGTGTGAAATAGCCATAATCAATTAATCACTACATACATACACACAATTACGCCTGTGTTCCCAAACGGAGTTGGCAGAGCACACGAAACATGAAACGGTCAAAACAATGATTATGACTATATCACGTTTCTCAGCCACTTCTAGCATAGGTTTAGGTTCGCAAAGATGGAAGAGGTGGAATAGTGACAGGTCCAAATTATTTCTAAGCGCCCTTTTTGTAATTCAAGCATCCAACAAAAGTAAAATATTCTATTTAGCACATCGCATTTCTAATTCACGCGTCATGTAAAAGTATAAAATTCTAATTACCGCGGCGTTTTTCTAATTACCGCGTCGTTTTTCTAATTACCGCGTCATGTAAATTTTCAATCGTTTATAACTGAATAACCGTTAGTAATTACAAAGTGCCCCATAAACGTCTAAGTTTCAATGATCGTCAAGTTACAATATCTGAAATAAAATTCATTGAAAAGTTAGTAGAAAAAAAGCGACGCGGTAATTAGAAGGCTGGAGAATGACCGAAATATGGAAATAAAAGGAATACAACAACATTAAATGAAGCTACTTAATGTGGTAAGCCCACACCGACGTATCGACATATATTACATTTCTTTCATATTCTTAGCAATAATGATAAATCATTCAATAGACTAACTCGAGAAGGAGCGGGCACAGGGTAAAAACGTATGACTACTTAAATCGAAATGTAAAAACGAATAAATTAAGACTAACGATTAACTCATAGCTCGACATATTTCGAACTTATCTGTAGTTCTTCTTTTGAGACTTTACGACATTGTGAAATTGTGAACGAAGCAGAGTGGTGAAGCGCAGTGCTCGTTTCGTAACCGGCCGCGTGTGGCCTTAGAGGAAGGATTCCAAAAAAAAGGGGTGTGAGATTATTATGTTTTCTTTTTACATCGCTTCGCTTTGTATTTAAATGCTCGGATCATTCTCATTGAAAATGCCACTACGAAAAACTTGAAATAAAATGTAATCTGAACGAAATATATTCACAAAATGATTTACTATTTTGATTCCAGCAAACATGATAAAAGGTTGCCTGTGAGCTCATATTGAGCTCATACAGTAGAATTGATCATATGTGGTTAAACCTAAATAACTAATTAACGTGTTTGGTTTCTGCGGCTCCCACTCATAAATTTCGGCATGACATGAAACCACCGCCTCGAATGACATGTTGTCCATTGGTTATATGCCGTTGTGTTTAAATTGTGATTACGTGATGACAATCAAGCCAATCCATTACGGAACACTTTATTCTGTATTTTGCTTTACCGGTATGTTCCAATTGCCGTGGTTTCTGCGTTCAGCTTTCCATAATTATGTTCCTACCTAATTAACCCTTTCATGGTTGAGCACCAGATGTTTCATAATTTTGATTTTGATTGGCGTCAGCGGCGATGAATGGGTTAAGACTAACTCACGCCCTTAAGAGGAAATATGCCGGTCGAGGGAATTGAAAAATAGGTATTTGCTAAATCTATTGCTGTCGCGCCGTGACCTGGCCAGACGACGTCAAGTGCGATAAGAACAACTACAGCTCGGACCGAAAATACCTATGAAAATTATTCAAAAACAACGTTTCGTAGTCCCCTGATTTCTTCTCGAAAACTTAACCGATTAAATATGTTTTTTCATTAAATGTTTAAAAAATGACGTAACTGTGTTTCTATGTTCTTATATTTTGATATAATTGTGTTAAAATTGGTTTCTAGAGGTTTGAACACGACGGAAAAAACTTACCAATTTTTCATGTTTTTGAAGGTTAATATCTCCTTTAATAATTCAATAAAGAAAAAAAGGAAAACATAGGAACATGCTAATATATCATTAGATTGTTGATGTAAAAAACCATTGTTCTACGGGTAATATCCAGCGAGGAATCAGGGGACTACGTTTCCATACAAAATATGACCGCTCCATTTCCTCTTAAACAGCGCCGCACACAATTTAAAATAACATATTAAAGGCGATTAAGGACTAGGTTAGGGTATACCTTAAAGGTGACTAGCTCCTGTCACTATTGTAACTTTACCTGAAAACATAAAATATTCTAGAAGTGGCTACGAAAGTCGACCGAACCCATTTGGGAATACAGGCGTGATGTATACACGTGGATTCAGCATGGAATACAAGAACATTATCTGTCAGTAAATAGTTTTAGGTAGTGCACATAGATTTATTTTGTGTTGAACAATGTAAACGATCCCTTATCGCTATCTCGAGTGGGAAAACGATACAGCGTGCTGAAATTTAGGAATCGATTGCCGGAGATCAATGTCCATTCCTATGATACACAAGTCCCGCGTTGGTTGCCAAACAGATTTATTATTGAAAAATAGTGCTATTCGTGTGGTGTACCATCGGACCAATTGTTACCTGACCCACCAAAGAAGACGAGTTGGAAATCAGTTGCTTCGACTGTACCTAATATAAGTAAATATTGTGCCGCATTCGCTGTTAAGTACCTGACCTATATATCAGTTTCGTTTTATATACTTTTATTGACGTGTAGTCTATCGTTTGTCTATATCAATATCAAGTGGGGTCAGAGCTGAACTGCATAGGATTGAACACTGCGAAGGCTATAAAAGTGTTGGAAACAGTAATACACTATTGAACTAAGGCAGCAAATACACTAAGTCATTCGTCTCATGCTACATGTGGTGACCACAAGTGTAGAGACCACGGAAGTCGGCTGCATTCGCCGAGGGGCAGCCTGACTAGGTGACTATGTAAAGAGGACGTGCATCGACCGAAGTAGTCTGGAACACGTGCTGGGATCGCAAGACAATTCTGTGTAAAAGAGAAACGTTTTCTTTTTATATATTGTCAAACATTTTTTTTAACTATTCGTTTACACAGAAACCAGGAAATCACTACTTTACACTTCTTAACCTTTCTTTGTATGTATACTAGCTTAAGTTTTGTGGTTACTACTTTGCCACTGTGATCGCTGTGATAATTTCACACGAGAGCTCAAATATGACGTTAGATAGAAAATGTACTAAAATGTAAACATATATTTGACGCTAACTATACCTACTAGTAAAACATCCGTAGCCCCTGTGGCGCGTTGCTCCTGATGGGTCACGAATGGGCCCGAAACATGTCGTTTTATTTCATAATGTAGACGACCAAATCCTTTCAGACGCGACCAGGGAGCCGGTGTACCTAGCCGTGCTGAATAAAAATGGCGACGTAGTCTACATGAGGGAGGAGCTCTCGCGGAAGCTGGAGTTGGAGCGGGAGACGTGGCACTGGGCGCCGTGGATGCGCACGCGTACCGCGCTGAGCGACAGCGTGCTGCGCGAGGCGGACTGCGTCGAAACCAACTCGATTGAGAGCTTCCCTGAGGGCCCGTTCTCTGGTCAGTATGCTCATCATGGTGATCTTATATTGGCTATTATAAGTGCTGCAACGCAATAAAACAAAATTTAATTCTTAAACTCTGAAAGTTTAGTTACAACTTGTTAGAAGTTGTAAACGCTCCCACATTGATTGATGATGACGTTATAGCATTTTTTTAAACAATGTTATATGGGATTTAGATGTCTTGTGGAATACATTACCCCGATCAGAAGATTTGAAATTCAACAAATTATACATGGCAACACAACATAACACCATTGCTGATGCGAGTTGTCGGCTACGATTTTGATAATTTTATCTCTCTTCAAAACCGCATGAGTTCAAAAATGCATTTGAATTTCTATAGAATGAAAGAAAACTAATCCACAATCACTTGCGAACTAACTTAAGAGTTTGAGACCAGACCCAGCTCATTCATATTCCTAAACAGGTGTGAGCGTCGTTTAAGAGAAAATTAATAATGCCAATATAGTTTATTTAATGTTTTAGATGACCAGTTGCGCCAGGGAGCCTTCCTACTGTACGTGTTGTTCGGCGTTTACGCATTTACGCTGTTGGCTGTAGTGTGCAACGACTTCTTCATTCCTTGCGTCGAACTGATATGCGAGGATTTGAAAATACCACAGGTGAGAGTGTGAGTTAACGGGACAGTCCGTCATCATGTCATCAAGCTATGTCATATTCAAAATCTCAGGACCGATGTTGTTAAAACTTGCCAGACAACGAAAAACACATTTATTTCTCTGTTCACTCGGAGTGCACTCTCTTGCAACCGAAAGGTAGACGGGCATATTCACACGTAACAGTTTCATATAAGACATGGAATCGAAGGCGTAAATTCATTAAGAAACTGAAACAGTGTATGCAAATTACAGGTTTATATTATACCTAATTGCTGTTTAGCTTAGCCAGTACTTTTCATTTATAAATTTTATGTCGACATTCAGTGTTACAGAGTAGGAAGCTGCAAAAAATAAACGGTGTTTAAAGTTAAATTATCGCTTTTTTACTCAACGAGGAATATTCAGCAGCAGGTAGAATTTTATTTAACGTTGAAAAAATTATACAGCGGGCAATAGAAACTAATTAACAGTTTAAGATTCTAAGAAATAACAAAATGAAAAAACTGAGATCGCAAAAGTGCTCTGAAACCAACTACACGTGTAATAGTCGTAGTAACCAATCGTATTAAACCACCAACTGTCTAAGGGGCACATAGATAGGTATGTCTATCAGATACAGAACGGTCACGCGATCAAGCGCTCAAACGGTCAGTTTTGCGTTCTTTGTCTTATGTTACGTCACACAGATGAACTCACACTGCAGATATTCTGACCGCTTCGGTTAAGTATGCAAAAAACACGCAAAACTAACCGCCAGAACGCTTGACAGTGTGACTGCTCTGTCTTATATGTCCCTAAACACAGACTTTGTTATGATTATCAACAAAATGTTCAAATGTTTTGAAGTTTTTGTTTCTACAGACTATTAGTTATTTTGTTTCTACTTTATTCACGTTAAGAAAACAGTGACAAGCGGACAAGTCACGAGGGGTTCCTTAGGACGATCTTGATGTAATTTCAAATGTATCTTAATAAACATAACAATACTATTAAATACCTAAGTAACAAATTCCGTATAGGTAAGTACCCTACAAATAACTTGATCTACATCGATCACGTCCGCTGTTTTCAGAAAAATAACAAATGGTGAATGTATTCCCCTAATCCTTTTCTTAATATCTACTTGGCAGAATGTGGCGGCGGCGACATTCATGGCGGTGGCCACATCCTTCCCCGAGTTCTTCGTGAATGTTATCTCAACCTTCGTCACGGAGTCCGACATGGGTATTGGGACAATAGTCGGGTCTGCGATATTCAATGCCCTCGGAGTTGGTGCCATTGGCAGTCTTGCTGCCATCAGGGTTGGTATTGAACTTATACTTGTAGTCTGTCAGTAAATTAGGCTATACACCGTTTATTTCAAGATACAAATTTTAATAGTCAAATCAAATAGTAGCAACAGTTATTGTAATAGTAATTCCCAGTCAATAGTTATGGCTCTGGATTCCAGAAAAATTCAAAGTTTTGTCCATTCTAATAAAAAAAACAGGTTGAGAATATCAAAGTATTTTTTGGATAGTGACTTATAAAGCTAAATCAGCTTCTTGGAATACTTAGGACAGTTATTTCAAGCGATTTCTTAAATGTATTGTAAGAGTTGAATTTGCTTATTAATCCACTCCTCATAAACCCAAGAATTGCCGTTTCGTACTGATTAGGACCTAATTATACATGATAATTAAATATTTGGTTTAATTATTGATAAGATAAAGTTTCGTCCTTGATAAAATGCGTTAAAATCATGTTTTTTTTTCAGCCGATTAAAATTGAGATGTTACCTGTTACAAGAGATGTGCTGATTTATATGGTGAACGCTAGCGTACTGGTGGCGGTGGTATGGGACGGCCAGGTCGACTGGTACGAGGCTTTGGTCCTTGCGATCCTGTACGTTCTCTACTTCATCCTCATGTTTAACAGCGTTCGGTTGTTTGGTTTCATAGAGAGATTGTTCTCAGGCTGTTGCAAAAACAAAGGCGGAGAGTGTAAGTAGTTAGATCACCAATGCAAATTATTTTAAGAATATTGTGAGATTTGTGAGACACTTCCCCGTCTCGTTTCCAAAGTACCAAATATCTATTCAATGTTGGGATTTATTTTAATCCAATGAACCTGAACTTTGACGAGAGTGCCATCAATAAATCTCTAATTAGTTCTCCAAAAATAATTTCACTACCCCGTTGCTACCCCGTCACGGGGTCCCCGTGTGGTGCCGGGTTAGAATGGCACCTCCCCCTTTCTTCCCGTGGGTGTCGTAAGAGTCGACTCTGGGAAAGGGTTAGTGTATTGTGGGCGATGGGCTAGCAACCTGTCACCGCAATGTCACGTTTAACCATCTGGTTACCCTGAATTCGCTAAACGTGGCACGGGATTTTTGAATTCATGTGCTCTTCCTACCCCTCATAATACAGGCTTGAGAATATGTATGTATGTATGTAGGTATGTGTAAATAACTTCATAACTTGTATTTTTATCAAAATTGGAACAAAACGCTTACTTTTCTTGAAATCGTTCTAGTTGCTTTAAGTAGTAGGCTCAGATATTGGTATGAGGAAAATACAGTTCATTTTATTCTTTTAGCAAACGAAAGGACAAGTATTCAAAACGGAGAATCTGATAAACCCGTGGAAGAGGGTGTCGATAACAAGGGCTTCGACAGTAGCGAAGCCAATGGCTCAACCGGAAAAACCTTGGATGACGGTAATTTGTGAACTTTGCCAGTATTTTTATCTGTACAAATTTTTATTACGTTCCTAAGTTCTTAGATGCTAAGTAAGGGTTTAGCGCGATCGCGTATTATTGTATCTTCCTATTCACGATTCTGTACAATATTCTCCGCAGCTCTGTCTTTGAATATTTTGCTGAATATCGAAATGAGGAAATAGTAATAATAATAATAATCTTCTGAAGTAACTATTGTAGATTCAGAGTTTGTAAACTTATGGGTCGGCCGGTCCAGCAGTCGCTGCATGTCAAAATCAGTGAAAATGTAGAGTTATTCTTCTTGACACTTATTTTAAGTTCTAGATTAGAAATATGTATTGGATCGAAGCCGATCGCAGTTTGTAAAAGATTAGAGACACTAGGTGACGAAGATAAATACGAGTATAGTACCAAATTATAGTAGCACTAGGTAGTAGCTATGGTTAGTGCTGGATACGTCACGCAATACTTCCATGACGCGTTTCTGGGTGCTCATTCTTAGGTATAGAATATTTAACTGCATTTTATTTAGATTACGCTTTTTAGATGCACTTACAGTGACACTGATTTTTCTCACCACTATTTTTTGTTGTACAGATGAAATTGCGGTAAAACCAAAAAAGAGCATCTTTAGATTTCCGATGGAGAAGTCATTCCTGTACATCATCTGGTGGCTGTACACTTGGCCTATCAAGCTAGTGCTCAGCTTCACGGTGCCTTCCCCCATCTCCTACCGCAAGTTCTATCCGTTCGCGTTCTTCATGTGTATCATCTGGATCGGAGCCACGTCGTACTGCGTCACGTGGAGCATGACCGTTATTGGTATGTTATCTGATTGGATAAAAATCTATAAGCGTAGATTAATTACCAATATCATTACTTAGACAGGTGATTACATTACGGGACTTTTCTGTGCCAATAACCTTCGACAAACTTAGCTTGCTGTCACTTTGTGTTAGTTTAATCTGATACGTCTGATGAAGATGAGGTTTGTGCTGTCGATTTTGTATCTACCCAGCTACTTTTTAAAAAACACGATGTATCAAAAATAATTGGTTAAAAGTAAAATTATTTAATTGTGTAATTTAAATAGAAACCAGAGACTTTTCTGGTTGAATTGATTTCTTGCCACTTTCAAGATGATTTTAAATTTCCGGATTTTTACGACGTTTTTAATTTTCTTTGACGCTGAACTTTCAATCAGATAAGAACCCAAGAAGCCACGTAACGACAAAGCTGAAATCGAAATTACTTAATTGCTTTTTGCTATTTAGGTTTAGTGGTTTAATTTTACTGGCTTGATTTGCCCATTTCTATATTATTTTTAACTGTAGCGTACGATATAAACGTATTTTAATTATTTATGTTACTGGACTGAGAATAACACAAATAGAGAACAGAGTGAAGACTATTGTGGGATTCACTCATAGTGAAACAAAACGGGTGCACTCACATCTTTGGGATTATCTTATAGGATTAGCTCAACATGTTTCGGGCCTATTCGTGGCCAACGGGGAGAAAAGCGTCACAGTGGCTGCTAATCGCGATATAAAGACGTGAAAGTAAATGTATATTATACTTATTATATAGGTATCCGTTTTATTTCACTAACAGAGTTAAGATACCTGAGGAAGATTTCAATTCGTAAATAAAATGGCACTACTTAGCTGACTTTTGAGTTTCAGACCTACTTAATTTGTGTAAATGTGTAAATGTTCATTTAATTTGTCATTTCAGGTCACACATTCTTCATTCCTGATTCGGTTATGGGGATGACGTTCCTGGCTTTTGGAGGGTGCCTGCCTGAAGCCTGCTCAATATTCATCATGTCTAGGAAAGGTTAGTTTTGTTTGCATATGTGCTAACTTAGCCTTTATAACTTGCATAGCGCGCATTTAAATAAATAAATAAATATCACTTTACAAATCCTACACCAATCACCCAGTCCCAAAGTAGGCAATTTAATGCCTGTGTTATGGGTACTAGACAACGGATAAACTTACTTATTTATAGATAAACATCCAAGACTCGAAAGCAAACATTCGTATTCATCATACAAACATCTGCCCCGACCGGGTATCGAACCCGGGACCTTAAGCTTCACAGTCAGGTTAAATTTAAGGACGTATGTAGAATATAATTCACCTACCTACTCTTGGAATTTGTTAGGTACGCTCCACACTTACGCCTTTTTCTTAATATGATAACATGATTTTATTCTCTTTTATTTGAATTAATCTTAAACTTGATTGAAAACGGTGAAAAAGGCTGAAAATATTTTCTTCATTCGAATAGTTCTTGTTACTGCCAGTTCTGGCGGATTCATTTATACAATTTATCAGTTACAGTGTTTTTATTTTCCCAAAAGGTACATCTATCACTATCATACAAACCGACATTGTTTGTAATTTGTGTTCGAACGACGTGTGCCTAATCGGACATTAAAATAATTTTAAACAAAAAAAAACCGACTTCAAATTAGCTTTATCCTGAAAGGAAACTTCTGTTTATGTGCATATTTAGCAAAGGTCAAGTAGGTATACGTAGCTCTCAGCAGATTCAAGGCTTTAGAAGGAATAGCTCTATCTGATTTAGAACCCTCTAAAC
>BHDV01058117.1:217614-254129 GCA_005406045.1 Adoxophyes honmai | reverse complement strand
AAAAAAAAAAAAAAAAAAAAAATACAGCCGAATTGAATACCTCCTTTTTTGAAGTCGGTTAAAAAGTAGTGGGAGTCGGACTCATGCACGATGGATTCCATATCATTACTTAATAAACATTAATCGTTATAGAGCATAAGCATACCTACTACAGTCCCCGAAATCTAACTTGGCAACATGTTAATTTGTTTAATTTAAGTATTTGTTCCCACTACTTCAAATCTTGCCACGTTTAATGCCGGGGACTGTGCCAATGTAATGAAGGACTCATAAGGAAACAAAGATGAGGGGGTTGAAACGCTCAGCGCCCCACTTACCGAGTCATTAAAAATGTTCGTTTATTTTCCATATAGAATCTTTGAGGCAGAAACCAAGGATCAAAGATTAAAAATTTTTATTTTATGGCTGTGCACCGTTTCAGTTAATTTTCACAATTTTTTAATTAAAAAACCACAGTAATTTTTAATTTGTACTTTGACACCTTATCCAAATTAATACCTTAATCAATATCAAATTAAAATGACAACGAATTTGGATAATCGGTTGGCATCGTTTTAATTCTTTTATCACCTGAAAGATAATGCAGTAAAAGATATTGGTCGACAAACAGCAGGCGTAAATATTCTTTGCAGCCAGTTTAAGTGATTATTTATTTGACAGTCATCTTTGCTTTGTTTTAGGGCAAGGCGGAATTGGAGTTTCGAACGCTTTGGGAGCGAACTCTTTGGCGATCTTGTTCGCTCTGGGGTTGCCGTGGCTCATCAGGACCCTAACCCTGCTAGGTCAAGGCGAAGAAGGAGTGGTGTACATAAACTCCAGCGGCATCGACTTCGTCATTGGCTCTCTGCTGGTAGCCGTCACCTGCCTATGGATCGTGTTGTTCATAGGAAAGTTCACCCTTAGAAAGAGCGTTGGTTTCGTCCTAGCCGTTCTCTATGTCATTTTCATCACATTCGCCATCCTGGTCGAATTGGGGGTTATTTTGGACCGAATGGATGCGTTCTGTTAACGCACTGTACAAACCAATAAGGCATCGTTTTGAAAGTGTTCAGACCGCAGTCACTGTGCAAGAAACTTTTTTGTTTATCCAATGCTTGCTTCAGTAAGTGGCGGTCTAGTAATTCGTGCCATAAGAATGGCATGGCATGAAATTAAATGATACTCCAGCATTGTAAACTATGAGTAATAAGTCGTAGAACTGCTTGTATTGGGTCTGAGCTGTAACAATTTACTGTCTAGCATTTTTTGAAGATTTCCGAGGCTTTTGCAAGCATCTAATTATTTGAGTTGTTAATTAGTACGTAAAAATGTAAGTGCTAGAGTTACTAAATGTTGGAAGTGTTCAAGTATGTATACGTAAAATTACATTTAGAAATAAGTTTGTTAAGTGACAGGTAGGGTAGTATTTCACCCAAAACAAATAACGGTAGTTCTCGTTATACTGATAGTTTACAAGAAGCAATAGTGGAGCTCCCTAGATAAGTAGATTTTTTACAATTTATATTACAAAAATTACGAGACAGCGTTTCATGCATATCTATGCTTACCTAAAGAACAAAATTTAATGAAATTTAATTAGAAGGCTGGGCCTAAAAATATACCGCTGATCTCATTTTCAAGCTGTTTTATTAATACCCATGTTATGTCCAAGAGAGGCACTGTGACTATTTAACTAACTATGTATTATTTAAACCTTCGCAAAATACATACATAACAGATCCTCTATTATTGTTTAAGAATAAACATAGATAGTTTTTACTCCGTTGTCGTTTATTTGTTGCTTTTGTTTGTGGGCGCAATACACGAAAACATAGATAATAGTTACTAACGTAAATAATAGCGAGTTGATACTGTCTATAGGTATACCTACAATAAAATCCATCTAGTTACGTACTTTAACCATCAAGAGGTAGGCAGATTTGTCAACGAACTTTCCCTCTGGAATACAAGACGATACTAATAAATTGTAGTTTGCTACATAATCCACGAGAGATTTTAGTTGTGTTTTATCTAAATTTTAGAAATGATGGACCAGATCTAAAAATAAAGACAAGAATGCAGAGACAGTATACTAATAAACTTAAACAGTGTCTTTTTTATTATAAATAATTAAAAAATAGCTTACGTGTATGACTTAGTAGGTACTTACCTGGAACTGTGATAACATATAAACATTCCAATCAAGTGAAAGGTTTTTATTTGATTGTGTTGTGAATTACGATGTAATCTTGAAAAATAAAACAATTTTCTTTTGCCAAATATTTATTATTTCTACCAATGGTTGGTAGCCACTTACCGATGTTAATCATTACTTATGACGACTATAAGATATCATACTAACTCTTTACAAGGATTTCACATTAAATAATTTAACTTAGTTAAAATGATTTATACTTAATAGTCATTGTTAGAAGTGGCGTTTAGGCTGTACAACTGACTAGAGTTAAAATCTTTAAATCCTCACAAAACTTATCTCGTTTTATTACCTACGCTAACTGAACAAAATATTTAAAGAACTAAATATGTTTATTTATTAAGGTAAGTTTTCGATATCGACCGCATGCTACAGCACTAGACGACGTGTTGTCGACGACACGACTATGTAGGTAAGTAGTATTCAATGTTGACGATATAAAGAATAGCATAGGTTAACACATTGGACTGCCCACCTGTACTGACGTCTCTAGTTAGACAGTATCAGGAATGGTCTATCTCGAAAAACTGAAGCGATCTGAACATTTATGGGATCTTTGACGTATATACCGCAAAATTTACAAATGTCACGGTGACAGGCATTTCGTACATGAACGTGTGCCCCTTATCGACGCGTTGACATCTATTCTGCTGCTGCTGTATGCGGTGGAGATGGAATTTATACCTTTACAGTGGCTGACTGTATAGTTTGCACATCGGAGAGTCGGCGTCACAAAAGTTAGAGAGAGACATGGCTCTACAAAGCCTATGTTCGCCGCGGAGACCGATGTGCAATCTTTACGGTCGAGCACTATAGGTACGGTGGGGTACAACTGTCGTATCTCTCCTCAACGATTGGAGACCACCAAAAGTAGCGGACGATATCGGTAATCACTAATCAATCACTATACTTTCATGATACCGATAGTCACGGTTCTAGATTGGTTAGGCAGTTGAAAATTTCGGTTGAAACATGATTTTCCAAATTTTTATACTTAGGAAGTCACCAACAATGACCGTATCGCTATTGAATACTCCAGGGGCTACCATTGATCGGCTTCCAGAAGTTTCTATCGCCATTTGTTTCCAGATAAATTCGGCTCAAAGCCACATTAATTTAGCATTCATCGCCGCTACACGTTTCCTAATATCTAACTAGGTATCCGATTGGTCTAAAATACAGTAATCGCCGATACACATCGGCGTTCTCGAAGATTGCAGGTGCTGTAGAGCGCTGTCTCGCTCTAACTGTACGCCAACTGTCTCTTTCCATAGACCGATGTGCAAACTTTGTGGCCAGGTACTGAATGACGCTCCGAGGAAAAACAACAAATTGACTAGATTCAAATAAAAGCGGCATTGTAATGAAATACCTGAACCCACGTACGATTTAATCCCAAAAGCAATTGGTAATAATGGAAACATTGGAATACATGTAGACCGAACAGCAATGAACGAGAACGATTACTTAATTGCATTCAATATTGATTCGTTAGTTCCATTACCGGTCCACAGTTAAACATGATTTTGTTTGTTGAAAGTTGAAATTCGTATCTAGTTAACACTATGCATTGAAATTGATTTTATAGTAATTGGTATTAATTGGGCCGGTAAAATAGTAATCAGTTTATTGTTAAATCAGCACTAAAACTATAAAATAAGACTATAAATTAATTAGATTGCTTTCGTTTAATCAGTTAGTAGATGTAGTGCGCCGCATGTCCCATATTTCATCTACGAACAATAATTTAAGTGAACCAAGAATAATTTAATTTATATAGGGTACACAAATCAGTTAAGTTCGTAATTTTAGTTGGGAAAAACAGATTTTCATTCCATTTTTTTAAATAAGTAAGACAGTCACGGCATTTATCGCACATTGTGACGCTACTTCACAAAACAATGTTTTTTCCTTATGAAATATTTTCATGAGAATTGCAAACCCGTTCGTGTCATTTTCACTTAGGGAGAATTCTCAAGAGTAACCGGAAGCAATATAGTTGGAATATTGCTTTATTTATAGCAACATTCCAACTATTTTATTTTTTATTCAGAGCATGAATAAAAAGGTTCTGTTTTTCTTTGAAGTTCGGTAACAACCCGCCGCACTCACAGACTTACCGTTACATGTCACTTTTAAACTGAATTCTTTGTTTTCGCAAAATATCGAACAAAAATATGTTGAAAAAGATTAAGAATTATATGGGTCAAGTGCGATTCGGACTCGCGCGCTAAAGTTTCTGTACCATTATCTGGACAATCTAAACTTTGTTCCGTTGTCCCTAAATATTGACAAGGAAACAAGTTACGAAAAAAGTTTGCATAAGTTTGCATAAGTTTTTTTTTCACGATGTAGTTTTATGAATTTCTTTATTTTTTCTTTAGGTATACAGGGTGTAGCCTGTAATAGGGGTAGGTATGTTATATGTTATACGACATTGCTTTAAGCAAAATTGTATGATATAGGTGAACGAGAAGTCTTGGGGTTTTTAGTGCCTTCTTCAATGTGAATGTAATATTCAGTCTGCGTCCGTTTGGCTTGTTAAAGAATAATAAAGTAAAAATTGTGTAGCTTGATTTTTTCATAGCTTCAAGGGACCGCAGTCTTTAGGAATTGATATAAATTTCAATGTTGTATTTCCACGCGCTTGTGAGGGCAGTGTCAGTTAAAGATACCTAAGTTACGACGTACATGTTACATTTTATAAATTCTGCATTCGACTGTATTTACTTAGCGAATGACATTACAATTTAGGTGAGAAAATGCACGAATATTTTTACTTCTGATACATACTATTCTGTTCACAAGAAATTTGTGGCCCTCCATCGAACCGGTGATTGATTTTGATTGATAACACATCCTATCGTTCGCGCAGTAAAATATGAGTAAATACGGAACAAGAATGTTTCTGTCGCATTCAACGACAGCGAAATCCATATCGTAGGTGTATATTGACCTACCTATCAAGTGACAGTAGTCTGTTGTTGCTTTTCAGCCCACGTAGTTTGATATGTTTTCGTAGAAATCTTTTTAAAACGCGGTCCTGTTTGGAATATTTCTTTTACAAGATGATTAGGCAATTTAAGTTTCCTGAAATTTGGTTGATCGCAATAGGGTCTTTGACAACAGTAAAAATAAACTATAATTTGTGGCCATCCTAACAGATTATAGGAAAATTAAACATATTTCACTTTCTTTTGTTCAAAATATTATGCATTTTTAGAGTATTTTGTTCTATTAATTTCTAATATTCGTTAATAATGTATCTGTGACTGAAACGCTTGCGATTGATTGATGACGTCACATACCATGAAAGGTATCTGTGGTCAAAGTGGACATTGATAATTTGACATGACAATTTTGACAGCTTCTTTGTGTGGTGCCTTTGTTTACTTGCATTTGACGTCAAACACCGTTTTTGGCGTGAGTTTGAGAATTTGAACTTTAATATTTATTTTCTTTGTTAATACAGACAATAATCCGGAAATACTAATATATCGTGTTTATTATATAATGAAGAATTTATTAAAAATATATTTCAAAAATGTTCAAAAACCCTATTTCAGTAAAGAAATATTGTGTACCTAAGTTGCACGTTCTACCTTGCGGCCGGTACTCGATCTACTATTCCTAACTCGTTCACTAGGGCTTTACTATATTAGGAAACTTGGAGCACTTTCTACATTTTTCTTATACATTACGCGGCGTTAATGTATACAACAATACGATGGAAACTACAAGTCAACTCGAATCGTGACGATAATGGGATCTTTGGAAACAGAGCAAAATCTCATGACAGGTGTAGGGTATTCCTTATCGATAAACTTAACAATCGATGCTTTCTCTGGAAACTTGTTTATGCTAGTGTGAACTTTAAGTTTTGCATGTTACATTAAAAATACGCTGTATGACGTAATGACGATAATTTAATTGGTTCAACGGTTTCAAGTTCGAGAATCATCAAATGGAGAGATGAATGGAGAAAGTTCCTTTCAAGAATATCAATAAAAAAAATACCAAGATTCTCGTATACGTACCTAAGTAATTAAATATATGTAACCTGCGGTACAATGGACTTGGCCACAAAGGAATATTTAATTACGGATTTGCTTTCTCTGTTTCACGTGAAAGGTATTTCAAAGCTAAAGTTAATTTATTGTATTATTGTAGTCACGGTAAATGCTGAATTAACTCTGAATAGAATACGCACATTGATATAGGGTAGGGGAGGGCGAGAGCACGACATGCCAAAGCCATTATGAATTAAGGGTGCTGCTGAGGTGAGGTGTCGAGTTGGACCGAAGGTAAGGAGGAAAGTAGTAAAAATTGACGTAGATTTCTAACTATGTAGCGTAATTGGTAATTATGTAACTCCTCGGACTGATGCGGCGTCACTGTTTACGATTGGCTAGTTCCCATGGTTCCAACCGATCTCATTAAATATCTGTACAAAAATAGATGGGTTAAGTTGGAAGACGGAAACTATGCTTCTAATTAAAACCCGTTTCAGAAAATAAGAAAACCTATCTACTTAACATTGAAAATTTTGTAATCGCTACTAATATTACAAAATAAGAGTCACTCTGTTTGTCTACTTTAGCCGTTGTACTCGTACCTAACAATTCTGACGAATTTTGATTGAAAATAGCTCGAGTTCCGAGAGCTGTCGCTCATACTAAACAGGCATTAACTTACGGGTTCATTCATTTAGGAATTTTTTACTTATCCATTCAAATTGAGCTTGTGCAGTCTCCAATAAACAGAAGTCTCGGTTTCACTTACTGCTTTAGTAGTACCCTGAACGTGTCTCGCAAAGCTAGTGAAAAATGCACGCGTCGGTGACAAAAGAGAAATTGTGAAGGCGCGCCCGCACTACCGAATTTTTCTCTTTGTTGTTGTGGCAGTTTGCATATTTATTTTGCAGAGCAGTCGTACTTCATTGAATAAGTAACGCCTGTTGCCGCGTTATTAATGTCCTGACCTGCGGGATAAACTGCCGGCGCGGAAAACAGCTAAACTGCCGACAAACAGGGCTGTTGTTCTACAATGTTATTGTTGTGATGGAACGCAGCGGCGACGAACATTGCCGTTAGATAAATTTCCGGGCTTTTTGCTACTCAGCACAAGTTTAGCGCAAACAGGATTGCCGATGTCTGCGTTACAGACAATGCTATGATTTAAGGCTTCCTTTTCTTAATGGCACGGCGTTACGGCCCAGGTAGCGATGGCTATTTTTGTTATTGTAATCTTGCGAACGGAGCTAGAAAGTCACGTAGAGACAACACGCTGGACTTTTAGACGCTACACACGCTAACCAATTAAAATTATCACTCCTTTGGCTATTACATAACTTATCAGTTTTCACAAGCTGCAGTATACTCGAATTAATGTTGACTTACTCTTAGTTACCGCTATTTAGTTGTGGATAGGCACTGTGAATTAATAAATACAATGAGCAAGTGAAAAAAATATCTAAGAATGTTCTTATAAACATAAGGACGGCGACAATAGTGGTTTGAAAGTAAACTATCAAATGGACATGTATGAACATAACAATCAACGTACTAACAGATTATACTAGATTGTTCGGCTTCAATATCATTGGTTGGTTCACTCGCTGTGTTTTGTTCGACGGTTTAGTTCAAACAACGTTTTCCCTGGTGTTCGCCAAGCTCTCGCCCGCCGTTAAACCTGAAATTAACAGCCATTCACTTAAGAGATTGATGAGATTGACGCAGGTACAAGTACTCTTACGTTTTGGACGAAGAATTATTTGGTCTTACGAGATTCGACAAATTGATGAATAAATTGATAGTGCATTTATCGGTATGTTATAAATTCAGATGAATGTAGTAATTTGAGTGGCAATTTCAGGAAAATGACTTCGAAGTATGAAGTATTTTACTTAATTAACGTTTTAGTCCGTTGAAAATAACAGATCCCGATCAAAAATACGTTTTTGTCAAGCCAAATATTTTTAAGCATTTTGTACTGTACTTGCAGGTTTGAAGGACACTAGCTTTTTCGGTAACTTACAGACCGACGATAAATAATAGAAATTAAACAAGCATGACATTTTGTCAGCTAACGTCTCTTTTTAGACGTAAATTGCTTAAAATTACACGGCAACGAATATGTGCTTGTTATGACGAATGTCTCCTATTTCTATTTTGGCCGCTATCTACTCGTTTTGGTCGGGCTGTTATAAACTTTTTGATCGGACTCAGTTCGTAAGTATACAGGGTAGAAAAAAGTCGGGTCCAGGACGGAAACTACCTTAAAATATTTATCATTTTAACAGGTCATACGAAAAACGAGAACAAACCCAAATGTTTGTTAGAGAAATTTCATCCCAAATAATAATCCTGTCGATTAGTACATAAAAAAGGTAGTGTTTTTTTTTATTGGGCCGAGTCCCGGGCGAGGTAAGCGAGTTTTATAAAGTCTTGAAATGCAGTTATGTTTCTCTTTAAAATAAAGGATTGTCTCCTTTAAGTAAAATGAGGTAACTTAAAGATTTAAGGTAATTCCTTTCCAAGACCCAACTTATTTTTAACCTTGTTTACATAAAACATACAAATACAGCATGTTGTGTGATACTACGCTGTAACGTGATTTAGCTGCTTTCACAGCTGTCACATTAGAGAATAGCTACTCTGTTTTACACAGATAATCTTATTTTAGAGATACTGATTTGACTGATGGCTACATACGAGTGACGAATAAATTTAGCCAGACTGTTATATATGTATATGTAGATCATGTACGAGTTTGTTCAAACATGACACTCAAGTTGTCACTTTATTAGTGACATAAGATCGGCCTGTACCTTTTAGACTTTAGGTAATTCCTTTAACATTTTCATTTCGTATTCTAAAATTAAGATAATCTGAAATATTACACGAGCTTTTGAAAGTGTACATAAATCACACCAACAGGCAAAACGACTAAAAATCTGTTTAATCCGTCAATCAGATTATCCAAAAATATTGAACACAATTTTTCGTTTCTTTGACAGACAAAACATGACAACACAATGTTTAGAAGTTGCAAGTGACAGTAGAAGTACAATTTTGACCTAAAAGTAGCGTCAGGAGGATACCCCTTCAGAAATTGGATACATCTATACCTTTGTAGATTTCGTCAAAACTAATAAACCAAAAAATATGTGTCCCGTATTTTCACAAAGTCTACCTGACGGAATAAACAGAAGAAACAGATACATTCTCAAAACAGTGGTTATCCCAATTACACCGATTAAGCCGCATGCTAGGGCTCCGCTTGGACCTAGACCATTCGATTGTAAATCCCGCGCGGCTTGCCTATTGTAAGGGGCAGCGCAGACGACAGACTTTTTGTGCGATCGAGTCTACAGCACACAAAAAGTCTGCGTGGATTAGCATTGTGCGCTTACTTTTTGCGCGTCGTGTGCGTTACTACATATAATTCCATTGGTTCTGTTTTCACAGACTAAAAAGTCCGTTGCGGATAGTCTGTCGTCTGCGCCGGGCCTAATTGAGCTTCGACATCGACCTACAAAAGGCGTGGTAGTGGACACATACTATTAGTTTCCCTGTGCTACCGTGACTGTTTCCGGACAATGTGAGCTTCTTCGGCCAAATCAGCCGTAGGTACGTGCCCGCGAGGCGACAGGGGCTAACCTCCCTCGTGCTCACTCTCGAATGCATCAAATGTCTCAGATCTCACTGAACTGTATTAATTTATTAGCTTTCTGGCTTATCTTCGTCTTCAGCGCTTCGTTGCGCGACACATTTTGCGACAAACACTTACAGCCGGCTAGACTACGACACAGATATTAGCTACTGTTTGCTTATTTCAATAGGGATCCTGTCTGCAAAGAGTTTAGTGTTTTAGATTTTTTTAATGCAAAATAATATCCACCGTTGTCGACAAGCACAATGTTACATTCATAATACTTAAACAACATTAGGATTAACTAAAAACAATAGTCCCAAATTTCCCATCCCTTTCGAGACTGAATATTCTGAATTATCGAAATGCGCGCTGTATGTTATGTCTGCATTTGTTTATTAAAATTATAAATAAATTTTATAAAAATAACATTTTTTAAATTTTAATACGGCTCTGGTTACTTACAATGTCTAAATATTACACACATCGTAAGCTACATATTTTTGAAAGATGTCCCTCCCACCAAGTACTAAATTAAGTCCATGAAATCACGTTTGCAACAGAGCGTTTTCAAAGTACACAAAATTAAAGATGTTATGGTTAAACCCTGAAAATAGACAGAAGCCCTTGAGACGGCATTACAGTCAGTACGGTATGTCCAATCATCAGAACACGCTTGTGTCGTAGTCTAACGGCCACAACACAAATACACACCACGTACTCGCACGCCGCCGCTTCCTTGTGTGCGTGTGACAAACAATGCAAACAAATGACATACGAGTTGGATCCATTAACCATTTACAGTAAAGTATCTGCACAGTAAGGGGCGATCAACCTATATCGTGTCTCTTTTTCTCCCTGTGTCAAATTCGTTTTTATGCCGTATGACTTAAACTTGTATTGAAATGTGTACTTTATTTCGCCAGAGTTTGATAAATTTAGCTGTCTTTTGTTCAATGTGAGCCTTCGTGTGCGATATTTTTTTGTCAAGCTGAACTTATCAACTGGCGATGTGGATAGGCCGGGGGAATACTTAGCATATTTGGCACCTGTTAGCGCGATGGCGTCGTTTGCGCGCAGCACGCGGGTCATGTGCGTGCGCATCGCGACCATCACGTCGTGGTTTGTGAAGCAGAAGAGGAAAGCCACGCACAGACCCTGGGGGAAATAACTTTGCTGTAGTTCAGAGGCGCACAAGCGAGGAAACTGCTTCGTGTACCACGTTAGAACCAGTTCATTGGAAATTCATCATCTCAGTATCATCTCCTCAAGAAATTGTTTAAATAGGATGTGAGATAAACAGATTCCACTGAAGTAAGCGATTTCAGTATTATCGAACTGTACTTTTGTAAAGTGCTGTATTGACATAAGTACATAATTTTGTGACCTGTCTTTTAATCACACAAGTTAGTATTTAGTAGATTTATCTGATACACTGTACCCAGAAAATTTAAAGGACTAGAAATTATTTACTTATGTCACATGTGTTAGTGCTGCTCGTCCGTCTCCACATAGTAAAAACAAATAGATACGCATCACACAAACGGAACTAAAAACAGTACCATGGTAAATGTCGATGGTAGCCATGGTAGGTTCACTTGACATCAGTTTACATAAATACAAGCTAGAGATTTTAGTCACCAACGTGATGTGACACATCGTGCGTAGCATCGAAGTGTCTAAATTAGCTGTCATATGATATGGAAAATTTGACAACTCGACGATGTGTTCGTCGACGAGTTTAGTGTTTTTTTATAATAACACCACAGCTCTGATAAATTTATCACTAATGTAGTAAATGTTTAAATTAAACGCGAAAAGTTGAATGGAAATGTAAAACGGACAACAGATTGTACATATTTTTTTCTGTAACGAATTTGTTACTGTGTCCTAAAATAAAATTAGTTATGTTGTTTGAATTCCGCACTGCGAATAATATAAACGCATTACTGAACATTCGAGCCCCGAATCCAGTTAGTAATCGGAGTGGGCGTCTTTGATTCGGGCAAGCTACTATTTGGATACTATTACGAAAGTGCCACTAAAATTTCATTAGAATCTTTCAGTACACCACTTTGCAGATAAATATTACACTTCTTACGACTTGGCTCGAGATCAAGATCACGTGTAAGAAAAAATAAATATAATTTGCAATCCAGTTTTGTGACTAATCAAAGTTGTCCAGTTTTAGGAACGTGGAAAAATTGGTCTAGCAATAACTGAAACTACGTGATACCTATAGTCAGTATTGCCAACGCAATGCTAAAATTATGCTTAAAATATGTTAATTGTCGTAAAATAATGCTAGAAAATATGCAAAAAAAAATTTAATGTCAAATCAAATAGAAAAGTAAAGTCATTTAAAGTAAGTTCATGGTTAAATATTGACCTAATGATTTTATGCCAAAAAATATGCTAGATGCAAACAATTTGCTAAATTGGCAACACTGCCTATAGTTCTCTTCACATAGTCAGGTAGGAATTTATCTTGGCACATCTAATCGAAAATCACCAAAAAATCGATACGACCCTTTCATTGTTAAATAACATGTGTCAATGCATCCAAGCTATCTAAAAGCTTAGGTATAGCAAGTGTGTATAGCGGCGCTGTAAAATTTGCGGCGAGCAAGGTAACAACGGCTTTCGTTCGGATCTTTTAATGGCTTAGAATAAAACGATTATACCTGGGGTGTTACGAAGCGGAAACTTAAATATTCGGGATCAACTGACCCGAGAGAAAGCCGAATATTGGTAATCAAGACGCTCCGTGGTCGTTTTCCTCATTCAAGGTTCTTGCAATAACTTCATTAATTTACTTTAAGGTATCTCCAGATTAATATAAAATTGTAAGGTTCCAATATTTTACGGTATGCAGTGACGAATTCACGAATATTCTGTAATCGTGTGAACGCGTCGAGTTTTCACAGTAATTTTGTTTAGTAGTGAAATAAAATGGACTTACTCACGTTTTTATACCGAGACTAGCTCGACATGGTTCGGGCCAATTCGTGACCCATCATCCGGGGCTACGAGCCACGGCGGCGCGTAAGCTTGACTTATTATTGTCGAACGTCGGGTAGCACACAACACTAACAACATCTGTCTCTAACCCGATTATATTTACTGTCCATCTTGTTATCTTTTCACGCCACAACCGCTGAACCTTTTGCCATAAAAACCAGTGTTGAGATACTGTACGTTGTACGTTCCGAGTATTTTGTATCCCAGATAGTGTCCGACCGGAGCTCCGGCTTCGGCCAAACCTTCGGCTTCGGCCAAGATTTGGCCGAAGCTTTGGCCGAAGCCGAAGGTTTGCAAGTTGTGATTTGAAATTGGACGAACGATGCCAGAGCGAGAGGGATAGTGCGCAGCGCTTAGCAGAACAGTGTTTCGCCGGCCCGATCGCATTACTTGCAGTTAATTACATAAATTACTGACAACACATAACATAACAACATAGTCACATTTGATTTAGAAGCGAAAACTGCGCATAAATTACTGCCGTTTTTTTTTTAATATTAGCAAATTCTCGTATTTCTTAGGGTCAACATGGGGTCAACACACCTTCGGCTTCGGCTTCGGCCGAAGGTTTTGATGAAAACAGATTAATCGGCTTCGGCTTCGGCTTCGGCCAAAATTGTACCTTCGGTCGGACACTAATCCCAGATAATAGCAATTTTACAAGTTCTACGTAGACAGACAGAGTCGCGGGCAACCGTTGGTTATGTAGTAAATGTAAATGCAATATAGGTAGGCGTCATTGAGGGCAGCTGCGGCTAAACTATCGGAGGAGGGTTGACCACGCTGCGTAGTGAAATTACTTGCATTCATATCTTGTGGTGCACAGACTTATATTGAACTAGATACCGCGAGTACCTTCATTTGTATGAAAACCAAGCGTGTCACTTTTTCTCAACGGTAGGTATCGTCACATGAGCGCTTTAGCGATGGGAACTGACAGTCCGAGTGAAACCCATTTAAAGATGATGCCGCCTTATTCAAACTATCCTGTCTCTAAGCAGTTAAACCTAATCTAAGTGTTATAAAACTAAATTAAATCGCGTCAAAAGAGGAGCATTGCTCCTCCTTTTGGCTCCATTTTGGCACGCAAAGTACATACACTTCAGTCATCTAGCTCGATATAAATCTGTGTTGTGGTGTTATTCTCTTGTCGACGAGCTCGACGTCGAGTTATCAAATTTTCCAAACAATAAGTTTACTTTGTTATAAGTTTGCACGTGAAAAGTCTAGGCAACGGCGGTTTAGTGTATAAAGACGACGTTCGTTGACCGACGTAGTTTGAAACACGTGCGGCGACCGCATGTGAACGAGTCAGTGTATTTCAGTCTAGTAGTAACATAAAAATAAACTAAACGTTCTATTATTTGAACTGGGATTCTAATTCCGAGTCCCGACGGAAGCAGAACAATAATAATTGGTGCTTAAGCGGGAACCGTGTAGTTTCAAAAGTACGTCGTTAGGTTAACAATTTAAGTAAGAAAGTCGTCTTTATGTTCTACTGTCAGTGAATATCAAACGGTAGCAATAGTATTGCCAGCTCCGATCCCCACTTGGCTGGTCGCCAAGTTTTGGAAGCCTATTTATTGCCATGGCAAAATATGGCGCTCAAGTTGGGGAAAGAAGGGTGACAATATGTATAGGGGTGGAATTTCTATATGACGATTCTTGTTGGTATACTCGCCATTCATTGATATTTTTAAAGTTGCCGGTTGACGATTCACGTATGGGCACTGTGGTACGACGTAAGTGATAAATGTTACGTAAGTGGTAATGGTAAGTTATTCACGTGCATAAATAAATTGTCTAAATTGACGAAGAGGTCGGATTTTAACACACGGCATTGCCCGTACGATCTTTCTAACCGAGCTACTCAAAATTAAAGACCTTCTTCGGTTGGAAAAAACGTGGTACCTACTAAAGTACATTGAACCAAACAAAGCCCGTGACCCGTGTGGTTTCGGGTTAGAATAACACTTTTCCATTTCTTCCGTGCATGTCTTAAGGAAATAGGTTAGGCGACAGGCTAGTCATTAGTCGCATACAACATCTACGGATGAAATTCTCTTGATATGGCGTAGCTTTTGTACCTGTAGACTAGTGAGCAGCGCAGACACCACTTGGTAGACTTTTTCTCCGCGGGCGCCCGGCGAAGGGTGCAACGGGATCAACACAAAATGCAGCCCGAAAAGAGGAATCTGATGATGAAAACGAACACAATTAAAAAAAAAGCGACAAATGCATATTTTCTTCTATGTTAATTGGAAAATTGCACTTCTTGCAAAAATAATGTTGGTCTTGTTAAAGTGACTATTTCCCAAAATGCGGCAAAAAGTAATCGCGCCCTTGTAGAATTTATAGAACTTTGATACTTCTTCGTTAACTGCCTACAAGAAAACTTACGTTGGATTGATTTTAATCTTGACCGCAAGTGGCAATAGTAGATGCCGTATCGCCCGTGACTCTACTGTACAGTACAGTAGCGTAAATCAAATCAAATCAAATCAAATCAAATAATTTATTGTAAGATTATGAGTAATTACAAGAAGATGTTAATTTTTACATTTTTTACGTAAATAATTCATAATGATTTAGTTTGAGAATTAACGCGAAATTGTATGGAAACTGAGACAGCGCTTCCAAGCGGCACGTTTGCACAACTGCTGCGGTCGACACGTCTTCATACATTCTTCGCGTTAATTCGCAAAAGAAATCTTTATGGATTCATGACTGTTTTCATAACACTAGACGCTCATTACAGTTAATAAACGTATTAAATATTTCCTTTGTCCAGCAATGCAATGCTATTATTACTTAGTACGTTTACTAGAAAATAGGTTCTATGGTAGGACAGAAATCAATTAGTTCGATGGAACCACTACCATTGGTCGCCATCGTCCAAATTTACGTTACTAAAGATAGGGAATAAACTTGCCTTTTACTTGCGAATAAATTTTATTACTGAGTTAAAGCTTCTAGTACTGACTAGAATTGTTGACCTCACAGACTTAGGTATATCGAAATAGATATCGCGATAGTTCCTGCATTTTTATGAAAACCAAGCGTGCCTTTTTCTCTACCTACTGTAACGTCACATGAGCGCTTTAGTGAAGGGAATTGACAGTCCGAGTGAAACCGATTCATAGGTGACGCCGCCTTATTCAAGTTGCCCTGTCTCTAGGCGGTTAAACTTAATCTAAATGGTAGAAAACTAAATGAGATCGCGTCAAAGGAAGAGCATTGCTCTTTCATTTGGCTCCCTTTTGGCACGCGAAGTACATACACTTGAGTCATCTATTTCAATATAAGTCTGTGGTTGAGCGTGACTTACAAGAATGAGCGCTGCTCTCGCAGCCTTCCGTGCGGCGAGCCGTGCGTGCTGATTCGGCGCTGGGTGCAGCTTGGTAAGCAGAACCCGAACCACGTTCACGAGAAACACTGCAAATCACACGGTCAAGTGAAAATTTGATGAGAACTCGTGGTTCCGCTGTGGGTAGCGTTCCTACGAGTGGTAGAAACAAATATTCGTGCAGGCAACGTCATCTAATAACGATAAATGGATAGAGTCTAAAATTACATACAATACATATCACGAATGTGTTTCTAAATGGGGTAGGAAGAGCACACAAACCGTTACATAGACAAAATCATGACTATTTCAATTTACTTTACGTAGCCACTTCTAGCATAGATTTACGTGAAAAACAAATAAAAGACGTATAATATGTAAGACGTATCATGTATAATAGTGACAAGTCGTTAGCCGGGCGCCTAAAGTAAGTATACCTATCTAAATCTATATATCCTTAGTCGCCTCTTACGACATCCACGGAAGAAATCGAGAGGTGTTATTCTAACCCCAACACATACATAATCTAAAATTCCAATCACGAAAAGCCTATCTATATCAAATAAAAAGTACATTTTTTTTATTTGGATTTGTGATTTTTGTAGCAACTTGAGGTTTAATATTAAAATCTCATTTTCCCAGTCAGGCCTTTGGGGCAGCGCACCGGAACAAAATAATTACGATGGCTTCCGTTTCGAATTATAGAATGTGTTGTACAGTTCCGCGTAAAAACGGTCATTTTATTCTGATAGGTAATAGAATGGTGTTTTTTTACCATTTTTTTATACAGACTGGTTTCGTAGTTACCTACGACAGAGTTACTTAGTGATCGTAGTTGCTTATTTTGCATACTTTTCATATTAATGCCAAACACCTATTTTAATTTTAACTTGTCTTTAGCATTCCCAATCAGAACCATTAAAATATAGAAATAACAATGTTTTTTTTTTGGTTAAGGTATGCTTTAGATTTAGACGAAAGACTAGCATCGTGTCACAATTACGCCTCTTTCATCAATGTTTCTACGGAAATCAATCTTAAGAGACTACGAAACCTGAACCAGTCGGTATAATATATATGTACTGCCTACGCATTAGTGAAAACAGGCTTGGTATTATATTCATGTATGTATAGACGTATCGAAGAGTCCAACAATAACGGTACGTGTTTCGGTTTAAAGCATTTATTTAATTCTGGTAGCGTCGGAGGGTTTAAAATTTATCATAATTAATGTTTCTGAGTCTGAAACTTAACTTTTTCGTGTGAATTGGACTATGAGATAATCTTTTAATTTTATAACAATTCCAACGCGCTGAGAACAGGCTTATACAGCTTATTCATTCTTTTGTTACACCTGGACGTTTATCCGCGAATGTTGATCGTCATGAACTCTTTAGACGTTTAGACAATTGTACACTCTTTGTCAACCTCCACGTTCCTACGCCCACCGTGTTCACAAGACAAATTAAGGTAAAATGAAGTAGTCGAAGTGTGAAGAGAACGTGTTGTGACATTATTTTGCATATGCGTCAATGCAGGCAAAGGGTTCGAAGTACGTACCTAGAACACTAACCTCGGCGACGATATTGTACCTAGTAGGTAAAAATACGAGTATTTTCACAAGAATGTTTCTTTACAGAAAATGTGGCCAGTTGGATTTTTGAATCGAGCGTATCGGGTCGGTAATTTATTTTAGTGATTGCTGCATAATGAAACACATTAATCGAAATGTGAATTTCAGAAAGTATCAGAGTTTTTAATGCGTAATTACGGACAGTAACATACATAACTATACCTACATACATTCATATTATTGAGCAAAATATTCAAAGATGACAGATTCGGACAGAAAATTGCTAAAATGGAGACTGTACGGAATTCCACTAACAAGTGCGCATCGGCGTCACAGGCTTCATCGCCAGAGGCGCCGGCGTCGTGTTCCAAATTTGAAATAGGTAGGCAATTTGACTTCATCTGTGAATCATCATCTGTTTTAAGATGTTCGAAATTTTAGTTTTAAATTATAGTGATGACATCAATTTAAAAACGTAAAGATTATGCTACTACTGGATACAGGTTTTTTAATGTCGGCCATTTTATTATTACGTCTGAAATAAAATTGTGAAATGGCAGTAGTTAAAACATTTTATACAACATTGTTAAACACTAACGCTATCAAAACTATCCACGAACTAGACGGGTGAATAATTCTAACAATGAAAGAGGGACGCAGCCTACAGATTCGTAGTAAACTAAACTTTGTATTGCAACCAAGTTCCCGTCCGGACGTTTCATTAAATAGATTTACGGGCAGAGGACCTCCTTTTCGCGGGTAATCCGGAACGGGGGCAATAAAAACTTAACAGGGTCGTCGTACTTCCAGCAACAGGCAGGAGATTTAAGATAGCAAACATCTTTAGCCATGGCCACGGAGCATGGACAAAAAGAGATTTTTTATCGAGAAACTTACACATTTTAAAAATTTACATTAAACTCATCCATGGACGTTTTTATGCAAAGATTTATTTAACGTGTCGGGCTCATTTCGATTAAGATGTGAGTTTACCTGTTTTATTCCAGTATGAGTGTTGCACGTATTAGCTAAACTAATCTTCTTTCTATCGGCCTATCTATACCTATGCTTACCCCATTCCTATACTCCTATTTAGAAGGCGAGTATCATAAATATTCTCAATAAACATTTACCAAATATAGACCACTGGTTGAAATATTTACAGTCAATTCCCAGCCACCATCTACAAGTAATGTGAATCTACTCATATTATGTTAATCACTTCTTGCCTATTGTATTGGCAATGAACCGAAAAAATAACATTTATCGAGACCGCACTGGACTTCAGTTAGATACTTCATGTTTTTTTTAAATGTTAGGTACTTACCCAATGGCTAAATTGACTACTACTTTCAAAAGTCTCTCTTAAACTTAATCAGTGCTTTAGTCCGTTTCATTTATCAACACTTTCCAGAACCTACGCAATCTAGGCTAACTTAAGCTAAACGATATATATAATGAGTTATATCCATTCCCCCAGTTCTCCCTAAGAAGTAAAGACCTTGGAAAGTCGTAAAAACACTTTGGAAAGTGTCGTTATACGTGGTGTCACAGTACGCCAGCCAATCTGCCAAATAGTTTTCTTGTTTGTCGCTTTTATCTAAGGATTAAAAGTGTACATAAACTAGTTATTTTGTACATTTTTCCAAGCTAGTATAAATAAAGTTATATTGTACAGTTAAAGTGATACTCTTTTCCAGACTAGAATAAATTTACTAGATTTACAAATGAATAACGAAACTATTGTATAGGTGAAAAACTTAAGTAAGTCACTGTTGTATGTAGTTGTGTACAGTTTGCAATGAACGACGCAAAAAATTCTGACTGTCGTGTCAATCATAAGTGGACAGGAATATTCAAACTTGAAAGATAAGCAAATAATGAGTTTGCAAACCATACGATACATTTCAAATTTTAATAATAGAATGTCTATAATGTATATGTAAATGTCTGTAAATTAAATAAAAAATACATATTTAAAATTTGTTTGTAATCTCCCTGAGAGACTAAATATTTTTTTAGTCCTCTACCCTATTGTGATGTCCGAACGCCGGCTTAAGAAGGCCAGTCTCGACGTGTTCAGGTGATTTTGGCGTACAGTTACAAATTGTTCCAGTTACTTGAGCTTTCCTCGCTAACCCAACGGTTACCAGGACAACAAGGGGTTTTTAATAATAGCTCTCACATTACTACACACTTTTCTTGAAATTAGATCCAAAGTTACCTATTTTTTCAGTCTGCGGTTTCGGGTGGTCAATTAGCTGCTTTGGCCATTTCACGGAGTAAAGGAAAAAACAGTTAATTGCAATTATTTTAACCTCGTTCTCTCTAACGTGATGCCGGCGGGGTACTTAATTAGAAACGCGGCCCGTAGCCGCACGGTGTAACTTTCATGCCGAAAACAATCTCAGTAATGGGGCAGCCACAAATAACAACTAAATAGATTTCCGCGCCGATACTAGCCACGCGTTTTTTTACGATATTCAAATTGACACGTAACTATTCATTTTTAGCGTTCCGTACCCAAAGGGTGAAAACGGAACCCAATTACTGAGACTTCGCTGTCCGTTTGTCTGTCCGCGTGTCCGTCTGTCACCTGACTGTATCTCAAGAATCAACGGTTTAAGAACCGTAAGAGCTTGGCAATTGAAATTATCACAGACGATATGTTTCTGCTGCCGCTATAACAAAAAATACTAAAATCTAAATAATAATGATAACTAAGGGGCTTCCCATAGAAAAAACGTGAAATTTTATCAATTTTGGTGGTCACCATTCTGCGAGCTGTATCTCAAGAACCGTGATAGCTAGGCAGTTGAAATTGTCACAGAGTATGTGTTGGTATTGTCACTACAACAACTAATTAATTCTAAAAACATGAAAAAGACGAGATTTAGATTAATCTTCTTTATGCCAAAACAAAAAGTATCTGCATTTCAGTACAGTTCTCGAAACTTTGGAAAGTTTTTGAGTAGCTAGTACACAAAATCTAGCCACGTAAAATGCCGTCGTGATACTTATTTAATTTAAAAATAACGGATAGTACCTAATCAACAAACTTCATACATTATCATCACGCCTGTATTCTCAAATGGGGTAGGCAGAGCACAGGAAACGCTCCATAGACAAAACCATGACTATTTCAGGTTACGTCACGTCAACATATCAATAAAAACAAGAATGCGTTAAAAAGCTTACGCGTGTCCGCCGGTATATAAGAGGTTAATAAGTGAATTTTATATTGTGTGCATAACGTAAACATCGCGCCTGTATTCCAAAGTTGGATTGACAGAGGACATAAAAAGTTGCGTAAACAAAATCATGGCTATTTTATGCTTTTTAACCACTTTTAGCGCAGTTTTAAGTTTAAAGCGTGATTAAAGAGATATCATAGAGACAGATTGTTAGCCCGTCGTCTAAAGCACATTGTGTCATTATCATTAGTCATCTCTGACGACATCCCCGAAAGAAAAGGAGAAGTGTAAGTCTAAAGCTTATTACATGGACATAATGGTGTTGTATTTGTGATATATCATTTCATTTCAACAGAGTCCGATGACTCCCATTCAACATGTCCCTGTTGAAACGATTTTCAGCTGTGATTGGTTACCGCAAATGATTGCTCCAAATACCAGGTCGAATCTAATTTAGTTCGTAATTCGCAAGTTGGTTTACATCTATACTTGTATATGCTGAGGTTCGTATTTTCAATTGCAAATTATGTTCTTCCGGGATGTATTTACGCACGAGGAAAATGTGTTTATATCCGAGGCGCCGCTATGGGGTTTCGTACGTACTAACCATAACCGTGTTCTGTGGAGAACAAAGCCGAGTTATAATAAAGAAAATAATCAGATATTACCAAAAGAAGAGAGCAGCGACACCAGCACTGGCACGACGATTATCCAAAAAGAATCACTCTGGTCCATCCAGCACCTGCAGAGAAAACATAGTAAGACTCCGATGAAACACCCACGGGAAGTAAACAAACTGTTACTTTCAAATATTTAAGTAAACCTTAAGAAAATAGACGAAATAACAGTGTATACCGAACGAGAAAAATGTTACGAAACATTCGATAATTAAAGAAATGTTTATCCTGCTGCCCACTGTTCAGTTACGATATCGTCCTCAATAAACACCGAGCTGCTATGATCGTGCCACTGTGGACAAGCACTTTAATTCGAAATAGGTATTTTTGTTGAATAAATAAACAGTACACAATCGTTCACCCGAGAATTTTTAAAGTAAAAATTCAACTGTAAACATCCAAAAAGTAATTTGTTTTAATACGAGAATAGAAAATAAGTCTGCAACAGGGAAAACTAATATCGTACCTAAACATTTCCCTTAGAAACATCATGAGATTGTGTGGGCACATCATTACCAAATCTAAGCAGGAGAACGGGCAACGTAATTATGTAAGGATTTTCATAAAACTCTTTATTCGTATCTTTGGTAAATAAATATCACTGGACAATTTTTACACCAATCATCTAGTCCCAAAGTAGGCAATTTAATGCCTGTGTTATGGGTACTAGACATCGGATAAAGATACTTATATATTGATAAACATCCAAGACTCGAAAACAAACATTCGTATTCATCATACAAACATCTGCCCCGACCGGGGATCGAACCGGGGACCTTAAACTTCACAGTCAGGTTCTCTAACCGCTGGGCTATCCGGCCGTCGAAATATTATAAAAGTTAGTCTAAGTATAAAAAAAAATTCTATCTTTATCTTTCAATTTGCTTCACAGAAATTATACGGCCTCAATGAATAGGTAAGCATTGTTCATGCTTTTAATCCGTTCAATTATACTTGTGTCTTCCATGAGAGAAAAAGGTGTTTGTCATAAAAAGGTATGGATCCGCTGTCCAGCAAAGGATCTCTTAATTAATATTCACCAACTTTATTGCGCAAAATATTGTTACGCACTAGAAGGCAACAAAAGGAAGTTCGAATAATAACGGCACGTCTCGAAAACACGGTCCCAGGAACAAAATAAACAATGAATTTATGGGATTTGTTTAAACGTGATTCCGATTCCAACGAACAAACAATTTCAGTGTAAATAAAGGCCTCAGAATAAGTTCATTTTGTACTTAAAGGATTTAAACTTTACGTGCTAATGTGAAGGATTAACCGTGGGGACTGGGATCAATTCAGAGTGCTGAATATTGTAGGTTTAGGCACACTTAACGCATCAGGCTATCGAACCAATTGATTCCTGACCTACTGAACTTATTTACAGTAGGTAAACATAGTATGCATTGTTCGAGAAAGAAAATCTTTATAACGTTTATTGCGACAACGTTTAAGGTGGTTAAGATTAACAAATAAAAACAGTGTATTGTTTCTTTTCAGGTTTTTTTAATTGAAGGTTGCCAGTTACCTTCATGAATTCCACCTCATGGAGCAAAGTTCTTTACTTGCGTTAGGAATAGGAGCTCACGAGCTTACCAAAGTGCTGAATTACGAGGGAATAAATAAACGAGTTTAACCTATAATCAATCATTCAAAGTGATTGAATAATTTCCTCGATAAATGAAATTAACTTTGAAATAAATTAACCTTGAGCGCAGGATGCTTTGATCAATTCAATCATTAAATTTTCAGCAGCAATTGGATCGCATGAACAATGACTCGTCGAAATATTGAGGGTACTAAAATTATGTCAGCAATTTTGTTATGCATGTACTTACTACACGCAAATACAAGGGTATTTTAATGAGTGCGTAAAGGTATGTTCACGTGTAACGCTAAAACGGGGTAGTTGGGACAACATTGTCATTTAAACATTTACAAAATGTTTTCAACATAAAACTACGGTGAGACTCACTCACGTTTTTATACCGAGTTAGCTTGACATGTTTCGGGTCAATCCGTGATCCATAATCTGGAGCTACGCGCCACGGCAACGAATAAACCCCGTGCTATAATAATGCCGTGGCACGTAGCTCCAGATGATGGGTCACGGATTGACCCGAAATATGTCAAGCTAATCTGGTTACAAAATGTTATTTATATTGTACATTCTATAACGACCGGTTGGTCGTAAGTATTTTAAGTTTTTTCATGGCAAAAAACGTTAGGGAAAAAAATAGGTTAAAAACAATTAGGGATCCAGATATAGATCCTTTCCGGGGAGCGCATATTATTGCTTAAAATAAAAAACACCAATAAAATCATCAAGGTACGGAGCACGAGTCCGTAGATGGAAGGCTTATTAAAAAAAACCTAACCCAACTACCACTACTTACCCCACTTTACGGCATGCCGATTTTACATGATCCACTTGACAATGCCACCCGAAACTGGCGTGAATTCATGTATTCAAAATTACCGCATAAACTGAATTTCCAACCAGGTGGTTAATTAAAGCCATTAGGCTCACAAGTGCATGCTTCTCGGCACTCGATTTCCGAGTGAATATTCGGTGTGTGATCGGTAAAGCCGGACAAAGGCAAAAGGCGGACGCTTTTCGAAAAATCTGGCGCAGTATTAGCTTTGGACAGTTAGATAACATTTTTTTGGAAACTTTTAGCGCTGGAAATCAAACAGGTATCACTCGGTATGTATTTGTGAATGGACAATCAAGTTCAGCAAAAAATAAACCTTTAAAATGTAAAACCGGTTGGGCTGTCTAACGCACTCTGAATCAAAATCGTTTTAAATTTGACAGGTCGAAACCAGACTCGCTTTAGAATTGAAGCAAAAGTATTGAAGTAGTGAAGTCACGACAGTCGAAACTCATGCCCAGTTTTCCAGGTAGGTATATTTGAAGCCAATAGAACAAAAGTTTTACCAATTAGTTTTGCGTCAGCCAAATTACAGCTGGGGATTAGTTTGTTACACGAAAGCATTTTACGAAGACGCTCGGTATGACGATCGCTTTCCTCCGTCAATCCCATGCCGATTTGAAAGACAATAGCCATGCAGATTCCCGCCAGCAATTAGAAATATTTCGCTCTGCAGTTATTTCGCATAGGCATAAATAAGATAAATGATGATTGATGATATGAACTACTTCGATGCCTGATTTGCTGATGCAATGCTTTGTATCAGTACGTCTAGCACGACAACACAGGCGCAACATTAGGCGCAGCGCAGACGACATACTTTTTGTTTTTTGTGCGATCGAGTCTGCGGCGCATGAAAAGTCTGCGTGGATTGTATGCATTGTGCGCCGGACTTAATGCGCGTCGTGTGCGTTACTGCATTAATTCCATAGGTTCTATTTTTACACCGCGGATAATCTGTGGTCTGCGTAGGGCCTTACTGCCACTGTGTAATAGTCTGCCTCGTAGTGCGTCACTCGATTTGCGCGTTTTTCGTTCTAAAGCCGGCTCTCACATGAAAGTAATATCTAAAGTACGTGAACATAATATAAATGTTTGGAAATTACAAACGACAAAAATCGAAAATGATGCATTTTATTATTATTATACGCCATGGTAATTTCTATCTAGTAAATATCTACGTCAATGAATATTCAGAGGAGAAAAGTTTATCTAATTTTGTATAGTAAATTGGCTGCTTCCGTATCCTTATAATAAGCTTTTGCATTTAAGAACTCACTCGCACGGACTTGAGAACGGAAAACGTTAAAGATGTAAGACTCTTTCTTACACCGAAAAGACTTTTAGAGAGTTAGGCCAAATGGATGCCGATAAAAGCCCAACCATGTTTGCGAGTATTCATCTTCGTCTGCCGCCTGAGTACCCGAACGACTAATAAGTACTCATTAATATTCATTAAGGATCCAACCGCGAGCTAATAGTTGAGATAATGAAAAATACACTCACTAGCGCTTTTGTAAAATAACTAGTTAGTTTTGTACCCAGCGATAGTCGCGAAGTTGTGCAATGATATACAGGGTTACTGGTAACTCGACGTATTCTTGGTAGGACTTGATAGAGGAGCTAAAATGCTGCAATATTTTTAAGCCCTCATATGTACCTAAGCCCGAAAATTCTATAAATAAAATATACCGCAACAGACGCACAAATTTTGGGAAATTAAAAAAAAAACTTAAAAAATCAATAACTCAAGAACCGTTAATTTTCGGCCATACATATGATGGCTTAAAAATAATGCATTTTAGCTCCTCTATCAAGTCCTACCAAGAATACGTCGAGTTACCAGTAACCCTGTATGATCGCCTATTCGGATCTGATCGGAGATTCGCATTTTTAAACGATTTCAAATAAAGAAGCCGATCACCGAATAGCACTTTGTGCATGATTTCACCATACGGAATTAAATTACTGAACATTAATTGTATTTGTTTTTTTACCAATAGTCATAAGTACTTATTATATTATTATGTATTTGTCATTGAATATTTTCAATAAGCGCGCTTAAGAGGATAGGAGTCGCCCCGCTTCAAACCGCTTCTCCATACAAACGTATTCCCCTGTTTTCTCCGTGAATAATGACATTAGAGCAACATTTTTTTTTACGTTATATTTGTATCTGTTTTGGCTATGCCCCTACGTTTTGCTTTTATCGATTTTTATTTTTATTTATTTTATTTTTTTATTTTTTTTAGAAAATCGATAAAAGCAAAACGTAGGGGCATAGCCAAAACAGATACAAATATAACGTAAAAAAAAATTTTGCTCTAATGTCATTATTCACGGAGAAAACAGGGGACTACGTTTGTATGGAGAAGGTGGTTTGAAGCGGGGCGACTCCTATCCTCTTAATGTTCTGTAAAGCTAGCTCAAGATATGTTAAAACTATAATTAAATACAATTATTATATTCACAACACATATGTCCAAAATAGCCATTGGGACCAAATTTCCCACATTAGAAAATAAGCAAGCCCACCAAATGTACTAGTGGTATAGCGATTTTAAAATGCCTAGCGCGCCAGGCCCCCTAGTCTGCGTTAATTTATGTGATATTAAAGTGCTTAAGTCCGCAAACAAGTAATTAATCGCCAGAAAATTACAATAAGGGTCCGAGAATATCGTATAATTTGTCACTTATCAAGTTATCAGCTTACTTGCAGGCTTAAATACCTATTTAAGTACTTAACTAGTCGTAGAACCCGGCCTGTTCATAAGATGTTTCGAAATTTAAAAGGTGCGGTAGGGATGGGTTCTATATCATCAGGGGCGATTTTTAAACTGCCAGAATGAGGTATATGACCTACCAAGACATTATGTGAATTGAATTTGGGTTATGCTATAAATAATATTTACATCTTTACCATAAGTAGATATTTGCTTTGTTTTTATATGGTTGTTTGCATACTTATACCGGAATTGGCTAGCAGCTTATTTAAATGTTACGAAGGAGTAAGTTATATTTGACAGCGGCGAAGCTTGCACTGAATAGCATATTTTGGCGCTAGTCTCTTCTTAATATGATAGCAATACCTCGATGAAATATACCGGATACAATCACGCCTTTATATCAAGATCGGGGGCAACGCGCAATCTCGATATAAACGTGAATATATCCGTTTTATATCACTATGCGGGAACTCACGGCGCTTTATGTTTGAAATTATGTCCTCTTTTATCGACATCTTTGTTAGTTTAAAATAATAAAGTGAAAGCAGACGGGGTAATTCTAGGTTTCAATAGTTAAGTGTGGGTAGTTACCGCTCGGTGGCGCCGGGGGTGTGGTAGCGCACCGCCGCGTACGTGGCGACGACTCCGAGGGACATGCCCCAGCCCACCGCCACGAACCACCGCATCGCCACTTCGTCCTTCACGAATACCTGTCATAACATGTTGATTAGTTCCTGATTCGCCGGATTGTTGTTTCGTAAACTTTTGTTTCGTCGGATTTTTTCAGTGAAAAACACACAGGAATTCCCAAATGATGTAAGCAGATCGCTATGGCTGTTTCACGTCAAAAAATTTTCGGTTTAAATTAAATAAAAGGCTACATTACTTAGTAACAAACAACTTACATTGCAAATAAATAATTAGAATTAATCGTACTGACTAATTAACGAAAGTATGCTGTTAATTAGAACATCACAGTATGGATACTTTTTATATTTTATAGGCAAATCTATTTCCTGCATAGGCATTAACCTTGACAGTGCTACCCATAAGTTCCACGGAAGCCAGACAGACAAACAAATGTGACCTAGACTCCACGTCAGTCGACCAAACAGTATTTACTTCATGTATTAACGAGGTCAGCGAATGAAGTCTCATTCTCGTGTTCCTTACTTCAATTTGACTGCCAAAAACTGCCGAGAGGGTAATTATATTTCTCAAATGTACTCTATCTAAACGCAATAATTAAGTTCTCGGTACAAAATCGACGAGTAGCAATTTATGTTAACTTCAAAGGGGAATCCCGGTAAATTTACTGGCAAACAGCAAACCGAGTAGAGCTCTCCACCTCGCGTATTATTAATTAAAACAATCTAATAATACCAGAAAGTAAGTTATAAAATCTTACCCTCTAATTGGTTTGCGTTAAATTAGTGGCAACAAAAAGGATAACCTTGTCAATTGTCGTAATTATTAGACTATTAACTACGGTTAGGTGTTATTAAACCGATGTTAACCTTCGATGGGAAACCAGGTGGGCTAGCACACACGTCTAGTCGCGCGCGGGATATTTTATCTCTTATTTTCTGATACTTTTAGGGAGAAAGTGACAAATCTGTGTAGTTTGCTTCGCCAGCGATTTGACCTGTACTTAAACGTACAGTAGGATTACCACGGCAACGCTCTCTAGTCGCGTCGCGCGCGGGATAGTTTGCCCGTTATTTTCTGACGTTTCTAATTTGACAGTGACAGGTATAGTCTATCTCGCGCGTATCTCTACTCGCGCCTTACTGTGCTAAGCCGGCTGATCGATCATTTTGTGCCAGTCCTGACGCTGTATTGAAGAGTCATTTAAACAAAATCACAATCGCGTCTTTTGTGTAACGAAAATTACCTATACAAAATGTATGGGTAATTGTCGTTACACAAAAGAATCAATTAACTTTTGTTTTTATTAAAGCCCTTAACTATGTACAATTTTATTGAAACTCACTCATTAACTATATAGGGTAGCATTAGTAAAGTGAGGTACTTACCACTACCAGGGCGATGTGTAAATGTAGGCCTTCACAGAACATCCACAAGTAACTGGTGACCATAAAGTAGTTTGTCACGATGTGAAGCACTTGACACCATACCTAAGGCAAAAAGTTTAAACATTGGCTCGAAACAAAAAAAAAATCTACAGTTTCCTGATATATATTTGTAATGTACAGTGGCAAATAGCGATTCGACTTTTCACCTCTACCATAAAAGTTTTCCAAAACATAAAAACAAAAATGGCCGGATAAATTATGCCGCTGTGTTGATTCTTCTTTATTAAAACCAAATCTCCTTTTGTTCTTGTAACAACCGATGGGTATTTTAAGGTCTACTTTCTTGTTTGCTCACAAGATTGATTGCAGAACCGCTGGTCCTTTCACTCTTTTCTTTTTAAGTGTTTTTTTTTAATCTGCCTCTGCTAAACGCCGCACTGGATTTTTGAATTCATGTTCTCTGCCTACCCCTCTTGGGAATACAAGCGTGAGAATGAGTATGTATGTATGTATGCCTCGTATTTCATCACATTTTCGTTGAAACTATATACATCTCGTTCTAAGATGCGAAGTAAAAAAGGTTGTTAATAGTTGCTGGACACACATTTGCATAATGCTGGTATCAGGAGTCATTGGCAGGAACGGTTGTTAACCTAAGAGCCACCTGTGTTGCCATAACCAAAAAGTCGAAGTTGAGTTTAACCACTCTGCCCACGACACGTGTAGGTAGACCCTCGTAATTGTTAAGTAACACCCAGAGGATTTGATTTACACCACGATTGCTTTCATAGCTACGAAATGATGATCGAAGTTATACGAAAACGTGACAGGACGGCTCAAACTTAAATTATTCCCTGAACGTAAATTATATGAAGACAAGATCAATCGCTGCTGTAAGTGCCCTCGTAAATTAATGTCTGCAGAGCTTTAGCATACTAACGTTTATCCTCGGTTTAACGTAAAAAACATTTGTCGTCTCTTTCATTCACGCTTGGTTAGAGTGGGACTTTTTATGTTTGGGAAAAAAAATTTGTGTGCAGGATGGTTAAGCGGCATATCTGAAAGGGGGTTTAATTCAATGTTCAAAATATCCAAGAGCTTTGGTATAATATTACAACGTAATAGCTATTTATGGGACAGTTGCATGATAAACGGGGTTAATATACGAGTCTAGCTTACGAAATGAACCCGAAGCGAGAATTTTGTGAAGATTAAAGATATAATGCTTAATTTTATTCAGTACATAACTTTATCTACATTCAATGGAGGCAATATGGGATTACGGGATTCCACACGCTTGCACTGCATTTGTTTTCTTTTTTCAATCATCATTCTGTTGTAAGATTTTCGAAAGTTTAGAATTCGATATCGATGTCATAATGTATTGCGTCTGAACAATACAGTAGGCACGTCATGATTTGGTTTGGGTGTAGTTAATTTTTAGAATTAGGAATACTTAAGTTAATTAGCTTGTCTTGTGCATGTTACCTCGTTGTCCTGGACGACGGTGACTTCGTTGACGACGGTCTTGTACCAGACTATCCACAAGATGTTGTTCAGCGCGAAAGACGTGAACAGATGCATATGGATACGAATCCTGGTGCACTGGAGCGACCTAAAAAATGCTTTGAAGACATTTAGCGAGTCCAAAACAAATGCAGTATTTTTAACAGCTTCTATTTGTCATCAATGATGACTCATCATCATTTTGTCACTTCATTTAAAGGTGGAAACCCATTACACCATATCATGCTATGACCGTGCAATGAACGTGTCAGGCACGGCGACACGGATGGCTATGCGCACTACAACGTGTCCACGTCATTTCATACTGACGGTCCGTGCATGGCACGCTACGGGTATGATCGGTGACGGAACCGGCCAGTATGGATAGCCTCATATTTTGTAATACAAATAATATTTTTTGTCTGACACGTTCATAGCACGGTCATAGCATGATATTATGGTGTAATGGATTTCCACCTTAATAGTTATTGTATGGAAAAGCAGAGACAGGAAAATACTGTGTATTTTCGCTGCAGAAAACAAAAACTTTGCTTGTTCGAGTAAGAGGGAGCAGTACTTAATACGACTTAAAATTCTTTAGGACGCTTATTTCAATACTTGAGGCATGAACGAGAGTTACGTAAAACGAAACGCTGTTTACAACTGTATTCCTTAAGAGCTGTGTTGCCACCAGGATGTTCGAGGATGTGTAGCGTTTTAGCAATGAACCAATAACAAATAACCAATAGAATTATTTAATTTACTTGTCTTTATTGCAATGAAGTTATTCTATTGGTTAAATTGAAACACATCACTGTGCTGCTTAACAATAACAAAAGCACAGAATGTTTAAGAAAACAAAATGTCACAGTAAAATGTCAATCAATGAAGAAATAATCTTGAAATTCAATGCATATTTACCACATAATAACTTAATAACTTAAAATTGCAAAAATTATCTGAATGAAAATCTATATCTATATACATATAATAAAGCAAGAGAGGGTCGAAAGTCTGTACATGGAAGATATTTAAGTAAAAACTATTTAGGGGGCTTTAGAATCGACAACTGAACACGTTTTGGTGATTTTTAGAATTTTTGTCTGTTTGTCGGTTTGTCGGTTTGTCTGTTTGGATGTTCGCTCATCACGTGAAAACGGCTGAACATTTTTGAATGCGGTTTTCACTAATAAGTTAAGAACACCTCTGAGCAGGCTATAGGCTATAAAAAACATTGCCTTTTTACATTACAAATTGAATATTCTGGCTTTGAAAAAGTTTTTTTTTTGATTTCTAGAAATCACAAGTAAAATGCTTGAAAACAACGATTTATATTAGGCTAAGCAATTAGTAAATGGAAAGAATAGCATTTCTTAAATATCAATATGTTCAAATGAGTCTAAACATTAGAAAATTACAATTACAAAATTTAAAATATTTGATCGCAATAACAATAGTAAAAACTTATTTTCTGTAATACGCGCGCATTTGGTCCGGATTGGGTCGCCAGGCAACGGATATCAACATAGATGTCAGATGTCAACCGTTTACCAAAGAAGAAATATGTTTTTGGTTATAGAGTAATGTCTCGAAATAATCTCAAAGCAAAAGTATTCAAAGATTGTTGTCTTATCGTTTGGAACGAATGCACAATGGCCCACAAAAAGGCGGTAGAAACAGTTGACCGAATGCTGGGAGAAATATACGACAGTCGGCCTGCACTATGGGTCGCACTGGGTCGCACAGCACTTCTCTTTTGGCTTGCTAAATGCTTGGCCAAAACGATCGACATTGTGGCCAAGTGTGCAGAAGTCGCCACTAACGAGAAACATACGGGTTCGTCAAGGCGGTAGTTCACACGCTCAAGAATTCTCCGAAATACTCCTTAAAGTTTGAGGAAGACAGGAAACCAATGGTAACCCATTCGATTACCGGAGTCTCTTTGTAAAACTGTGCCGTGTATTGATGAACTCATCCGGTCGGTTTACGGAGACCTGCGTGAAATAGTACCTACTCCATGGGAATTTTTGGATGTTTGAACGGGCTTTATACTAACCCCAACAAACGACCAAGCAACTGCTGTTAATGAGCGCATATTACAAAAAGTTGAAAGGGGACAGGCGATATACCTATCCATCAATATTGCCGTAGATCCTGGAACTGTAACGCCGTACCCCGTACCCGTAGAATTCTTGAATTCCATAAGCGCCTCGGGGCTACCAGCACACACCTCTTACTCTAAAAGTTGGAGTTCCGATTGTGCTTCTGAAAAACCTATCGCCACCAAAATTATGTAACGAAACTCATATGAAGGTGGTACGTTTGGAGCGGAGACTTAATAGAAACTGCGACCGACTGTCACATCATTGAGTTTGCTGTATACCAGAGCTCACATTCACGTGGATTCTCGGCGCCCCTGCTTAGTAGTATAAGTCTCTGAGTGATGAAGTCATATGGATCAACCAAGTTGGTAGCACCCATGCTTCAGTTTAGCCATGATAATCGTTTCCTTTGCTTCTTGGCTGTAAAAACAGCTGACACATCAGTTGGTCCATTGGATTTAACTCGCTTTTTAGTAGACTCTGCTTTTGCATGCTAATGAGCTTTTGCAATAGTTTTTAGTTAAATCAAGCGTATGTTGCAGTATAACATAAATAACATAATCTGAATAAATGTTGATGTTAATTTTTTTTTTACGAATCTGTTGAAACTTTTAAATTATCTAAGAAATAAATAAAATTACCTTTTAAGTTTGTTTTTTTTTTTTTATTTTATTAATATAATACGTCGGGTAAAATATGCCTGTTTGTTTCAATGAAATGACTAAGGGAGTTATTACGTTATAAAAACTCCCAGTTAACGATGTAGAGACACCTAGCCCCATCTATCATCGAGTAGTAGAACTTCTACTGTCAAAATGGAATCCTACATCCCGTTATCGAAGTTTGGACGATCGGTTGCACAAATACAATATCCAACTTACTCTCTGTGGACTTCGGTCCCCAGGCATAACATCTGCCTGGAGAGAGATCTCTCTATTGGAATTTTTCCCACAACGAATTTTTAACGGTCTTTAATCTTGAGAGAATGAAAATCAGCGCCCTTAGGTAGCTAAAATGTGTTGTGATTTCGAAAACGCTGAACATTATATTAATATAGGTCTAACACAGAGAATCTAACACAGCATGTTGTTAGTTATGTAAAGTATCATGTGTGATATTTAGGTAAAGTACCAGGAGATACAACACAGATATATGGATACGGAACACAGCAGATGCAGATCCCGTAGGTAGAGTTTCTGAATTCGCCTGCTTGAACTATCGATCAGGTGTAATCCTACACAAGCGTCAATTAAAACTAGGCATCCCGGCGTGTCCCAGTTATGCTTATGCGAAATTCGGATGCATTGAGATTATAGACGAGACTTCATATCCCACAGCTTGGCCGCAATATCTTAACCGGCTTAAGAAAGGTTGAAAATGTAATAATCCCATGAATACCAATAATTCTCACAGATCTCCTGGTGTCTCCTGTTTCAGTTAAAAAGGCTGCAATTTCCTTTTGAGCTTAGTTTAGCTATGACCATTAACAAAGCGTGAGGTCAAACATTAAAGATGGCTGGGGCATAGAGCCTTAGGCTCACTACGACTTTTTGTCGCGCGACACGATTTTAAAATAGCGCTGTCCATACTGATTTTTTCATCATAGTGCGCGCATTGATATGTAAACCCATACGTTGCATTTCTGCGACAAAATTGTCGCGCGACAAAAAGTCGTAGTGCGCGCTTAGCCTTAGAGTCTGGAACCTAGAGAAGCCGTGCTTTTCCCATGGACAGTTGTATTGTATGTAGTATGTTCGCGTGAGTCCAATCCCCAGAATCTATTCATTCTATCCCGAAATGGAAAGACATATAATATCATCTACAGCAGCGTGTTATAATAATTACGAGAACTCTTCAGCGTTACCCAGAATTTAACGCGAAGCGAAGCCGCGGGCAAAAGCTATACTAAATAAATTACACGTCTTTAAAAAATATATATTATAAATTCTACCTACTATTTATAATGTAAATAAGATTTTGTTGATAATACCGTTGCTATATTTAATGTTATTGAATGGAAACTTTATGCTCAAATAGTTAATGTAAGTTAATTAGATACCAGTTGTAAAAATGGAACACCCTTGCAGATTTACTTCTTTAACAAATTCTAAGAAAGTTACTGGAGATTATACTGTGTGATGTAATAAATTATAATGACAGATTTACGCATCTTCGCACAGCTCTGGTGGAAACGCAGCCTATCACCACATTTTAGACGTTAGATGAGTTTACGATTATTTTACTGATGCATGACATTTACAAGAAACAACATCGGGGTACAGTACAGTAAAGTATCTAACTAAAGCGCAAATTTCACTTTTTTTAGCAAAGTACAACATTATCTCACAACGCACATTTTCTTTTTGTAACAAAATTATGTAGGTTCACTACTTCAAAGAGTCTAACCGAAATTGTTTGAGGGGCGGGCAAGCGAGCCAGGCCGAGTTATTGCGGCTCGTGGCACGCATCGCCCTTCCCTGGCACAAAGAGGAAAAGCTTTACGTACCCAAATTCAATATGGAACTGCGCAATGTAAAGGGGACATATTTATTTAATTTACTGTCCTATAATGATGTCACTGGATCGAAACGACATTGTTATCCGTTGTAAACCGATTTCGTTCGCGGAATGAGGTGACTTTTTGCTCGTGTCTTACCGGAAATAAACGAAGATGATTAGAGAGAGAAGCAACGCCGCGACAGAGATGGAGTATCCCGCCACGTACACGTTGTTGATGATGCTCCGGAACTGCAAGCAGAGTTAGGCATAAACCAATTGATTCCTGAACTAATTAAATGTAATTTAGATTATTTTCACAGTAAACGTAACAAAGCATTCCTTTGTCGAGCAATGGAATGTCACGATGACGTTCACCAGGAGTTAATTGGTTCGAAGGTACAAGAAATTAGATTCCTAGACTACTTAACAAGCCTAAAGAGTAAAGAATTAAGAAGAAACCAGTTTCACGAAACTTATCATCTATTGAAGCAGGTTGGTAAGATGTGAATGAAACTTCGCATTATCCGATAATGTAGAGCTGATGGGATTTGAACCCGCAATCTTGGTAATAAGTACCATCGGGTCAGCCTTAACCTAATTAGCGAATTTCTTAATGAATTCCAACGATCAATTTATTTTCTTTTAAATAAGTTTTCGATGCATCATAATGTGACCTACCTAATTCGAGTCGACTTACAAGGAACCACAGTTTACCAAGGCCGTGGGTGAAAATCCCATCTCTTAACCAATTTCTTTACTCATTGTCCGTTGGTTAACATACTCGTACATACTAAAAATAATCGATAAAAGTATGAACAAAAATATTGAGTTCCAATTTAATCAAATATGCCGTTTACTATTGAAGCAAAACTGTCAAAAGCAGGCGTGGGCGTCTGTCCTGTGGGAACCGAAGTTCAGACAAAAATTTTCGCTAGTCGGATTGCCCTTGAACTACGTGTTACAGACCGGTTATAAAGCAAGCCTAAGTTTGGGGGGCGTTCTAGTATTATGTAACGCAATTTTGGTCTTGTGAAACGTTACGATGCGTTAATGGGGCGGGAGGGGGGCCCAAACAAAACAACACGCTTTAACATTGTTTTTTAGTAAAACAATAGGGAAAAAAACTTTCCCAATTTGGCAACCTTTTACATTTAGACTGTATGGGAAACCACTCAACTGTATACGCCACTTTTATTTTGTTCAACTGTATACGAGTACGTCACTTTTATTTCGTTTTTCAAAGGCTACCTCCTAATGTTTGCACATTGCTGTGTTTGTTACTTTACGCAAGGGAAAAAAACTTTCACAAGTTGGCAACCCTTTACATTTAGACTGTATGGGAAACCACTCAACTGTATACTAGTACGTCACTTTTATTTCGTTTTTCAAAGGCGACCTCCTAATGTTTCCACGTTGCTGTGTTTGTTACTTTGCGCAACATAAGTTTTAGCTAAAAATCACAGAACTGTATGTATCATGTACTTCAGTGGTAAAAATGGTCGTGTGTTACGCAATGTTTAGAGATGAGGGGGGGGTGGTGCAGAAAAACGTTA
>BHDV01058117.1:203989-217608 GCA_005406045.1 Adoxophyes honmai | reverse complement strand
TGGTCGAAAATCTTCAAAAAATGCGTTACGTAATACTTGAACGCTCCCTTGGTGCCGAAAAGGATTTACAATAAACTTGTTCATTTTAGTCTGTTTGTGCCAGACTGCGAGGGTAGACTTATCGCTCTAGCTTTGTAAACAAAAACTTCAGGTATTTTACATACGAGTTTCATAAGGCACATCCTCGCACGAGCAGCGTTGGTAGCCGTGCTCGCTGCCATTCATCGCAAAGCTGACGCTCGACAGTCGACTTGTCAATGCATTTCAGTTCGTAAAGGGCTACCTTCACAAAAAGGTGGGAGTCGGAATCTATTCAGACGACTATTCCAAACCAATTTCAGAGCTTCACTATTTATTTTATATCATTATTGCATCATTTAATGATTAGAGCTATTTAAATACGTGCATGCATACAGCAGGAATTAGAAATTGCCTGTTTAAACGTTACAGAGCACATTATAATATCTAGAAGATCGTGCCGAAATCATTAATTTAATGTCTCATTTTCCCCACGCTAAGGTTACTCAACCTATTTAAAAGTTCGTCCCAATGGATGGTTTTAAAATAGTTAAATTAGTTTTATAGCTTGAAATAACGAGGATACTGATTTTGTTATCGAGCATGTCGTTTGTCTTGCCGCTGATCTTTTAATTACAAGTTAGAAATTATACCTCTGTTCATCAAGAATGAGAGGATTAAACAAGTCCAAGAAATGAGGGAGCGCTGAAAAGTTAGTTTTGTACGGTTGCCGGCACTGGACGCGGGCGAACAATTTCAATTTGCCGTCCGTAAAATTTCATTTTCCAAAAACAAATTTGAATTAAATTTTCTTCTGCATAATTGTCAAAGACGAAAGGCTGTGATCTCAAAAGCTCAAATTGTATCGACATACCTAAGTCTGCTACTAAACTTGGCAATGCGAAGTTGATTCAAAAAGTTAATCTCGATAATTAGAACGGCTTAATGGTTTTCCTTCTGATGAATTTAAATAGGAAAATAAACAGTCGGTGATACCTGTTTGGTTCTTTTTTGAGGAAAATTACTTTAATTAAAGAACATTCCTGTGACACAAAGACTGTGTACTTTAGTCGGCCAACTCGTTCCTCCCTTGCAAATTTTATCAAGAGGGTACTTTACTAAATTGGTGTGCGAGCGTCATAACGCAGAGACTACTGTTGTAAAATATTCGCATAAGCGCTGTGCTCTTGTTGAACTTCAAACGTGTAAAGTAAAAACTCGCAAGAATTTGTAACGTATACAATAGGTACATGTACCTATCTACGTACTGACTAAATTGCTGCTTTTAGGAGTGGTACTGCCCCCGTCATTATGACTTACAATTAGTAGGTCGTTTTTTAGGTCTTTTAACTGGTAAATCTGTGCAAAAACTTACCCCCACTACTCCGAAAACTTGCCACGTTAGATGCCGTAGACTGTATTAAACTGGATGTGATTTGAGAAATGTACACTCACGTCTAAGTCTTCCATGTCGACGCAAGTGGTGTAATTCGTCCACGGCTTCGCCGCTTCGGGTCGCCTATACCACGTGCCATTCTCCGTACAACTGCAAATAATGATTTAGTTAGTTTCTTGATTATTATTATCTATTTCTATTACCTTACTTCTCAAGAATACTCTCTAGAATACAGCAAAATTAACAAAATCGAATCTAATTTTAGTTTAAGTTGTTTTGTTTTTTATGTCACATACGACTTCTTTAGTTCCTGCAAATAAACTTCCAATACGTTAAACAAAATGTCACAAGTCAGTTGGAAAATATACAGCATTGCAGTATATTGTGTCAAGTCAACTAAAATTATGATAATAAAATTAAAAATGCAAAAGCATAAATACAACACTGATCAGTGATTGATAGGAAGGGTTAAGAAGTTTTTTATGTTAATGAAATAATTCAATGAAAACATTGTGAATGCTGTGAAAGGCCGTGGGCGGACGCATGGGTGAATTAAAAATACATTTGGAGTGGATTTTGATAAAGGCCATCGGTGAGAATGGCACCGCGGGGCGTAAGGCTCAATTCACACCAGAAGAGCGGCGAAGGGCGGCGAAGCGGGGCGACCCGCTCGGTAGAGAAGGCGTGAGGATTCCCGCGATTGCTCGAGAAGTTGCTGGAATGCGCAGGAAGTCGCTGGAATGCACTGGAAGTCCAAGATCTCTGGGCGGGATATTGCCAGTGGCCGCTCGCGACTGCTCGAGCATCCTCGGGCATTCCCGCGACTTCTCGCGCAGTCGCACGGCTTTGTTTATGAAATTTGGTGGAATTCCCGCGGATCCGCGGGCATCCGCGCGCCTCGTTGGAGTTTCTCATACGATAATAAGTGTTATTGTAATGAAAATAAAGTTAAAATTATCATGACACTGAAACTGCGCTCCGCTTCGCCGCCCTTCACCGCTCTTCTGGTGTGAATTCTCGAGTCTCTAAAATTATATCGCTCGATCGTATACATACATTATTAAGTACTTGTTGATAGTCTGTACATTCACAGCAGCTACATACAACCCTATTTAAGTATTTAATTTTCACTTATTTTTGAAATTTGCTTTTTAACATTTATTTTTGATCAAACATTTGGGATTTTAATCAAACTAAACCTTTTGAGACTACACCTGACTTGTGTAGAATACGTGTCATGAATTTAACAAAGAAGAGACCCGTATTATAGGTTTTTAGATGTATGTAAGTAATTATTTACTGTGTCTACTAATCGTAAACAAATGTATCATTTATTCATGCTAGTTACTTTGATACATGCGCTACTAACGAGTTCAAAGGGAATTTGAACCTATTCGTGACATACTGACTGTAGCTTTGTATATGACAGTAGGTAATATATCGTAAAGTCGTTAGTTAAAAGATAAGCTGTTTTGCAGTATTTAATCAATCGGAATTTTTCGGATAATCTAACTTAATGCATAGTTTTAGTGACAAAAATAACAAACAAAGGATTACATTTCCACGTTAAACATCTAAAATATAAATTACAGGTATTTCATTAACAACCTGTTGCTGCGCTCGTAGCTTCGCCAGCACGCGGTTGTGAAAATAGACACAACATTCACTGAATTCAGCGGGTAATCAAATTATCCTGTTATGTTTGTGAACGACTGGGCGCTTGTGGAAGCTTTGATTTCTGTTCTTATTTTAAACCGAAGTACTTTAAAAGTTTTTCATAAATCCACCCGCAATTAAAACTTGGCTACAAAACGAAATAAGATATCTAATCGAATAAATGCTCCTAAAATTAAATCTGACCGTTGTTTCGTAACTTTAATGAGGTTAATCTGCATTTTCTTAAGTCAAGGATGTAGAAGCTTTTGTCCTTTGAAACAAGTACGCGAGTGAAAAGGACATCTAGATGATTAATGTTCAGCAGGCGCTGGGGATGAACATCTGTCGTCGGTGTTGCCATTTTCTCGCCTTCCCTAAATCGTTTCCTGATTTCTCCTGGTTAGTGAGGGCATACAAATAGACATTTCCTTTACGTAATACGGACATTCGCATGAAGGCGCCAAACAGAAGGGAACCATAAAGTTATTTTATTATGTGACGTCCTTGGGGAGCGATATGTCGCTGCCTTATCGTGTTTTACGGGTCACATTAACACGGTGAGAAAGTATTTTATTTTTACCAAATAGTGCCATAAACTTGCGGCTTTACAAGATATAAGAAGTTTAGTTGCATCGGCCTGGATACGGCAACAGGTGCGAATCGAGTTACTAGTGAAATAGACTTGCTATCATCTTCTGGCTCTTCTATTTAGATATTGAAAAGGTATATCCTTTTTGTAGTCATTTAGAAAAGTCGGCATCACTACGCCAACTTGAATTCTTTCAAAACATATGTGTTTATCTAGTAATTGAAGAAGAGTTGAGTCTAAATTGAATAAAAACAATAATAATAAATTAAAGTATAAGGGATTGACCTCCATTGTCGCGCTGTTCTCATTTATAGTATATTTATTATCATTATGTATGTTACCTGAGGTCTTTTCATGTTGGCTTCGGCCCCAAGAATTACTTTCAAACATCAGGCCCGTTTAGTCCGTGATCAGAAATCCGTTAAAACATAATAATTGTAAATAATATGTGACATGTAAAACCTTAGCGAAGTTTATCATTAGTTTAAACGTCTTCATGTTTAATCCCAATTTATTTTACTGAAAGCTAGACAAGTCTGTAAAGTACGAACTAAGGACGTTGTTAAACGGCTTTTAATTTTGAGTCTTAGCGTGCTTCGATTGCGAAAATAGTCAAACAAGCACAAAAAAACATTTATTCTTCATAGCTTCACTTTCAGCTCTGATCGAAAAAATGAATTTGGGATAGTCACTGTTGGGTTTCCTCACACTCAACCCTGAACTGACTTATATAAACAAGAGTCGACTGAAATTGATGAATATGAACTCGCACTGCCCACTCTCTACCAACAGTCACTCAAAAATTATGGAGCAACATTAAAAAAACTGAATTTAATTTCTAAATAACTCAGACTTACGCTTGCCAGATATTTTGTAGTAGAACGCCTAGACAAATTATGGCTACGGATGTTTATAATTAATGTTAACGTAAATAAAATAGAAGAAGTTGAATTTGGTTTGTTATTTTAAGCGTAGATAAATTTCTTTTTCAGATCAGTGTTACGTGGATAGGCGACGTCACCGGCTTGTGCAGTGGGTTGTATTGTCATCCATCGTGAAAGATCGGTCAAGTGTGAGGCAGACTGGCCCATCAATGGTTTCGTACAGTTTCACAGTTTTTTTCCAGGATTATAGTTTTATTTACGTAGTTTAGAATTTTCAGTTCACCTGTTTGCCGCATTAAGACGGTATCATTTGTCAAGGTTTTATAATTGCAAGTCAGCAGAATTTTTTTTCGCGTTAGCTTAGAAGTGTTATTTTTTTCATATGTAGCTTCGATGGATAAAGACTTGAGTAAGTAGATGATATGGTTTTAATTTTTACTCGATGGCTTCTTGCCCACTACACATAAAGCGTCTTGACAGAAGAACGGACGCACAGCAAAATTGACCAATAAATGAACCAATTCCTTTTTAAAAAGTGTCTTCAACGAAAATTTTTATTATTGTAGGTATGTTACTGGGCCCTTACTGTACACTTGTAGCGTGAAGCTCGACCAGATGGAAACCAGGCGTGTGCTGAGCGTTCATTCCGTTTGTTTACAGGCAACACTAGGGCCATTACTTTGATTAAGTGTTAATAACTCAATTACTCTCAAAAGAAACTAAGCTGGATAAACACAACGGTGTGATCCGCCTTTTTTCAAAGATTCTATCTCCACCAGTGTAAGTTTTTCACGCACTAATCGAAACATTTGGATGGAATTTTGTTCGGAGATACCTACTTTGAATTTCGACGTTTCGACGTAGTGTTACGTAGTAGGAATTCACGACAAACTTGGCCAAGATTATAATAATCAAAAATATTTTGAGTTTTTAAAAAAATTGAGAGTAAAATGTTTAAAAAATTGTCCGCTCATTTTCCTTGAATGAACGAAAGTTACCTTATCGATAGTACAATCGTTTCCTCAATTTAATCTCTAGTATTTTTTATTGAGGAAATTTATCAATGGGCGAGAAATTGATATTATTATGACAGCCTTGACAGCGAATCACAAGGAAAACGTCCTCGGTACATTTCCCTGGTGTATTGTGCTATCAATTTGTTAAGGACAGCCATTTTTGACGATATCCTGGCCTCTTTTCTTTTATAATTGGGCATTGTCTTTAGAAGGAAAACAATTTAATGCTTATACAATTTAAGGGAAACGCCAAGGAAAATTGTATATTTTATTCATTTTGAAGCCAGAAAATAATCGAAATAGCTTTTATGTTGTGGTCAGTTATTAAAAAAATTCCAACGACCTTATAATCTGGCCATCTTGTAAGTGAACGACCTACGCTGCACTTGCTGGTCTTAGTTTAACCACTGGTCGAGATACGCGTTTTTTGCTGTTTTTGGTACGGAACCCTTCATGCGCAAGTCCGACTCGCACTTGGCCGGTTTTTTGTTTGTTTTACAAGTCACTACTTTGGTGTTACCTTTTGTAGACGAAGCGCATTGGATCGAAGCCGACGATGAACGCCGGACAGCTCTGGACGGCGACGGCGGCGGGCGGCGTCGCGTCCCAGCACGCGAAACCGTCGAACGTCGGCGGGCACCAACGCCCGTCACCTAAACAAACGAGTTACTAGTTAAGGTCTCTTAAACATTAAACCAGGAGTTCCCAACTAGGGGGGCACGCCCCTCTTAGAGGGCGTAGAGCAATCTCAAGGGGGGCGCGAAACGTTTGTGTTTTTAATAGAAAAAAAAATTCACAAAAACAAATGTTGTTAAAATAATGCTAGTTTTATTGTGAACACTGAAAAAAATATGAGGGGGGCATGAAAGTATTATTTGTGATCCGGGGGGGGGGGGNGGGGGGCTCGACGAAAAAAAGGTTGGGAACCCCTGCATTCAACAATCTTAAAACTTCCTTAAAAGTCGTTTTTTCTGTTGCATACCTACATACAATCACGCCCATATTCCCAAACGGGGTAGGCAGAGTCCACGAAAAGGTACATAGACAAAACCTGATGAGTTTAAAATAGATGGAAGAGGTAGAATCTAATAGTGACAGGTTGCATGCCTGTCGCCTATAGCATACCTATCTAAACCTATTTCCTTAGTTGCCGTTTTTTCCGTAGAAGTAATGGAAAGGTGTTATTCTATCCCGAAAATACACAGGAATGACTGCAATGGAAAGTCTGTGCATGGTATGACTGCATAATGGGAGGTAATTAGTACAAGTGTGGTTTTATGAAACGAGCTGAAATGAATTTATTGAGAGATCACAGGAGTGTTTTATGCTTAATTAAGTCGCATAACGTTACCATTTAATTAATGAATACTATTTATTTATTCATACTCGATTCAAAAGGCGGCTAAACCGCCTTTTACCGGTTGATATCGACGTCACAGGCTCTCCACGTCCGTTGTGATTTCCGCGAGTTCCTAATGTCATAAATTCCCCTCCCCATTATTTGCTTATCACATTTTCTATGTAAAAATTATGTTGTTATAACGTCGAAAGAAATGTATCATCTTTGGAAATTTCATATCGTCACTTATGCAATATTTGTAAAAAATATCCGAATATTACAAAACATAAATAATGTCATACAGTGTATTGTGTGTGAAGTTCCCAATCCGCACTGGGCCCGCGTGGGAACTATAGCCCAAGCCCTCTCATACTGAGAGGAGGCCTGTGCCCTGCAGTGGGACGTATATAGGCTGATGATGATGATGATGATGATGCCATACAGACATACGAACATACAAACAGTTGAGTCTTTGTAATAGGGTCCCGTTTATAAAACCATTGGGAACTGAAGCATTAAAATAATGGCATTTTTTTTATTCTTGTTGTATGCACTAACTTTTAAACTTGCTATGTTGTCGAGTTTTTAAAATTTTATATCTGAATACTTGAAACGTTTGAATCTGTGATTCGCTTTATCATATAAAAACACGTTCATTTTTATTTATTCTTTCACTCATTTCTTTGCAAATTTTCTTTGTGAATCCCTTTGATCAAAAATTCGTATCAACTTGAAGTATCAAACCTAGTTGTACTCGTATAACTAAAAGTATGAATGAAAATTTCACAATTCACTATTTCGGATCACTGAAAATTAACCCCTTTCACTAATAAGTATTAATTTGTTGTTGAGTTCGTTAACGAATCAAATTGATAGCGCTTTATTTTGATTTGCATGAATGACATCCCGCCGAACGCGCTTTGGGTAATTGGAAATATCTGTTATACTTAATAATGGAATCAATCACGGTATTTAAAAAAACCTAAAATTTTCTTTCCGTGTGGTGTCGTAAGAGGCGACTAAGGAAATTGGTTTAGGTGTATGTTTTAGGCGACAGGCTAGCAACCTGTCACTATTCTACCTCTTCCATCTTTGCAAACCTAAAACTGTGCTAGAAGTGGTATAGTCATAATCATGGTTTTGACTATGTCACGTTTCGTGTGCTCTGTCTACCCCATTTGGGAACACAGGCGTGATTGTATGTATATATACATTTTTCTTTGATTATTATTTATTATTTGAGTATTAACTAATTTGTTTTCCTGTATTAGACGTACTTTTATGTGCATCTTGGTTAGTTTACTTTTAGTGCTGAAGTAATTAAACGTGTTTATTATCATTTAACTTCTAGTCATTCAGTCTGTGGCCTGTAGATAAATTTGTTTTGTATAGACTATGATTTTATCAAAACCGAATTTAAATTAATCGAGTTTTACTCGCTAGATTAGACACGAATCAAATATAAATTTGTAAGAATTCATGTTTTTCAACACAACACCAAAGGCCCCATTTTCCAATGCCGTAGATATCAAAGGCGCCATGAAGTGGTCTTGCAAATGTCGTCACGTCTGAACAGCCCTGGTTCTACATTAGTATGGAAATCTCAAGCCAGCCAGCTATCCATCATAGCTAAGGGTTACCAAGGGTCATGCAAGGCTAATTGGCACGTTAAAGTTCATTACTCAGATTTACCCGACGATGGCATGACGTGATACAACTCGAGGAACTCGAGTTTTTCTTTTAAATAGCTGTCGGGACTCGGCCAAAGGCTGGCTACAATTAAAACTATTTTACTAGTGCATGGAGATCAATGGAGATATATCCTGGGGTGGTAGTCGATATGTTATTAAAAATTTGTCTATAATTAAGTCAAAAATTATAATTATTATGATATGCCAGGGGAATGAGGAGTCTCAAGAATTACCATAAAAACATCAAGTTACAATTTTCATTAAAATTAGAAGAAATCTGCTTCCTAAATAGGTAAAACCTGTGCCTTAGGATAAGTACATGTAAAATAAGTACATGTAAGATACACAATACATGTAAATATTGAGTTAATATTCCTGTAAATGTCATTTTATTTATTTATTTCTTATTATTTACAAAGAAGATTTATTTTTAAGTTCTTTAGCGGTGTTAGCATGGTTTAAGAGCAAAATGTAACGAAATCCAACCAACATACATATATTTTTCATTTTGACGCTGTTGCTTTTCGATTTTAGCTGTGAAACTAATATGACTGACAGATCATTAAATAAGGTTTTTAATTTAGCAATGCCACTTAGAGTGGTCACGCCTTCAGAACGAAAAAAAAAAATTGACTTAGGTACGCGTTTTTTACAGAAATATTAAAGATGGAGACTCAATATTTTTTGAGAAAATACTTAGGTACTTTGACTAAAATGAAATAGTGATAGCAAGATATAGTTTAATACTTTTGGAGAAATATATTTTTTCATAAATTCGTTTTTTTTTTCAGCTGAACAGTTGATTTTTGCACAATTATACTACTAAATGTAAGAAACCATAGTAAAAAACAGCTCTTAATCATGAAGAGCATTTTTTGTTGATTACGGTTTGGCTACGGCCTTTGGTTGATTACGAAAACCACATTTATTATTTTCTTTTAATATATCACGGGCAAACCACTTTTATCCTTGAGTGCAAACATTGTCGATGGTTTGGAGAGCAAACAACAAAATGTGGTATCAGTATCACTATTTGTGAATTTTACATTTGTACTTGTCAATTTAGTACCTAAGGTTAAAAAAAAAACATTTTTTTTTCACTAAATACTCAAATCAAAGCTTGTAAAAGTTACGAAATAAGAATTTATCCATTTCAGTTAAAAAAAATACAACCCACGAAAAGGTAATCCAATTTTCCCTATACCACATTGATTAAGCCAAAAAGCCGTAACTTAAGTTAGATTGAGGAGACTCAGTGACTGAGCGACAGTACTTTTGTCGGTACTGAACCGGAATTTTTAAGAGTAGTACGCAGGGAAACCCGTGTTGATAAGTATGTTCATTGATTAAAAAACGTGTTTACGAAATTTTACAAGATAAATAAGTGAATTAAAGCAAATTATAAAGGAAATAGGAACGATAACGCCAAATTGAAATAGAACAACTGAATTTACATCGATGAGGACTGATCCTTTTTAGTAAATAGGTAACTACTGATTGGGAAGCAGAAGCAGGCCAAGATGGCGACTTAACACGTTTCTAGTCGGACAGCAAAGCAAAATATAGTGATGAAGAAAGTCGAAAATTTAGCTCTGCAGTGGAACATCTTGCAACCTTACAACGTATAACCAGAGTAAAGTTTTTCTTCTGTTCAATTCGTGGATATGTTATTTAGTTCATTATTTCATAGAGTTTTTTTTAAATAGAAATAACTCATAAAAGTGCTTAAGGATGGAATAAACCTTTTTTTTCAGCGAAAAATGTTGCTGTAATGGTAATTAACGTTGTACAGACCATTAAATTACCTAAAGAAAATTCAGCCTTATGAAACATACCTAAGTTTCGAATCATTTCATGATTTTGTAAGGCAGTATCACATTTTGTTAATATCAATTACCAATTCCGAGAACGTATTTTGAAAGGACTAATACCACAACAGTAAAAAATTAAAAGCAAAACGTAATGGGATCGCAAGTAAGTCTTTTAATCAAAACAACTTCCGAAATCGAGGTTTGCATCATTAACATTAATTATTACGAAGCTGCCAGATTTTAACATGGTACTTCATCCGATACGCTTACACGAGCTATTTAATATTGTACAGAAATTTTCAATATTCAATGTGGTAACTGATATCGTTACCGGCATGAAAATAAATTGTCAGATTAAATAAATTTACTGCATGGACGCTTCAGGGGAATCGAAAACATTTTGATGTTCAAAGAGGAAAATACTATTAAAGTAAAAAAAATGATACTTTTTTTTTTTAATTAAGGATGTCGCTCTCTAAATATATACTTTTCCAGAAAGGGCCTATTAATAGCGATAGATATCCAAATGATAGCATAAACGTCCCCGGCGTTGGATAAATCATGACTGATAAAATTGGAGAAACTTGCTCCAACTTGAATGCCTATAAATTTTCCTATGAAAGAAATATTGCTCTGTTGGTTACATAAAGGCCACAAGCCAGCATCTTTAGATGTTATAAAAGTAAGGCTAGTTACATACATACATATTCTCACGCCTTTATTCCCATAAGGGGTAGGCAGAGCACTGTAATTCAAAAATCCAGTGCCACGTTTAGCAAATTCAAGGTAACTAGATGGTTAAACGTGATATTGCGGTGACAGGTTGCTAGCCCATCGCCCACAATACACTAACCCTTTCCCAGAGTCGACTCTTACGACACCCACGGGAAGAAAGGGGGAGGTGCTATTCTAACCCGGCACCACACGGGGAGCATAAGGCTAGTTATATTTCAGTATTTTCAATAGGTAACTAGGGAAGTTGGGCGGTCGGTATGATGTGTATAAATGGTATCATGGTTGATTTTTCATTCTCTACCTATTTCGTTTTCGCAATTTTAAGGCCATAATCAGGGCTGTTACAAATTTGATGCTTATAGGTACTGTCAAGGACTTTAATTCATGATCATTAGCCACCATGGATTCAATTCATTTAGTAAACGTCATAGTGACAGCCCCTTAATTATCAACGGAAATCGTAATGATTTTTTCTTTGAAAAGGTTCTATGGTGGCTCATGAATTAAAGTCCTGGACCGTACATAAGTATCAAAGTATACGAATGTATGTCTGTATGAAGCACCGCGGATAGGAGATCTGCATTAAATGCTGACTTTTACAGTAAATCTGAAACAGAAGTTTTATAACTGCCATTTTGAACGTTTTAAGTCCGTTAGGTTATTATTAATAAAAAATAATTAATCAGTCCAAATACTTTTCACTTTTGGGCACAGTGCGGTCCAGGAATTTCAGGTACACAATTGAGTTGCCTCGTCGCTTTTTACTTATGATATTTTTTGCATATAAGGTGTAATGCCTCTTGTCACAGTCATTGTACTTTTTGTGTCCCCTCCGATTTGGACACTTACGTATTGCGAAACAACTAAATATTCCGTAAATGTTTTGGGTGTTTTCCTGTTACCGTTATTTATATTGAGCCAAAAACACCAAAACCACGATTGTTGTATGGGAGCTCCTTTAAATATAATATATTTAAATAAAATGTCTTATATTTTACTAGCTGTGCCCGCGACTTCGTCCGTGTACAAAAGGATTTTCCCACTAATTCCCGTTCCCGTGGGAAAATTTCGGGAATTCCTTTCTTAGTGCACCTCTGCGGTACCTAAGCTACGTCCCTTCCAAATTTCAAGTGCCTATATTTAACCGTTTAGGCTGTGCGTTGATATGTCAGTCAGTCGGTCAGTTTCTCCTTTTATAATTTAGATTTATTTTTAGTGTTTGTTAATTTCAACTTAGCTATCACTATTCGTGAGATACTAAAAGGGTTCCGTTTTTACCCTTTGGGTACAGAACCCTAAAAAGCAAGTTATCACGCTTGATAATGTAAGTTGGCTCGTTATCAATGCTGCAATTTCATTGAAATGCAAGGGTTGACACTGCATGTTGATACTTTTCACTCGTACAGTCACTGCCGTCACGTATCCACGCAGTTTTGGTGTTTTGATCGCACACCACTACTATTACTATTATTAAGTACTACTAGGTTAGGTAATACCAGTATTTATGCGAAATAAAAGTAAAATACCTAGTACATACAATCAAACAACCAATACAAACTTGTCAATATGACTATGACAACCCTGCGTGACTTCAATGAATTTTCAACACTGATAACGAGGTGTGGTATCTGAGATCGCTATCAGCAAAACATTCCTAATTTATAGAATGTTCAATAAAGCTGTTCTCAAGTACATTACGTTTGGCAACTCCTCACAAAAAAGGGTTATATTAGGTCAACGCTGTAAATAAATAATAATTTAAGTACCGTTGCTTTGAGCCCTTCAGTCGTTACGTAATGTATGAGGCTTTCATACACCGTGTTAACTCGACAAGGTACATAAATGATCACTTATTTATAACGCAGGATATATATAAACTGACATGTACATTACGTGTTGCCGCTCTCTTCTCTTGTTTCTGCCACAGATTAGATACGGCGAACGAGTCTAGTTAGTAAAAACAAATTGATTCCTGACTCAGAGTAACTATTTGCTGTCAAATTTTGTTTTGACAAAATTAAGACTACATTATGTAATGTAAGTATTATGGAATTTAAAATGTTGATTAAACAGGACCAAAATGTCCGTCCCGTTTTCTCTTTCTAGTTGCTCCTAACTTTAGCTCTAGGAATTTGTGACAGAAATGTTCATACAAAGTACTTACCTATCTGTGATGAAGCTGTCCAATTAACATTACTTTGGTATACTTAAATTAAACAAAAACATTGTTTGCAAAATGACAGCCTTTACAAGCAAAAATAAAACATATCAGATTTATTTGCATTAAGGCAGGTTACTTCACTCACTAAACTTCACTGGCGTAACATTAATTACATATTATTTATGTGGCTTATGAAATATGAGTATAAGTTTAAAAATAAATCACAAGTTTTTAAATGCCTTATTAAAACAGTATCATACACAACTAATATATATCTACATTAATATAATACCTACATACAGACATATACATATATATATATA
>BHDV01058117.1:192349-203909 GCA_005406045.1 Adoxophyes honmai | reverse complement strand
GCGAGTGTGATGGGTACCTTTGCGCCGGGGGCAACTCGGGGGGGCCTCTTTGACTAGCTTAAGTTTATTAGGCTTAAGTTTATTTCTATTTCTAATTGTATTTTATTGTAAGTTTTTGACATGTTTATTAATTTAATGGATAAAATTATACAACTTAAAAAAAAAATTTCAAGACTACAGAAAATTGCGAAAATGGTGTACACACTCGAAGCCACAAACAATCGCGCATCGGCGTGGCACTGAGCGCCGCCGTGTTTGAATCTGAAATTATTGGATTTCTTATTCCTATCTCTTGTTTTACAAAGTAAACATTATATGTATAGGTTTCCAAAGTAGGAGATTTGCTTATTGCGTCTGCACAGTAGATACATTACATATCGCAAATAAATGTATTTTAACTTGTATGTACACCCTTTCGCAACTTTATGAAGTGGTTGTCGACCCCTGCTTCTGCTACAAACGACAGAAGTGCCCAACCGTTTTTAATAATTCTACAGACTACGAGCACACAGCATAAGCTTAAATTCAACATGGCATATAAACTTATTCCTTTTGAGCCATGATTCATTTTCAAGAAAGTTCTCCTACTTAGCTGCAATATTAATAATTTTTCCCTTCAAAGCCGCCATCGCCATTTCTTATTCACCAGCGTCAACATTCGAATGAATTTTTCTACTATGTACTATTTTAACTAGAGTTCCGCTTTAGATCTGCAGGGACTGCTTTATTATTTGTCAAGTGTATTAGATTTTTTATGCGCCTTTTATAAATGCTTGTGTTTAATCTGGCAATGGTAAAATCCGCATCCGCGAGTTTATCGCGTAGGTATATATTGTTTTATAACAATGGAAGTAAAGAAAAGGTGAATAACAGCGAACATTGAACAATTTAAACTAAGTAAGTACATTTTTTTCACGCCCTTCACGAAACAAGGGTAACGAATATGCATTCCTACAGCACCAAAACAACTACTGCGACCACGATGTACTCTGATTTACGTCATTTGCGTCTCAAGTAACGGATTATTTTGACAGTTACGCCATTATAGTATCTTCCTATTCGCTACTGCACAATATTCTCCGCAGCTGTCTTTGAAAATTGTGCTGAATCGCGAATAGGAAAAAACAATAATGGCTCAAGTGTCAAATACTTAATCCAAATTAACTTCGAATTCATTATCATTACCAAAGCAAATTTAACCATTTGCCATTTTAACGGTCGTTAAGTAAGTGCTCATATCAAACAACTAACAATTACTGTGTTAAGTTTATGATCTTTTTATACTAAAAGGGTGGTCCTATAAAAACGTCCTTTAATGGGTACCTAATTATCCTACTATCCTTACTAATATTATAAGTCAGAAAGTGAGTTTGTTTGTTTGTTTGTTCCGCTTTCACGCCGTAACTACTGAACCGATTGCTTTGAAATTTTGCAGACGTAAAGATAGAAGTCCGGATTAAATAATAAGCTACTTTTTATCCCGGAAAAATTGATGTTCCCGAGGGAAAACAAAAATATTGTTTCATTGATAGATCGAAATCGATCGATGATAGATCGATATCGATCGATGACCGATCGATAGATGATAGATCGATAGCGCTGTGTGTCATTTGAACCGAGAAGTTTTCTTATAGTTGTGCTTTATACCGCAATATAACAGAGTTCCACGCGGGCGAAGCCGCGGGCGGAAAGCTAGTAATATTATAAATGTGAAAATTTGTGAGACGTTTGGCTGTTTGTTACTCTTTCACGCAAAAACTACTGAATTGATTTAATGAAACTTTACGATAATGTAGCTTATACATCAGAATATCACATATGTAGGCCACTATTTATAAAGATATTGTTTGAAAAGTCAAAGATGTGACGGTAAGTGTGAAGTAAGCAAGTAAGTAAACGAAATCTACGCGGACGAAGTCGCGGGCGGGCACTAGTAGTTACATAAATACATTTTTCGCTGTTGATTTGATTTTACTGTACTTAAATGTCTACTACTATAAATGCTGAAATACCGCAAAATGAAACTTTTATAAACAATTTTTGCGTGGGGCTCTAAAAAATAAAACTGCGACGGTGCTACAATGAAACGTGTGTTGTTCTGAGCTGGAAGCGTCAATTAAGCGTTTAATGGAATCCGATTTTCCATGTGAAAAGTTCGTGTCAATTCTGGGAAATTGATTATACCGTTTACTGTTATAGTTTTGCGAGCGCGATGTTCCTCGAATAGTAAAACAACATAAAATCGTTACGTCACCGAATCATCGCGGAGATAAAGTTGATGTTAGTGTTAGTGTCTATTTTGTCCTATGATTAGGTTCAGACCAACCAATAGGAGGCGGGGATTGTGGGGCAAGTCAATTATTAACCAAAACAGGATTGCAGAAGACCAACAACCTATAAAACAGTTGCATGAATAGCTAATTGACTGATTGACGGTCAACGCACCGGCTAAATTGAAGGTGCTAGAAACTCGTTTGGCATATCTATCCAGGGTTTCCTACGGAATAGGGAAACGTATAACTTTGCCGTTCCTATAAATTTCATATTTAAATCGAAAAAAAAAACTTTGTTAAGAAAAGAAAGTGAAAGTTTTTTTTATTTTACTTCTTTCATTAGGGCGGGAATTCATTTTCATTAAAGTTCAGTTAGGGCAGGCATTATCTACGTGTTACGGACACAAGTTAGTCTAATAATGTGGACATGCTGATTTGAAATCTCGTGGAATTTCTTGAAATACATTGATATATATGTAACGTGTTCTAGACATTAACAGCTGTTCATATGAAGAAACAATTGATATAGACATGAAGGGCTATTGCGATAGGGTTCTAGTAGATGTTAATGCGTGAAGCACCGTCACTCACCGCTGTTGCTCTCATGCAGCCTGTATATCCTGCTGTGGTTGACATTCTGCGAGAAGCACTCCTCAATAAGTCTCTGTAGCAACTGTAACTTGGGATCGTAGTTGTCGCCGGTCCGACTTGAGTTTAGCATTTCCAGTTTTCAATTATTCACATTGTTGTGAAATGCGCTGTCCAATTGCGGAGACGCCTGGAGTGTTCACGCGCGACCCGGCGGCGACATCTAAAACTGTAGAGATAAAGAGAACCTGTTATCACCGAGTACTCATTCAATTGTTTGTGGAAAGACCTAAAACAACACGTTTATTTACATCAACGCCCGCAACAATGATTCATTCACAATAAAATAATAATGTGCCTAATGAATAAATAAATTAACGTCGCTCTCAACAAAACGTTCAAGTAAAAACATCTGTTTCAACTTTCTTGTTACTTGTTCTGCGTAATGCTGACGATTTTGTTATCTCATACGTATTTTAGGCACTATTAATGTCTATAATCTTTTCGTGTGTAAAGATAGATTATGTTTTTTTTTCGAGATAGTTAAAATATCTGTATTTATTTGTCGTGTCGACATTTAAACAAGAAGTAGGTAACCAGTTAATTATAATCACGTAGCCGTTTCCTGAGACTTTTTAATTTCATAATGGAATCGTGCCGGATAGTAATGACTGCAGACGGTGCTTAGTGCTTACCTATTCCCGCGTTGCCTTAATAAAATATAAGTAGATAACTTACTAAGCCAAGCGTTGCCTACAATCTCATTTGGAGTAAACTTAATCAACTATTAGCCTAAAGAAGCTGCTACATTTCCGTCCAAGAAAACACAAGAGTTCGATATCGCATATAATTTATGCACAAGATATTTGCTGAAGGTACCTAAGTGGCCGAGATTCGTAAAGTTTGGGAACTCTGAGGCAGATTGATTTTCATCGCATTAATTATTAATGTGTAATTTCTATGTCGACTAGCGCAGCGCGAACAGACGACATGTGAATTGGTAATTGGGAAGTAGGTACATTTATAATTATCAGTCACTTTTATGAGTGCCGTAACTTAGTTCTCAACTGCCGTATCTACATATTATAGTAATAATAAGTTAAAGATCATTTCAGGCGTTAATAATATAATATTATGTCACTGGTTATTGGTTAGAGATGTTCCCGAATATTCTTGACTATTTTATAATTTATGCACTTTATCAAGAATTGTTAGGCGGTAAGTATGAAACAACAAACATGAAACCGTTTTTGCAAAAAAAGCAGATAACTAAGTAGTTTCTTTTGCCGATAAGCCCGTGAGTAGAATAAACATTTCTTGATGTTTTTTTACGTAAGAACTAAAACGCCGGATGAACCAGCTCTTACAACAACATGCAATCATGCCTGTATTTCCAAATAGGGTAGGCAAATCACTCGAAATATTACATAGACAAATCTATAAATATTTTGTTTCGTAGCCACTTCTGAACAGATAAAATATATGTTTTAATATACTGACAGTTTGCTAGCCTGTCGCCTAAAGCATTATCTTAACCTATTTCCTTAATTGCCTTTTACGACATCCACGGAAGAGGTGTTATTCTAACCCGACATTACACAGGATCAGCATATACTTTGTTTTCAGTACCCACTAATTTTTACATTATGTTTAGTGCCAGTCAAATTAATAATCATATTTTCACTAACTTATTGTCAACCGTGTCGACCTACGAACATTCATTTAAGTTATCTAAGTTATCTTGCCCAAGTTCTGAAAATAAATAAACATCAAAAACTCACTTCAAGGCAGGCGAGCAATTAGGAAATGCGAAGAACAGCGCCAGTGAAAATCGAATAAAAGTTTATTCAATTTGTGATAGCTAAACGTTGTTGTACAGATTGTTCTAGCCGAGTGATTCATTCCAGAGGTAGGAGTTATGGGGATCTAGAGTAAATAATACGCAAATAAGTACATACGCTTTATTTGTTATTCCTGTGTATTGAAAGTTTTACTGCTCCGCTGTTAAATATTATGGTGTCTTCACGCTCATTCATTATGTCTGGTACAGAAGAGGTTGTGCAACAATTTTATAACGTTAAGATATCGGATCAACATCATTATTTTGTTCAGCAGAAACAGAACCCAGGTAAGGTAAAGGCACCAGTTATGGACGGTTTAAGTTGACAAGCACCAGTGATGGACACTTCATTCGTAATTTAAAGACCATAGAGTTGTGAATTGATTGTTGTAAAACAAATGACTCTTCCTTAGTGGGTAGTAAATAAGAGTCATTGTCCATTACTGGTCCATGTCCATGATCGGTGACTTTACCTTACGCGAGTTCTTTCTGAACATGAATACCGCTAGACTTTTCCCATTGAATATTCTTGTTGTTTGATTTGGTTTACTCTGTACTTGGATATTAAAGTACGTTATATTTTATTTGTGGGTTAAGTCGTCATATGTCTTCGTGCCTACGTATTTTTTCTTTTACTTAATTGCATATTAATCCTAATTCATGGATATTCAAATTTAGGAACAAAGATTTAGTAACGGCGGTTGCCACGCTTTGCTGCTTTATCATTCATTGCGTTACTTGTTTTTATTTTTTGTTTTTGTGTAATGTTTTACTTTTAAATAAATCGAGTTGTTACGCAAAAATAAATAAAAATGTAAGTACATATTTCGATCTACATATATTAATTTCAATAAATAAAAGAAAGAATGAAAGACAGTTACTAACCCAAATTTACACAGATAAAACATTATTGTTGATCTTATCTAAAATACGCCTTAAACAAAGTAATAACTTAATGCTACGTGCGCAATAAAATAGATCAATTCTGTGCCAAATAGCGCCTCTATTACACAATAGGCTAGTTGACAAAAAAAACTATTTAGTCCGTCAGATAGATTACCAAAAAATATTGTACACAATATTTTTTCTTTTACTTGACAAACGAAAAATGACAATATAGAGCGCTTAAAAGTTTCGCGTGACGTCACGACTCGCTACAATTTTTACCCAGTCGTGACCTCACAAGCCCCCACTCTGCAAGTTTGATGATCTATAACTTTATCGATGTTTAGTCAATTGATAAAAGAAAAAATAAGTGTGTCAAATTTTTCCTAATCTAACGAACGGACTAATTAGAATTATTATTTTTTAACCTAGAACACGAAGCCTATTCCATCTATTTTGGCTCGAAACAATTCGTCTGGTGTTGAAGCTTGGCCGGAATCTTCCGGATTTATAACAGTAAAACTAGCCGAAAAGTTAACATCTCTATTAACCGCGTACTTAATCTATTTTTATTTTAGTAAAAGCAAACGGGCTGCGGGCAGATTGTTTGTAGTTTTTGGTTAGGTTTGATGCGGCGCACGACGTATACTCGTAATTATTACACAGCTGCGTAGTACCAGATCTAAGGAAGATGATAATAAAAACCTATGACAGCCACCATAAATCATAAGGCGGAGTAAAGTTTATATTGAAAAATGGAAAACTCCTGGCGCTTCGTGTGCAAAGTAAACCGCGTTGTTACATAGGGCTACTAAACTAACAACGTTTTGGCTCACGTCTCAGGCAAACCAAATAGTTAAAAACCTATTTCACTTTAAGATCACGTAAGATTTTTATTACAAATTTACTAGAAACTAGAAGCTTTGGTTCCAGCCGGGTTGATGTCTTCATAAAACAATTATTCGCGACGTTACTTATTAAATAACCGGCCAAGTAGGAGTCGGACTTGCGCACTGAGGGCTCCGTACCAATTTATAAAATAATCAGTCATGCAAAAACATTCTATAAAGTGTAATGTTAATTATGACAAACATAATTTTACATTGATAAGGAATCCAACTACAAAAATAAATCTGTAATCACAAAAGTTTTTGGATTTCTGATTTACTTGTGTTAAAAGACATTGCTTCATGTAAATTTCCATAGAGGTAGGTTAGCGGAAAGTGCCTACTCTGAAAGTTTTGGTCCTTTGCAAATCTATTTGAAACGTGAAACGCCATGCGTAACTTTGATTAGATGTATGTAAGTATTATAGTTTTAAGTAACGTTGTCAATGGCCTGTTTTGTTTCAATTTCAATGTTATATCTCCATGGGTTTAAAAGAAAAAGAACAAGTACATACAGACAGACAGGCAAGCGAACCACGTTTTCCCTTAGTACGACACCCTAAAAATAGATTAATTGTGCTCACGCGTATAGGTGAGCATTAGACCGGTCCGTAAGTAAAAAAGTCTACCCTCTAGATTTGTACGCAGTAATCCATCTTTATCGCGGTAATCTTTGGTTTGCGAATTAACGAAAGCCGCGTTCGGTAACATTTAGCCCCATTGCACACGGTATCGTAACGTAAGCGTATCGTAATACGCGCGCACGACGAGAGCAATACTCAAAACATTTCTGACAATTTGGTGCATCACCGCTTCGTATTGCTCTCGTCATACGGTATTACGATACGCTGAGGCCTGGTCCAGACGGAGCGACTTCGCGACCTACACGCGTAAAACGCGTGCACTACGCTCGTAAATTGCGTGCACTACACTGTACAACGCGCGATGCTTGTGGATGCGATGATGTATTGGTGCCTAGCATCTCACTAAGAGCCTGTCTAGATGAGGCGTTTCTCACGCGAAACCACTCACGCGCCTCAATTTGTATTGAGTCCAGGTGCCGCGTTTTACGCGCGTTTCTACACAGGGAGGGATCCATCAAGCCACAAACCTGGACACGGAAACTTTCTCTCCATTTTTCAAATAAGAGACTCGCGCGTAGTACTGGAAGCAGCAATGGCGCCCGAGTATCTTGACTCGCGCAGCACTCGCACGTAAAACGGACGAGTCGATAGTCCTGCACATTGCACGTGCTTTACGCGCGAGTTAGGAAAAGTACTTAAACATACACAGCTCTAGTACGCGCGAATGTCAACGGGCGAGTGGAATCGCGTGTGAAAAGCCTCATCTGCGAAACATGTCGCGCGAAACGTTTTGTGACTAATTCGCGTCTTTTGGACAAGGTTTTAATGCTACGTCACCGTGTGCGAAGAGGCTTACACTCGCTACTGTTGGGTTGCCGTGTGAATGTCATTAGTAGTACAAATGGCTCAACAAGTTTACGTGTGAATGATTTTGCTCCAACTTCTGATATACTCTGTGGGTATGTGACTTGCGTGTTTCTGTTTGTCTTTTATCAAACTCCAACACGACGACCGTCGCGATATTAATACGTATTTAATTAGCTAGTGAAAACACTGAAACGTATGAGGTGTTTAGTTTTCATTAATAGAAGTGGCGCGGCGTTGCAGATTGTAAATCACAACGGCATTAGTTAGTTGAACGTTTCCTCATGACACTTAAAAAACTGGGTATGGGCGAATCGGACTAGTGATAATGGGTTCCGAATTATTATCCATACAAAGACAAACTTAATATTGTTGTCTTCATACGTCGATTAGGATGCCAAATAAGTTTGTAAACAACAAAAGTATTTATTGCGATGCAAATACAAATTTAAATTGGCAAATTTTATTACGTACCCACTTATGTAGCTCATCAGAAAGGGTGGTGTTGCAAGTGTATTGCAATGCGACATAAATAATATCGGCCGTAATATTTTGAATTGCGTAGATTTAAGTATGGGTTTGATTTAGTCACAGCTTTAAGGGACTGTAGACATATGGTATCATTTTCAATGTAATCTAGGAACAATCTAGAATCAATCTAGGAACGCGTATCTGAGAAAAAGGGTCAGACAGACATGCGTACAGAAATGTGATTCTAAAAAACCTTTTCTCATTTAGAAGTGCAGAACCCTGAAAATCACACAGTTCCCCAAATAGTTAAAGAGTAGCTTCGCAGTTGGTTAGTAACAGGCAGTAATTATTTATAGGGTATTTAAGTTAGAAAGAAAACACGTGAAATCCTTTTTTGATTACTTTGTTATCCGCGTATCGGGCCATTAAACCTTTCGGCCTGAACGGCTAAAGGTATAAAAGTGAGATTTATTTGTACTCCCAGCCTTCATTCTTAAATAGAAGTAAAACTGTGTAACTACCAAAAAAGGTAACTGGTTCTTAGAGACTTACATACCTACATTTCATTCAAGACTTTTCACTGGTTTTTCTTTGTAATAGAGTTGGTGGTAAAATGACGGGAAGAGGAGGGCCGTTTCGTTCGCTACTTGCCTTACGCCCTTATTCCACTGTAAAGGATCAGTTGTACTGTATTATTCTAAGGCTGAGCGTATGATGCTTGGTAAAACGTCACAAGAGACATCGTCTTGGCAACTGGGTTGGTTACGCATTTTCAATACGCTTGGTTTTTCTGAGTACCTATCTATAAACGAAGTTTTTAACTTACATACATACATACATATTCTCACGCCTGTATTCCCAGGAGGGGTAGGCAGAGCACATGAATTCAAAAATCCAGTGCCACGTTTAGCAAATTCAGGGTAACCAGATGGTCAAACGTGATATTGTGGTGACAGGTTGCTAGCCCATCGCCCACAATATACACCAACCCTTTCCCAGAGTCGACTCTTACGACATCCACGGGAAGAAAGGGGGAGGTGCTATTCTAACCCGGCACCACACGGGTTAACTTAACGGGTTTTTAACTTACCAATTGTAAATACCTACCCACGTAGGTATATTTTACTGCCACATTACGAAATAAACGATAAAGATGATCTTATGGAAGCCTAAAGGAGAGGCCTATGTTCAACAGTGGACTTCTTAAGCAGGCCGCACACCGGACATACAATTGTCTCTCCACAACTGTAGCGTCACATTTTAAATGCGACACATTTAACGCCCCCATACATTCCTACGTGAGCACGCACACTGAGGATACATTTGTAGCGGACACATTTTGTGGCGAGACGACATCCGCGCTACAATAATTCAAGATCGAACCTGTTCGTTTTTTGTGTCACTCATTGTGGCGACGTAAATGTTCGATACGTGTAGCATGTGGCGCTGGTGTGCGGCCCGCTTTACGGCTGAAATGATTAAACCTTTTCATCAGTGTTTAAACCTAAGGTTATAGCAATAGTGGTTGCGAAACGTAAAATAGTCATATTTTTGGCTTTGTAACGTTCCGTGCGCCCTGCCTGCCCCATTTTGGAAACCAGACGTGATTATTATTTTAATAAAATGATAATGTATTCTACGGAACCCTAAATGCATGGACAACACTCGCTCCCAATTATTGTGCGGTTCTGTTATTCTTCTATTAGGTCGCTGGGGAAATCTAGAGTAAAAACAAGGTCTCAACTACTTAAAACTTTTGTTTGATGACTATAGTGGTATATTTAAAATGCACCGGTCATTGTGGACGCCACATCATTCAGCCTTGTATAACAGAAAGAGATGGTAGCATGAGGTGGAGACGTACGAAATGAACGATATACAAATACAATGACAATTTACATGGGAAAGGGTTCAATGATGGGACTTGAACCCACGACCTTGACACAAATCACCAAGGTTGTAGTTTTACATCCCATCTGATAACCAATTTCTTTGTGTTGATATTGTATGTTTATTTTCGTAACTATGAATAATTCATAAAAGTACCTAATCATAAAAATAGTCACTAGGTATACGAGTTTGGACGATTTACTCTTTTTTTCAAAAATGCTCTACTCTCTGTAAGTTTTCGTTTTGCATAGGTACACAGCATAAATATTTTTCTATCTGTGAAGCATTTTATAACTTATGAAAAACAATGAGAATTTTGTTGTATAGAACTTTCATCGACAACGGCAGTCTGTTTATAGTTTATTTTTACCGGATACACTAAGTTAAGTAAGGTAAATGTACCAATGTTGAAAATTACCGGATAACTCACATTAAATAAATCGAGTTTAGCTCGACATGTTTCGGACTAATTCGTAGCCCTTCATCTAGGAGCCGCGGCAGCTGCTGCTGCCAAACGTGAACTGCGCGCCTCGGTAGATCGGCGCCTCCTAGATGAAGGGCTACGAATTAGTCCGAAACATGTCGAGCTAAACTCGATTTATTTAACGTGAGTTATCCAGTAATTTTCAACATGTGTGAGTCTCACGGTAGTTTAATGTATAAATGTACCAATGCTCGACGCCTTAACGCCCAGTAGATGGCACCCGTCTGTCACCTGTCTTACTATGACATAAGGTTGCAAGTGCCATGTATTGGGTCAGTGTCGAGCTCAGGGGCGTTTACCTTACGTAGGCGTGAACTACTTATGTCGTGACACTAATGTTAGCTAAAAACTGTTCAAGTTACGTCTTTCTCTACCTACACAGATGTGACTGACACCCCATTTCACTTGTATTATTGTTTCTCACCGCTGTAAAACTGACTTTCAGGTCTTTTGTTCAGTCTTTCATTTTCTATTCACTAATACGAATTTCAATTCCTGCCAAATAACAACACGAAATGCGTCCTTAAACGTTTGTTGACGTATGTTAAAATAAAATCGGAATATGTAGTACTTACCTAATATCTAATTTCCCTCAAATCTCATAGGACGTTAGACGTTAAGTATTTACGGAGTTTAAGGAATCAAGCCTATTAGAGCAAAGGATACCAGTTTCTTGCGTGCGTAGCCTACCCCGTATTATTAGCCTCATCTATCTATACATATAATAAAGCAAGAGAGGGTCGAAAGTCTGTACATGGAAGATATTTACAAAAAAACTATGTAGGGGGCTTTAG
>BHDV01058117.1:110457-189684 GCA_005406045.1 Adoxophyes honmai | reverse complement strand
CCTAGAGAACCCGTGCATTTCCCATGGACAGTTGTATGTAGTATGTTCGCGTGTCTCCAATGCCCAGAATCTATTCATTCTATCCTGAAATGGAAAGACATATAATATCATTTATAGCAGCGTGTTATAATAATTACGAAAACTCTTCAGTGTTACCCAGAATTTAACGCGAAGCGAAGCCGCGGGCAAAAGCTAGTACATAATAAGGCGGGAAAAGGCATAGCGCCTAGAATAAGCCCTCTGTGCCGAGATTGCCGAAATGCGATATGTCTACTAGCGCCTATTCAAGAGTTCCGTTGTGTTGAGCGACGTCAGGTCAGGGCTATCAAATTATTACATCGTCAAAGGCTCGCGCAATATAAATTAAACTGTAGAATTATGGAGAAAATGGAAACCGTGAGTATGCGAGCTTGAGTACGAAATTTTAGGCCCTCGCTAGATTAATCTTTGCTGAAAATGATAGGCTTTGTATTTGTACCTCGCTGAAAGGCCAATCGTAGATCAGTTTGAAGTAAAAGTACACACGTACAGTGCCGTAACTAGCCTTTTATGCGCCCGGTGCGAGCTTTCAAAACTGCGCCCTTGAAGGTACTGGTCTGGTCATTTCTGCGCCTCTCCAGGGCACGTACATACACACCGTCACGCCACTTTTATGCAGAGACCACTTTGTTCCACTTGTTACGACCCTGACATACCTCTTTTGCTTCATCCACATTCATTAGTCTCTTCATATTTACAAACATGCTCGTCGTTTTCAGGTAGGTACTCTTTATTTAACCTGTTTCTAAAACGTCCCTGGCGTAAGTGTATTAATTTATGTACCTGTGTCATTTTAACCAGAAAATATGGTTCCTAATTATCTTAAATTAATGTATTTTGACGAAAAGGTAAATTAGGTTGATAGATTTTTTAATTTACGATGTTGAAATAATTGCCGGATAAACAAAGAGGGCCAAATTAATTAAAAAAACTTGCTTGCTAGCCACCCTGATTTGATTAGTCAGCACTGTTTTCCTGTTTCCACTTATTCACGCATTTAATTTCTAAACCAGTTTCAGGCAAGTAAAGTATAAATTGAGTCGGTGAGAGTTGATCTAACCTACTTCATCCTACTTGTTTGAAAGAAGCCGGGCGGTCCCGCGGGCGCAGCGCTCGTGAGTCCAAATCAAGTCCAAGTTTGCTCCACTCGGAGACCACTCGGACACCCTTTACACTTCGCAAGTGAACAAGCATTTATATTATACATACATGCATCACGCCTGTATTCCCAGATGGAGTAGGCAGAGCATACGAAACTCTACATAGACGAAATCATGACTACTTCACGTTTCTTCGCCACTTCTCGCATTTTTTTTAAAGTTTTGGCAGGTATAATAGTGACAGGTTGGTAGCCTGTCGCCTGAAGCATTCCTAAACGTATCTCCTTGGTCGCCTCTTACGACATCCACGGAAGAAATGAAGAGGTGTTATTCTAGACCCGACACCACACGGGCAATCATTTATAATCATCTTATGTATTAGTTCTCCACGACACTGATTTCCTAACCAAATTGGCCAAGCTAACATCCATCTTGCGCCGAACATCTCTCGAGTATAGATAATGGTTTCCCGTTTTACGAGCCCTATTGTCTGATTTTATTACATGATGAATTACGTTATGCCTACGATATTTTGCTTTTTATTATGGACCTGTTACTTTTTATGAGCATTTTACGGCATCGATAAACTCTCTCACTTATGGATTAGTTTTCAGTCTAGATAAGTTAAAATATGTTTGGGTGACAGATGATGTGAGTTAAAAAAGCAGCTTATAATTGTATACATGGCACAATTGCCTACAATGTCCGAGTACATTCATTAAATGTATATCAACATCATTGAAATGTCAACTTTTGCTTTGTTTTCTTTGTTTTCTTTTACTACTACAGCAAACCGACTTAAAAACAGAAAACATATTATCAATGATATGTTTATATTGCTTTAATTGGTTTCGAGTAGGTAATACTTAAACGCCACATTTACGTAAGTACCTACTGGTAAGTATTAAAGTTAACTTGAAATTTTCATTCCAGTTCCAGACCGCTGAACTAAACAATGTAAGCAATGACGTGGTTTCAAACAGTATTTGTATGCAGAAAACTCTTGCGTCAAGCTAATAAATTAAACACCTAACACTCGTTCGAATGGATCGTTTTTATTTAAAAAAGTGTGTCTACGTGAATTATCTTGTAAAAGTGCCATTTAAAATAGCTCCAAAATTCGCGTTATTCCATTTATTCAAAAAAATCGGCAGTATTTTGGTAAATGGTTGTGCAGGTAGGTACATCCTGTATTACCTGAAGTTCACATTCAATCCGATGTCACGTACTTATTTGACGCACCATACTTTAACCAAAGAAATGTGTGTGAAATTTTGTCAAGTTAAATTATAAGTAGTAGTAGTTATAGAATTATAAGTTGGACAAATCAAATGCCAAAAGGTTATTCATCTGATTTGTCTTACGGGATATTTATTCCATATTAATTTTGATGCTCAGAATACAGTAAACACGGATTAGCAAAATTTTATGTTTACTCATTTCATGAACAAACTCAGCACAAGTCAGCATATGCGACACCGTAGGTATATCCCAAAACAATTCGATACTACTCATTCTAACTACTGTTTATACAATTTTTCAGCAAACCAAATAACTATAATATTTTGATTTGCAATGGACGATACCCCAAATTTGTCAATGGGTAATTGATTGATTTCAATATTGGTAGTGTTGTCGGATTTATTTGAACAAATTGGATACATTGAAATTATGGCAAATGCTTATATTATTGGCTTTTATCTCATACCTAATATAATATAATAATTTTAGAATCCAATAAGAGAGCAAAACGTGATGTACATAAATTTAGTTGCATTGCATTTGGACTCTAAATTTAATAATATTTCATATTAGGCAAGATATCTAAAAAAACAGTTTATTTCGTCAGTTAAGTACATAATAAAATATGATAAAAATTATATGACAAATAACAAACGCAGAAGATACAATACTTTTTATTTTTTTACCAAGGTGTGACATCAGAAACTCTCACTCCGGAAGTTCGATAATATGATAATTAACGTTTTTCGAAATACCAACTTTTGCTTAATGTAACTGACGGATTCATTAGAATTATATCATTTCTAACCCAGTCGTCATACCCTTCTGTGGTGTACAACTTGAGTTCTGCTTCCCGCTCGGTACGTGATGCGCGGAAAACGATACTTTTTGACTTGCGAAACTTATACTTTATTGAAATCACGACTGATATAAAAACCATTCCAGAAAACGCAGCTACGTAGCTTTACCGTTTAATTGCTCTAACAGTCCAGTCACGTTGTAATCGTCAGGGTACAGAAGGTAGCTTTGCTTTGTGGGTACGATATGCAACGGCCAACACACTTCAAAGCGCACATTTAGCAAGGCTCGGGAAAGCTTAAACAACGAAATTAGCGCTCGTGGGGCGGGTTCGTTTGAAATGCAACGTGTACTGAAATTGACTTTACTCCGTTAGCCAGGACGTCCTTTTCGTATTTGCCACTGAAACTACATAAATCAAAAGACTCGTTTACTTGCGAAAACTTAGTTTGGTTAGGAAATCTTTGTCTAAGAAAACAACAGAGCGCATAAAACTTTATTTCTCAACTCGCAATACGAGTACAGGTCTGTATCCAGTGTTGCTTACTTAACTGTCGATTTAGTTATAGGTACTAAAGTCCAGGTTTAGGACATTGATGTAATTGGCGTTAGAAAATAAAATCCTTGCACACAAGTTATTGGTTTTGCGTATGTGAAAAACGCTTGTCTGGTTTCGAAGCCATAAGACGCTTTTAGAGTGAAGTAACTCTAAAAATAAGGAATATGGGTATAATGGATATAGTATATGAACATAGATGTATAGTATATTCGAGGTCCTTGTAAGGTTGTTAGTAAGTGTGTCGTGTGTCCCATAGGCCGCACATTTTGACAGTCGGTGCTTGACCCACATACCTACAATTACTCAACCTTTTTTTAGTCATATTTGATATCCCACGCACAGCATAGCAAAGGAATATAATATGAGTAAAAACTTTCGCAATAGCTACTGCACCTTACAATTGTTCTCTAATCTCATTTTACCACCCGTGACCACTTTTATCATATTTTGGGTTTAAGCTAGACAAAGAGGTAAAAAAGTATCAGGTTAGCCTAACACAGAACAGAAACATTACCAGAAAGTCACAGTAAAATTTATCTTAATCTAGTAGAGCCAAATAGGAGTTAAATTAAATATTGAGAGCGACCTTTAGAGACTATTGCATTACTTAAATTATTCAAATATAAATATCACCATATCTAATGCAAAATAATCCAAATAAAGTACTTAGTAGAAAATTGAAGCGAAAAAAAACACGAAAATAGTTAAAAAAGACTTGGCTGAAACACAGAATTAAGTGTCACTCCGTAGCAATTTTATTTACACCCATTTAACAACTTCTTTGAAAAACTAGTCCACTCGACATTGTGAATAATTCATGGACAACGCATAACTTATGAGTGGAAGTCAAACCGAACCTGTAATTTAAATAAGTAAAGTAAATTTAAATAAATAAAGAATTATTAAATACTATTACGTTCAAGGGCGCTCAGTTAAAAGTAATTGAGTTGACAAAATTACTTATTATTTTGCAGGTTTTTCGTTTCTTGTCATAATAAGCTAGTGTCTAAATAAATGTTTCTTCTAATATTAAGGTCGGTTTTATTGTTTTTTTGGTGGCAGTTTCGACAAAAAAAAAACAGTACATGTTATGTAACCTATTCTGCACATTTACTTCAATTCATATCTCAAAAATCACCAATTTGCGAAAATATGAAGCAAACTTAACAAACAAGCGTATTAGCCAAAAGGAAAGTAAACTCATTCCAACAATAAACCAACAAAGTTCGCAATGATTTAATTAAAATTAGGTACCTCATGAAAACTCCGATTTTCTGAACGAGTGCTTATAAAAGTGAAAACAAAGTCGGAGTTATGTAGGCAGTAAAGTCAGTCGCGGCGCGGCGCGCAACAGGCGGCCCGAGCAGCCGCTGTGCGGTTTGGCGGCAAGATGTAAACTGAGTACTGACTCACTCGAGAGACAAGACTCGTCCTTCGTTCACCTAAACAGCTCTGCGCATCTACACAAAACAGATAATAAGGGAATGTACGTAAATCGGGTGCGTTCTTGAGGGCCATTAATGCCATTGCCAAATCACCAACAAACGGGAAGTTCGTGATAATAAATGCGTCAAATCAGTTGAAAAGTTGAGAGGAATATAAAGCTGTTCGAATTCGTGAGCGTTGTGATGTTTGATCTTGTTAAGATTATCATTAATACATTAGGTAAGGTAGCCTGTACTCGCCACTCCTGAACTTTTAACTCCCGAGGGAGCTGAGTGATTACTCAGATTAATTTTCCACCTGTTACACGAGTAAATTATCGTCGAGTCATTTTGACAAATTTATGAGCGGTGTTTTTGCATTCCTAAGATACTTAGGTATATTTTAATTTAAACCTAAATATTAAACGGGCTTCGTACAATTTTGATTAGTTAAAAACATGGCTAGGTAGGTATGTGTTAATCTTTTACATGAAGTTCACTTGTGGTCAATTGCCATCTTCCTGGCCCAATGTCAATTATGTGCTGATGCATAATTAGTATTAGATAATTGCTACAGGCTGGATAAAACGTTGTTTTATGTTGCCTTTTCAAGCTTACTTTAAAAACTCTACACCAGCTTAAAATACGAGAGTGTACATCCACATTGGTTTCGTCGTCGAATGTTTGGTTTCCACACGGATAAAGCTGAATCTCGATTTATGTTGACATGGCTAGAATAAACATTATGTAAAATAAAATTCAAGCTGCGTCCTTTTTATACACAGAAATGATTTATGCGAAGTCATTTACCGGCCGCTTCTAATACTCAATTTATTAAGATAGGATACTAACACCGACACATTTTTTTACCATAATGTCACTACCATAGGGTAAATTTTCCAAAAACACACATTTTTAGCTTAGAAAATGAGAGTTTTTTTTTTACCCCGAATCACGAGCACTACTATCAATCTAAAAGAAGACTCACGCCTGAGACTTTACAAGAGGTAGGCAGAGCACATGAATTCAAAAATCCAGTGCCACGTTTAGCTATTTCAGGGTAACCAGTCCAGTATTATAAATTCCATCACGCGACTTTTGATCATACACTTTATTACAGTCTATTTTTTATTTACTCTCACATACTAAAATGACATAGTAATTTAATTTTGCACCGTAACTTAAGTTGCAAAATCGTCAACAAAACATGTCGTGCTAATCTCGATATTAAAAAGTAGATTCGTTTTTATTTCACTACATATTTGTAAAATCGCAATGATTTTTCATATACATGCTATCGATAAATCTGCGTAAATCAGACTTCACGGATTACTCGCTATGATTACATCTTAGTCTGCATAAGACTTTAAATTTCTGGCCATTTTCCAGTCTTAAAAATGAATTTTAATTAGATTTCAGAAGTTGTCTTTACTCATGTAAAAAGTCCGAAAACATGATTTAAAACGGACCGGCAATTGAGAACATAGGTGATGTTTATTTAGATAATATATAGTTGTACTAGTCGACGATAGGTGACGCTAGGTGTTGCTACATCTTCCTTAATTCTTTCTCTGATTTATGGGAATTTCTGTGTGTACATGTACTTTAAAACTACTTCGAGTTTCCGGGTTCTTAAGACGTCGACAGAAATAATTGGCTAATAAAACCCTATAAACTTTTTCTGCACTGAACAATAACCGTTTTAGACACTTTTCCAATATTTCGGATGGGAGATATCTATACGCAATTCAAACTTTTTAATTTGCTTAACGTCTCTCCTACTTCTAGTGATAGGTATTATATATAGTATCGCGTAGTTTTTATTAAATACGTAAAATTAGCATTATGTGCCAATAATTGCATCCTTACAAAACGTAATGTAGAGGATGTTTTGACGCCCTCACTGGTCGTACTCATTTACCATACACGAAGCCACAGAGTCCTAAAACACCCGCTCATATTTACCAAAAACGCGCGCCATTTTGCGAAGGCGTACGGTGCTGTATAAAATCTATGGAAATCTAATTATACTGTCCATTGCTGCCCTTTGATCTCTGATAACAAAGCTATGGTTATACAAAATTTGAAATAAATAGAACAATTGACGCGCTAAAGTCAGCCTATTCACGTGAGTAGGATTAATCGTTAAGTTTTAAGGCGCTCGCCCGCGACGACTTTTTGTAACAATACCGTCGCGGTTTTTTAGTTAACACGCTACTGCATCGAAACTGCATCATTACGAGAAGCGGCCGCGGACAAGCAATTACAGCAAACAGTATCAAGTGACAAAACATTAGACTTTAGACTTTTTTTGATGATTCAAACGACTTGAGAACCTCTTTTTTAAATCGGTAAAAGGTTGACCCAGTTATGAGGAAAACCATTAGATAACCCCTGTTCTTGTAACGGTTTTCCCTTTAGAACTTTAATGTAACCATGAGGATTACATTTTTAGATACAATGCGTCCACGTCTGCATAATTTAATATTGGATAACCTAAATATTTGTTTGGGTAACGTAAATACAAATTATGATAGAAGTGGCTACGAAATGTGTTTCGTGTCCTCGGCGTACCTCATTTGGATGTACAGAAAGTGGTACGAGTGTATGTATGTAATGTATGTAAGTACGCGTGTGTCCAACTTGATTTATGGTATGACTTGTATTATGTCAGAATAGATGCGAATGGCGCTCTGTTGTCTCTGCCTACCCCGCAGGGAATAAGGCGTGACGGTTATGTATGTATGTATGTTGTATTATTACTTATTTTGAATTAATTATTTACACATAAATTTACTTGATCACATGATCACACAAAGTACCTACTGTATTATAATGATATGAAATTATTAGCTGTCGGTCTTTAACAAGATATGGTACTACTCCGACTAGGTACTCGGCTAGCACGGCTACGGACGCGAATAGAGTCGCACGCGTTACTGATTACTAGTTTCTAAGTTTCTTTTTAACTTTTGTAGTTAGACAGTAACAGTTATAATTAATCTCACGCCCTGTCTTGACGAAGTGGGTGAAAAACACAAAGACGGCCTGCTGAATTAGCGGACAAACAACTAGAGATCGATTTGCTGTCATTATCTAACCTCTCTAGTTAGACAGTGATAGGTATAGTCTAATTATTAGACTCTAATAATTAAGTCGGCTGTCACGCGGGGCAGGGAAAGACTGGACGCGTAGTATAAGGGCCAGCGCAATGTGAAGGGAAATAGAAGACATCTTTTTAGTTTTACGTAGACCAAGTTTGAAGTAGAGAATCTACAACAAATCTGATTCTCCTAGACTGGCTTGAGATAAGGTCAAGATATGTGCATTTAGCAAAATGTTCTCGAATCTAAATCCAAAATTGCGCCATCTTTGCACGTAACAGCCAAGTTTATTTAAGTTCAGAAGTATGTAAACCTAATACTGCGGAAAGTTTCCCCGTTGCGTAAAGTGTTTGCCTTGGATTTGTTTTCTGTGTTTCATTTTTCTTCCCGTGGGTCTCGTAAGAGTCGACTCTAGGAAAGAGTTAGTGTATTGTGGGCGATGGGCTAGCAACCTGTCACTACAATATCACGATAACCATCTGGTAACCCTGAAATTGCTAAACGTGGCACTGGATTTTCGAATTCATGTGCTCTGCCTACCCCTCTTGGGAATACAGGATGTTTATTCCACAGTTTAGGTAACGCTCCGTCGGCGCGACATTGTAAAAGGTCCAAGGCCTTGTAACTAGCACTGTTAATATTAAATACCTAGAATCGTACCTGATGTTATTTCTGTTGTATTATTTAAATATTAATATTGGCGGTAACCCTATGCCGCGAAAACGGTTCTGAATCAGTGGCGTCCAATGGAATATAAATATACACTAAGTATACACACTAAGTTTCAATGTTGTGAATGACTTTTGTTCGGAAGTGGAGCTTCTCTACGTAGTACTGTTACTTATTTTTTGTTCTGTGTTTTACTATGTGCTCTTGGGTTATTTTCAATGATAACGTTTTGTAAGCTCTGCCTACCCTTTACACAATTTCTTTCAGGCGAAATCATATGTGTATATAACGTGTGTGTAGAAGTTAGGAAAAAAATTAAGGTTAGTGTTGCTGATCGTAAAAACGCGCTGAAGTTGAAAATGATTAATATGTACCAAGATACGAGAATGTAATTCGTTTTAACACGTAGGCGGTACGCGACAAGAACCTACAGTTGAATGAGACTGAGTAAAAAGAAAATAATTTGGTAATTCTGCTATTCGCAGAAGTCAACTGGGCCATGTGATTACTTTTTGTCGTCATCGTTGATGTACTTGTATAAATCATGGTAAACATTACGTTTACTTTAATGTTTTATAATTTACAAACAATTGGAACTTTTACCAGTTATTTTTTTATGATTTTATGTATAGATTGACAATACACCGCATACCTTACCTTACAAACACTATGTAGTATAAATAGCTTCTACCTGTAATAGGAACACATAATTATTTAGGTGGTATCTACTCGTAGTATCGAGTTTAGAATTAAACCTCTCGATTTATTCCCTGGGTGTCATAGGAGGCGACTAAACCTGTCATTCAAATTTTACCTCTTGCAATAAAACTAAAAAAAACATGCTAGAAGTGGCTGAAATAGTTACGGTTTTGTCAATACTGTAGCGTTTCGTAGGCTCCGCCTACCACATTTGGGAATACGCATGTGCATGTATACTACAAAGACCAACTCATCCTTGTGTCATCTCATCCCTACTGCCCCCATTCATAAACCTCCGACGCTATCATAGATCGCGAATATCGTCGTATACACGTTCTCTAGTTTAATACGCTCTAGAATACTCGTAAAGTTGCAGAAGAGATGGATCTTGAAAATAAACTTGTTTTCATCGAGACTGAAGTATCTTTTCTATTTATATTCTTCATACGTAGGTATCTAAATAATAAATGACTGACAAGCCAACTCTACGTAAACGAATATCATTGATCCCGCTTTCACATTTTGTTCTTTAGTTACTATCGCGTTTGAGGTTGCTGAGCCTCGATCGTGTATTACGAATAAGGATATAATTGTTATTTATAGGACTGTTGCAAAATAAAAGGCATGAGAAAAGGCAAATGTTATAAAAAACGCTTGCATCACTTTATCTACATTCACATAAATTTTGAAAAATATTCAAAGACGGTATTTGACGACAGCATTCGTCATGACGGTGGATTTAAAAAAATGGCGGCAAACTCGAATTACGCAAACAATTGGGTATCGGCGTCGCAGGCTTACACCGTCAGACACGCCGCCTGCCGCACAGCCCCTGTTCCAGTTTTTTTTCTTCTTTCTTTCATCAGCTATTTTTATAAAGTTGACCGATTTCATAAAGTAAACGTAATGCACCATAGGATAGGTACAGATTTATTAATGTAACAATAAAACAAAACGTAGTCTGTACAAGGTTAGGTACCGTCCCCTCCCCGCGAACATATGTGTAAAAGATTTTACACAAAAATTGGTATTGTTTAAATACGTTCCTTTAGTTATAACACTTATAACAGACAGTCAGTATTTTTTTAAAGTTAATGTAATAATAAATTAGATTTTTTAAGGCAACTAAATGTTTTTTTCTAGGGAAAACATAAATATAATATCCGCAGGAATAAAATAGTGCACCTGTTACCTGTATTATCACGTCTACTATAAACAATGACAAACATGTATCATCGTAAACAAACTCAACTCAACATCGTAACAAAATTGCAACGAATAAATAACATAACAGGTGTTATCAATATTTTGCAAGAATATTCATGCAGGTGATTATTAACAAAAAACATTCAAACACATTTCCTACGTGTAGATACATTAGTCTACTGGTGTGATAAATAAATGTGCGTTCGTTTATTGTTTTAATACGAATAATAGCGCAGAAGATATTTGAAAAAGAAGTACTTACAGTTTTACACGAGAATAAAAAAATAATATGATATTTTTACATTTACTGGATAAATAGCAGAGCTAAAATTACATTCAAAACATGTAAGTGTTGGTTTATTTATGTTCTTTACTTTCTCCATAGATTGTTTCAAGCTCACTCGGTCACATAAAAAGTTATTACGGTTTTTCGGTTTTTATTTTTCCTGTAAAGTTGGTGTTTTATATTACACGTTTCTTCGCGGGGCCGTCGCTATAATAAAAATATAAAAAAACTTAACAACTAACAGTAAAAATATAGAATAAAATATTTACAGTTGAAAGTAGTAAAATGGGAGGTCGTAAGTTCTTTGTTTTCCTGGGCTAAAGTTAGTACCTATAGGTACGTCACGTCAGACTAAGGACGTTACAAGTTTAGTGTAAAAACAAAACTGGAACTAGGTAATACGTATAAGTCAAGTACTTATAGGCCAATTTTTAAATTCAAATTTAATACAAGAATTATGAAGATTTATTAATACTTTGGATGTACCTATGTCAACGTGCAACAATGTTTTTTGTTTTTAACCTTTTGGCAGAATCTGGCTGTTTAACCATTTGAATTCTACAAATACGAAACACGGTTTTTCTCTGTGGTATATGATTCGAAAAAAAAACCTGTCAATCAATCCAAACGAACTGACAACGCAAGCGGAACGCCGCGGGGCAGGGGTGTGACGTATTTTCTGCGATGTTTATTTTTTCACCGCAAATATGGTGAAAATTATTATTTATTTCACTGACGGTAAATTAATTACGAACTCGAGTCAATTTAAGCCTCTGGTTAGGTGAGTTAATGAGTTTTAACTGACTCTGGTTAGGTTAGTCTAGGTTAGGTTAGACATTAAGCTAATATTTATAAATTTAATAAAATAAAATTTATAGATGCTCATTTGACGGCATACAGCACGCACAGCGATTAGAAACAAAAAGCGATCGAATTGCTTTACTTTTCGGATATGCTGTGGCCGGCGCTGATGTATAATAATTATGGCCAATGTTAAATTGTACCAACGAGGTTGCTATAAATATTAATGAAATAAAGAGATGCCAACCAATAATAATGAAATAAAAGCGCGTTGTTCACCTAATGTAGTCAACGAATGTCATTTTTACACTATTATACATACCTATAGACTACCGATCGCTGTTACTTCGTCAGGCCGTGACAGTTATCGCCCGCCGAATGCCATCTACTACCGTGTCTTTTCTTTACACCCATCACAGTGTAATTGCCGCTTTAAACCACAGCCCCTTAAGTATGTAATGTATTTAATCGAGTGGGAGCATTCTGAAGCCAACAAAGCAAGAGGAAAAAACATGGTGCCCGCGACGAAATTGTTGTGGAAAGTTTAATTGGCATGCACTGTACAATTTTCCCCTAAGCACAAAAAACGTTCTGCGGGAATTTGTTAAATCACTTTTTAACGACCAGAACAAATTAATGAGGCGACCCATTTTATAACTATCGCTGGTCTTGGATAAGTTTGATAATAACAGGTTTCTTTTCATAGAAAAAATGTTTTTTGTTTATGTTTAAGTTGAGTATTAACGGCGCCGGTAGTGGTTTGAATCTCGGGTTTATCCATTTAATTAAAAACTAAATTGGCCAGATAACTAACGTCATTTAAATAATATGCAAATACAATGTGTACTTACACAATGGACACATAGGTAAATAGAAAATATCTCTATCACTCACAAAAAAATACTACAAAATCATAAACATTTTCAGTGTTCTCCATTGAAACTAAGTTCAAATTCAACAAATACGCCAAATAAAATCGAGTGATATTTGTTTTCGCTCTCGATCCCCTTACGAGATCTTGCATGCATATGTCAACATCATATAGGTTTATCCAGTTCTTCGCAATCCAGACAATGTTCTCCGAGTATCCAACCGATCTTGCATTGGCATTTGGAACTTTATCTGACATTTTATTTTCAAAAGACATCCTCGTCGTGCTGAGAACGGTTATGGATTAAGAATTATTTAACTCGAAACGGGACAGTAATCAGCTTATAAGCTTATGAAAATATAAACATACGTATCTAACAAACATAAACAATTATTCTTTTTTTGCTTTGTTCTAATTAAAGGAATCCGATTGTTTTGTTACTGCAGAGACTCTTTCTCAAAACAGCCCCAAGGCTAATTTACCTAAAACAGACATAAGTAGCTGTAATGGGTTCATTATTAATTACTTGAAAAGTCAACAAAATAATTACATAAAATTCGTAAATAAAATTGGCTTTAATGTCCAAATACTCAAAAACAAACAACAACAAAATAAATGTTATAAGAAAAGGTTTGTGTTTCTTATTTTTTTTGCTGTCCATTTGCGAGTTGTTTTATTTCGAGTTTATTTGTGATCTATTTGATAAACTGATTTTTAGCATTCCTACCAGATTCCTACCAATTATGTAGTTCTACTGAAACCTACTTGGTACTAACTTGTTACTTAAAGCCAAAGACAAAGTTTTCCAACACAAAGAGATCGAAATCGCTGTTGTAATGACACTGACAATCAGTCGTGCATGACATAATGACATGCATGGCTCCTTGTATCACACTTGTATCATGAAAATGCCTCAAGTTTTGTATCTAGTGGTCTAAAAACGTAATAAATAAATTACTGGCATTAAACACGACTCAACACCTCGCCAGTGCCACCCATTGCATGTCATTTCATTTTCTATGTGGTTACGCAACTTCAATCACAATCGTAACTAACCTCAAAACGTTTCCCGTTTGTATTCTCAATTTTTATTTCTGAGGGCAAGTAAATAATAAAGCCAAAATATGTCGGCTTCATTGGATTCGGCGTTGGATCCTATGGAAGAGATTCGTTTCCGAAAGAAGAATGGACAAATGTGGATTGAGATACAGAAGGAAACGCATTTCACATTCGACGAATTGGAACGTGCGTAATTTAGCTTAATTAAAGCACTTGTTAATGAATATGCTGTCGGTTTAGAATCCCAGTAATGAGATATTCGTGCGCCTCATATTGACGTGCTTTTAAATGTCAAGCTTATTATAACCACTACACTTTTGATAGCAATAATGGATATAAAATGAATTCTCCATATCAAAAACTAGGCAAATGACATGAAGGCAAATTGATAAAAGTGGGTAGATAGAGTCTTAATACTCGCAAAGAATGTTATTATCAGTGAAACATTATATGTTTATATTTAAAATCTTCACAACGCTGAAAACAATGTACATGTCAACCTATTGTTTAAGTTATTTTAAATATTTCTATGTACATTAATGTATTAGTCGCGTTGACAGGATCTCAGAAAACATGCAAGCCTTTGTATCAAAGCCGTATCTCGCTACAGAGAGGATTACCGACAATGTCAATGAAAAATAAAAACCTCCGCAAAAAGGGCATCATAACGGATATTTTGCTTTTAATTGAGCATCACACCGTATTAAATTTACAGAGACAAAATGAAAAACAATGTTATTTTTTCAGAAATAATGGTGATATTTTTTAAAATACAGAAGCGCGATGAGAAACCTGCGGCGTTTGATTTGATATCAAGGTCAGTGTTGCAAATATAGTTGATATTATCCGTATTACCGTTCGGCATCACAAAGCGAGCTTATCAGATTTGACTGGCGCAATCCGCATTGTATCTGCCGGAGTTGTCGTAATTGATGACTTAATTGGAATGGCAAACATGACGCCACGTCAACTATAGGTAATAGCTGTGACGTGTTTGTGCCAGCCTTTTATGCTAAATATAAATAGAATTTAAGTCGGATAGCTAATGAAATTGATCAACAACAGTTGGTTGACTTGGTAAATGTCTTATTGATTCTAAATGTGGTAATGATTGAAATTTCTCAGTCGTTGCGACATGTAAAACTCACTCAGTGGGTGGATTACGCAAGATTTAGTTGAGTCGTTGTTACATTCTGACATTTTGAGAAAGGTACTCTTAACTTAATTTAACTATTTTGCTAAGCACAGTACTAGCAGATATGTGCGCGACATAGACTATACCTGTCACTGTCTTAATAGAGACACTAGAATGTGACAGGTAGTCTATCCCGCTCGTTTGTCGTCTCGCGCGTGTTGCTGTGCTAAGCCTACAGAGTTCGAAAACATAGTAGAGATGCAACCTTGAATTCACCCACTAATGTTAAATGTATTAAACTGTCAAATAAAAAATATTTTGCTTAAAAAAGCTTGCAGCACAAAAGTATCATTTAGCAAAATACTTTCCACAGCGTCACCACATATCATTGTGGCATTTCCGGTATCCAATCCACATCTGTTTTAATGCTGCAACCTTGCAACTAATTGGACAGGTAGCCTCCAAAACTCAAAGGTTTCACGCTGTTTTTGCTTATACAGAGAAATGCGGAAATTTATCATTATTCAGATTTTAACCAATTTTTTTATTCCATTATATATCGCCGCCAAAAGCCCAAGTAGCAATTGTTGACCATGAGATCGGTTTCTAGTTGCATAGTTATTTGTTTGTTTAAACGGTATTTCACATTCGATTTATTGTAGGTACATTACACTACATTTTAACGTCTGGCATTTACTTAATTATTTCTGTTTTGTATTTAAGTACCCGAAAATGTTCTTAAATAAACTTTAACCTTGAATTATGAAAAAATACATCGGGCATGCCATTTAAAAAAGTGTAGGTAGCTGTATAATTAAGCGTCTAACTGAAAGTTACAGTTTTTGGTTCTATATGCCCCGAAGTCCACGAAAGACGGACGCCTACTCGCGTAAAATTAAGACAGCCAACCTTTTTACTTAATTTACTGTCAATTTAACAAATCTTTGTGAACATTGTCCTTTTTAAACGGTTTTACTTAGCTTACCCCGTTTGTTTTAGACTTTAGTCTTTGGTCTTTGTTGGTTCAAATTTAGAAATGGAAATTTCACCCTCTTTCCGTCAACTGATTGATCTGAAATTCGGTATGCGCTTTTAGTTGTGGTGACAATACAATAATGTACATTCATTATCATTGTAAATTCAAAATGGCCGCCGCTACAAAATGGCGGATGACCTAATTCTTATCTACCCCATCAATATGGGTATCAATTGAAAGGTCTTTGCAAGGAGAATACAGTGCACTATATCAAATTTAAAAAAAAAAAACTAAAAGCTCGAAAAAAAAAGTAAAAAAAAAACTTTTAAGTAAAACGGTTTTATACACATTGATTAGACTAAAATAAAACCGTTTTACTTAAAAGTTTTTTTTTTACTTTTTTTTTTTACGTTTCACGAGAGCCAAACCGGTCACCAAAACCTTAAAAGAAGAAACTATACTTAATCTCAGTAAATAATTTACATAAATATTTTGCGAACGTAATAAACTGTTTCATATAACATTCCCTCAGCACAGGAGCTTGATTCTATTAAAATCTTATTAGCTTCGTTTTGTTACCAGTTCCGATGGTTAAGCTTAATATTAACATGTGCTATGGATTTCGTGATTGTACGGCGCTTTTTGGGCAAACGACGGTATCCGATAGGATGGAATTTATGATGATTTATAGCGTGCCCGTTGCTCTGCGAAACTTGTGATATCCGCTTACGGGAATGTGACTCCGTCCCCACCTTATGCGTGGATTAGAGTGCTCCTCCTTAATGAGTACTTTTACGACAGCCCAAACTACGGACTTGCTGGGTGTGTACAGAAACAGAAGGAAAAAGGCAAGCGTATATTTTTGCTAGGATAATAATGCGATGTGCGACATTGACATCAGGCAACGGCATTCCCAGGAGAAGGGTCAAGACTTAGTCACATCGTTTTTACGGGTTTTTTTTCAATAACAGAGTTTTTTTTTATGAGTTGCAAACAATATTTAGTTGCATTTTCTCCGGGGATAACATTTTTTTGTCCGTGGTTTATTTCGCTTAGATATTCAAGTTTTTGCGTGGTAAGGGACAAATATTTTCTATAATATTCTTACAAGTTATATTATAAGATATGAGCCGAAAACGAATCTACTCACGCAAGCCGCTGCGGTGGAAACGGTTCCAAGAAATATATAGGAGTTCTGTTGCTTATAATAAACCTAAATATAAAGATAGTCTGCTGTTAAAATATATACTTTATTTTTCTTTTAAAGTCTATATTCGTTGCCAGGGGTGGATAATTAATGGTGGTGCAAAAGGGGTATGTCAGGATCGTAGGAAGTGTAACAAAGTGGTCCATGCGTATCCCTGTGGGAAAGAGGGGTAGACTGTATGTATGTATGTATATAGGTATTAACCAGATATGGTTGTTGCAGGGCTCATTTCCGTGACGTCCTGCACACAGGGCTGGGTATGACGGACGCGTATATGATGGAGCGGGTGATGGTGGCCCTAGACCGCGGTACCTCTCCCTACGTTACCATGGCAACCTTCGCGAAAGCCATGTCGCTCTACCTACGAGGCGACTTGGAGGAGCGCATCACTTATGCCTTTACGGTAATGCTGTGCTGCAGGAATACAATGTAATAAATAATTATTTGTTGAAAATTCATACCAGTTTAAACAAAAAACTAAAACATACAAAAGGAATATCACAAGAGCCTGAACTACGATTTCCTATATTTCAGGCAAAACAACCTACATTATTAAATCAAATTTAATAATTTACTTAATTTATTTTATAAGAAACAATTTTTACTACTATAAATTAAATTATAATTTAATTGTAATCCATGAACATAAAAACTAAAGCATACAATAACAAAACCATGCATAATACTTAATACAAACGTACTCTTGGCAATAAAACAATCATTATTTCATTTTCCTGTGTGGTGTCGGGATAGGATAATAGCTCTCCATTTCTTCTGTAGAAGTCGTAATAGGCGACTTAGGAAATAGGTTTAGATATGCTTTGGGTGACAGGGTAGCAACCTGTCACTATTTTAAATCTTCCACTTCTTTTCAAAACTAAAATTAAGCGAAAAGTGGCTGAAAAGCGTGAAATACTCATTATTAATAACTATAGAGGTAATAAGTAGTAACTTCTCTGTGTCATTTTATTTCGTGTTTTGTAGGGCATTTTCGAGTCAACATGGAATTTGGAATTACATGATTTCCACTTCACTTATCTTCTTTTACAGTGCTACGACTTGCTGGGAGAAGGCCATTTGCGGAGAGAGACTATGTACCAACTAATGAAAAAGAGCATTTCCAAGGCGTCGCGAGACGACGACGTCGAAGAAGCGGTGAAGGTATATAATTATTTGATTATACTTAGTATGTATTACTTAATTATACGTGGTGTTTGGCGCATCATGCGCCAAAGTAATTTATATATAAGGGGTAATTTTCTACATATTCAGCCCCCATATCGCGTTCCATTCCAGGCGGTTACTTTTATACCCTTTTTGTAGTCACCGAAAAAGTCAAGTTACTCATTTAAACTGAATAAAAAATATTTTTTAGGCGTAGCCTTAAAGTTAAAGTTTTATTTGAAGTGCATTTGATTTAGGGCCATACCAGATCCAAAACTGACAAATGTCATCTAGTTTTTTTTAATCAGCATTGAAGTTTTCCGAAGAGGTAAAAATATAAATATGTAGATATAGAATAGGGGGCTAAATATTGGCCCAGATTACCTACTTTAGCACACGACGCGCCAAAAATAGCCCGTAGTTCTTTTCTCGTTGTTCGGACTCGTCATTTCATTACGCAACTAAAGGGTTGTGGCATTGAAATTCGAATAGATTTTTTTTCGATTAGGTAGGTATGCTAAGGGTAAAGGTAATCGATTTTATTACTGTTTTTTGTTGTAACTACTGCATTTATTGTCTGGAATTGAAAAGAATGCATCACAGAAATGAACTGAAAATAGAAATAAAATGGTTTAGAATGACATTTCTCCCCTCTCCATTTTTCTTAACGAAATGAAAGTCGACTAAGGAAATTGGTTATTGTGGGTGATATGCTTGCGACTTGTCATTACGTGTGCCTACTAGTTTTATCCAACATAAGACCTGGATTTGCAAAAAATAGGCCTCGAAACTTAATTCCCTTGAAACGTTTAGTGCGCTCTTTGTCGACCACCTTTAGGAATACCGGCCTCATGTTTATGTATGTTTTATGAGTTTAGATTTTTCAACAAGAAGAAGGATTATAGTTATATTTTCGAGCTATGAAGTTATTTGAATACACTATGACTATGATGTTTTATTTTTTCTTAGAAAACGTTTAATATGTATGCGTCCCCCTAGCGGCCGCGTAAGAAATCTTTTCACCCGCCGAAGCTAAGCGAGGCTATCGTCGTGGGCAACGGGTACAACTCGCTCTCTAAGTCACACGTTTAGGGATTGAGCGTCTTTTTCTACAGATGGCGCTAGCTCTGCGCTGAGTGAGATCGGTATGAAGAACGCGAAAGGCGCGTTGTTCTACTATATTCAAAAATTTTATTGGTCTAGTTATGAAATTCTTTCTCAGAAAATGTTACAATGACATCGCGTTACCTGCCTACTTGAAAAATATTTTTTCACGACGCTTATAACTGTGAAAGGACGACATAAATTGTACCCAAAAAAATTCCATTCCGTTACTATTTTAATACATTCAATATGGCAATCAGGGAATAGAATCCCAAAATTTGTATCAAAGACATTTTTTTGAAATGAACAGCAACCCATCTCTGTCTCCCAAGGCTCTGCGTACAAAAAAAAAATAATAATCCAAATTCACATTTGTAACTTTACAAAACCTAGCCTAGCATTTTTTCAGCAGGCTTTACTAATCTGTTTTGTTCTGTCCACATCGGAGTAGTTTCCGATGTTTTTGCTTCCATTGTTTATTGGGAAACTCGTTACCATTCGAGCAGCTATCGGTGTGTTTCGTTTCGACGAACTTAACTCGTTTGGCATTCTATGGAATTATTTCCAACATCGGCCCAAGAGAGAGGTTTTCACAATTTCAAAGGCAGTTTCTACGTAACCGTGGTAATTGAGTTTAGCTCGTTTTTTAACCCGCGGCTAATCGGGAATAGGGGAACAGTTACGCTGCCAATACCGGTTTGGTTGCTTTACTATTTTCGGTGCAATTTTTTTATTATTCATCGTTTATTATAAAAGACTCATACATTTTTTAAGAAATGAATATTACTGCCAAACTGATTAGCTGTTTGTTGGCAAATAACAATGTGTATATCAAGTTTTTATTTCCAGTTGTAGTTATATTTAACTAGCTGGCCCGGCAAACTTCGTTCCGCTTTGGTAAGTTTTTTACGCAAGATTTCCAAATTTTGTCACCTGTTTAAACAAATTTTCCCTAGACTTCCAAAAATTAAAACTAAAATTAGCCAAATCGGTTCACCCGTACTTGAGTTTTAACGAAAAAAACCGCAATTATTTTTAGGGTTCCGTCCCTAAGTGGTGAAAACGTGACCCTATTACTGAGACTTCGCTGTCTGTCCGTCCATCCGTCTGTTACCTGTTTTCGGAGATGACGTATTTCTGTTGCAACTAAAGTGGAGTCCAAAATTAGGCGAACTAACTTGACAGTTCATTGTGCACTAAAGTTGCCACAGTTTGGCCAGTGCTGTTAATATCGATGTTTAAAGTAAAAAGTATTGTTGTAAAATCGATGTTTAAAGTAAAAAGTTTTGTTATCTTTATTATTGTGTTTGGAATCAAACTAATAATTTTACTAAGTAAATGAATAATAATAAAAATTGGTAGAAATTAAAAATACACCAACTTGGATAAGTTTTTTGTTAGTAAATCGTACATCCTTCAGATCATATTAAATCGCGGTAAATTGCAGTAGTTCGTCCATATTTGGCAAATTATGTAAGAGTGTGAAAGTTTCGACGAATTACTTGATAAAATTTAAATAGAATCAGATTTATAGAACGCACATGGTAATATCGACATATTTATGTCGACATAAACTTATCACTATTTATTTTTTCCTATGTCTGGCAACATTTTCGGCTGTCAAGTTAGTTCGCCTAATTCTGGACTTCACTTTAGATAAAGTTTCATTAGATAGCAGTTTCCATGAGAATTAATGTTACATAATTCGTAAGTACCTATAGGTTACAAAGTTGGACTCAACAAAAAGATTTAAATTTTAACCAGACAATCAAACTAAAACGTCCATCAGACGAAATGCAAACATTTTACCTCAAACCCTTATCTCGATTACTTGATATTGAAGTAAAATAAACGTTTCTCAACTTATAGCATAGTTCAGTAAAAGTTCTAGAAAAGCATAAAAAATGTTGTCTCAGCAGTAGTCCCTTTTAAATGAAGAAAATATTCCACCTTTAACGAAGGAAATGAGGGATCAATCTAGTTTATTGAATTTTACCTACTAACAGAAGATATTTTATTACGTCTTCGCTGATAGCGGAGCGATTTTGTTTTTTATTTTTTATCAAACATTAAATTGTTAATATGGCGTGTGCACGTTGACGATTCTGTTAGTTATACCGGAGTCACCTGGAAAATTTCAATTATTTCTTAATTATTTTTTTTTATTGATCTATTTTGAGATTAAAGTACACTATTTAAGCTATGCGATTCGTAGCTATGCGGTTCGTAGTTTGACCAATGGCCTCTTAAAAATCTCGTGGGTTCAAATCCCGGCTCGACTGCTGAGTTCTTTTAAATTTATTTGGTAAATGAAGGTACGTTTTATTTACGTTTTTTTAGCAACAACCGTTATATGTTTAGTAAAATTTGTTTTCGAGAATAAGTGCATTGTATTTGTGTTAAATTATTCTTAAGAAAATGTGTTTTGCTGTACCCTTATTACTGTTTGATTCTTCAGTAAATAAAAATACCTAAAATAAAATAACACATTCACGAAGACGTTATCAATTATCATATTATAAAAGTTATCAAAAATTTTAAAAAATGAAGAAAAGGACCTAGATTTCTATAACATAAAAATTTCAGAATATTTGACTGAAACCACATTTTCCATACTTCAGGTACGGGTCCTTTCCACTTTTCAAAATTGAGAGCACAATCGATTAAACTCGTTGAAAAAATCTTGTACGCATTATGCTTGTTTTCCTAAATGGGGAAGGCAGAGCACATAAAACTTTACATAGACAAAAAACATGAGTACTTCATTTTACAAAGCCACTTTTAGAACGATTTTAAGTTTTAGATTAAAAGAGTAGGTATAGTAGAAGTGTCACAGATAACGGTGTACCTAAACCACCTACTACCCGGGGATAGTCTATTTAATTCACCAACAAAATTAGTCGGCTAAAAGTAAACTGCACTTGTCTATTAGTGCTGATTAATTTTACTTGCCGCCCCATTATTTTTTGATTTAATTTGACTGCATAATTCCGAAATGTTTTATCCTGGTTTTTCTTTATCGGTTAGAAACTAAAACGTGGTTCACAGGAGTACATACAAACGAGTAGGTAGAACTCAGGAAATGCTACACAAACAAAACCATGAGTATTTCACGTTTCGTGGCCACTTCTAGGATATTTCTTTTAGGTTTTGAGTTGGTAGGTATAATAGTGACAAGTTGTTAGCCAGTCACCTATAATATACCTTGACCTTCCTTCGCTTCTTACGACAACGGAAGAAATGGAGAGGTGTTACTCTAAACCCGAAACCACACGGAAGATTGTTTTCTCTGCATAATTAGGAAATGTTTTACTTGTCTGGTCTTTCGTTATCGTTTAGAAAGTAAAACGTTCACAGGAGTTCGTGGATATAATGCTGAAGCGGATGGACTTGGACCTTGACGGGGTGATCAACTTTGCCGACTTCCACAAGGCGGTGGTGAACACCCCGCCGTTGCTCGAGAGCCTGGGCTACTGCCTCCCAGAGCGCCCGGCCGTCTACTCGTTCATCGCCACTTGGTGTCCATCCTGGGGGAAGATGTGATCTGTGCCATCTACATAGGTCTGTGACGTTTGGTAGGATGGCTGGCAATAGAATACGTGGAATCGCTCTATGATCTTGTTTTTCTGTACCTTTTTATGTTTTGTATTACAATTATGTGTCCCTAAACGTGGTAATCAATTCACATTATTAGCTGTTATTTGTTGATGACGCATTTGCCTTTTTCATGACGCTTTGTTTCCGCGTCCTTATTTATTGTTAACATTTTTAAGATACCAACCTGTTGTGAACCTACTTATTCTCATGCTTACCGTGCAGGTGCACGTTGTATACTTACAAGCTGTAACACACCTTTCGGGAGCTGCAATAAATATGAATTAATATACCGTAGCGCTTCTTAAACACCGAAAAATCGTAGCTCAAACTTATAAAAAAACTTACACATACATACATGTAACTAACATCGTGCTTTTATTCCTACATGAGGTAGGCAGAATACACGAAACGCTACATAAACAAAACCATGACTTTTTCGCGTTTCATGGCCACTTCTGGCATTTCTTTCGGTTTTATGTTGGCAGGTATAATAGAGACAGGTTGCTAGCCTGTCGCCTAAAATACACCTTAACCTATTTCTACTCCCGAGTTTCCTGCATCTGTAGAATTAAGGAAAAAGCGAAACATTTAATATACCTAATAAAATGGTAAAACTATTTTATGAAGAAAAAAAACTTTATATTCCAAGGCTACCTACCAGGGAGCTCCCGCATAAATCATGACATTTATTTTTTTACACTTTGATTTGACAACTAAAAAATATTTAAGATAATGGCGACTCCATGGATTCTAGAACCACGGCGAGCATCCAAAAGTCCTAAGCCTAGTCATAACTCTTGTTGTAAACCAATATAAACTACTTATTCGTGAACGTTAGGACGGGTTTGCAATTTCCAAAATTTTCAAGAGAGCAGAAATATGACAGTTAATGTAAAAGTATCAAAATCTGTTCTGCTAAATAGTATAATACACAACGAAAGAGGACAGAAATATGAGAGTCAGTGTAGTAATTAGAAAAAGTACAAATTGTAACCGTAAATCGATTCGAGATATACCTAATTGAAGAATACTATGTCCAAATTAAGTGCATACTTTTGCCTTCGTACGATCCTTTTCAAATAACGCGTGCCAACAAACGTGCAAGTTGCGGAAAGTTTCCAAAAAGTTGTAATAATTGACAGAAATTTCAGGAAAGCAATTTAAGGAATCGAAAGTTTTGCTTCACTTAAAGTGTCTATTGATTCTTATGCGAATTAAATGTCTTGTTTTGTGCTTGAGAGTGTATTGATTATGGCATAAAATACCGTAATAAATCTGAGTTCAATCAAAGCCGTTAAAAATAAACAAAACCGCAATTCCACTTAAATCTATTGTTAGAACAGTGCATAGTAAAAATATATTCCACCATTTCCTCAGAGCCGTGGGGGACGCTGTGCAGAGCCCATGCGCAGTACAGGAAAAATGGAAAAATATCCTTTTCCCAGCCCTGAATTTAGTGCTATTTAAAGCTAGCGAAATAATTTGCGTCGGTTCTGTTAGTGCGAGCTCGTCGCTGGCCGTCGACAGGTCTCATTGGAAGCCTAGTTGATTGCGATTTTCACTCCCGATACAACGCGCGCGCTTGCCAGGCGGTGCAGACGGCTTCAGTGCGCTCCGCGCCGCGCTCCAGCCTCCCGACTCGCAGACTCCGCAGGACACCAAGATGATAAAAACTTACTACGGCATGCTATTTTCCTTTCGTACGTATTTTATTAATCATATATTTTAATTGTTTTATAGTGACTTTAGTTGTTTCCAGGCTTTTGTCGAATTTCATCAATTTCAGATAGGTTGGAAATCATACTTTACTGTACATTTCCAAACAAGTTTAGTACTATAATTTAATAGAAGGGTTCGTTAATGTTTTTGGATGATCGTGATTGTTGCAACGCGGTAGGCGTGAAGCCTTTCACAAAGTAAATTAGGCGTTGAAAAGGATTGTTTGGGATAGTAATTATGCGATCAAGCAACTGAAGTTTAAAGAGCAATTATTTACCCGAAAGTTGTAAAACAATTTGAAAATTTACAAGACAAGTTCTGAAACTCCGGCTGATTTTGTTCTTGATAATTGTTCTCGGTTATTGAATAGGCAAAAGCAAGGTGGGATCAGCTGATTACTAAATAAGTTTGACCGCAATCAGAAACTTGAAAGCTCGGTAAATAAGGTTCCAAGCTTTGAATTTACTTGGCGATGAGACGCAATATGCATAGGCGGATTCGAGCTCGCCGCCGAAGGCCACATACTGATTGAAAGCTTTTTCTGGGCTCTATTAATTTCCACAAAACTGGTTTCAAGCTACTAGCTTTCGTTTTATATTGTCCGTGGACTTATCCGGTGTTGAGAATGACTTGAAAAATAAACAAAGCTCTAATAGTCGAGCATTTTCTGTTGTTAGTATTTTGAATCAACCTTGTTATACAAATTCTCTCCAATACTTTCAGTTATCTGTGGGGTGTCGGGTCTAGAATAACATCTTTCCATTTCTTTCGTAGATATCGTAAGAGGCGACTAAGGAAATAGGTTTAGGTATGCTTTAGATGACAGGTTAGCAACCTGTCTCTATATTGTCTTTATGTCATCTATAACGCTACGCTTAGAGGCTACAATGTGTAAGATACTTGTAATTTTGTCTATGTGACGTTTCGTGTGCTCTGACTACGTTTAGCCATTTGAAAATACAGTATGTTTGTAGAAACATGATACGATAAGAAATTGGAAATTATGCAGGGAACGGTTGTTTCTCAAAGAAGCCTGTTTAACGCCGCGAAGCAAACTCTCGAAGATAATTATGAGATTCTTGGAGTGAAGTTATAGGCGTGCACATCAATGCCAGTACTTACTTGCTTATTTTTCAACTAGTTTCTTAACGAGGCATCGTTATCTCTGGCCTCGCTGATGCAAACGGTATTCTTTCATGTAAGAACAATTATAAAGTCTAGCTATTCATACATCTCGTAATATATTAACAAAGATGCCTTCTCGTGACCATGAGAGTTAGCGTTCTTGAAAATAATTTTGCGCTCCATGCAATTCTGCGAATTATAGATTATACAAATAAATATCTTTGAAGTATGCTTTTGATAATGTTGTAATTACGTACGTCGAGAGCCGTAGATTTATTATCTAAAAGAAAGTTGCAGGAATCGTTTATAAAAAATACACCTGGCGATAAATGTTAATTCGGTATTTTAATTACCTAATAACGCAAATAAATTAGACTCATACAATTTAGTTTATTTTTTATAGTTAATTATAATACTTTGAAAGATAAAGCTACCCTTGATATTTTATATTCTTAGTTCAAGTAGAATATGATATCTTGATATCAAATAAAAATTTAAAGGCTCATGTTTAGTGCTCTTCGATCTTTTATTTTAACCGACTTCAAAAAAAGGAGGTATTCAATTCGGCTGTATTTTTATTATTTTTTATATTTGTTACCTCAGAACTTCTAAACGGGTGGACCGATTTCGATAGTTCTTTTTGTGTTCGATAGCAAATGGCTTCCCATTTGAAAAATAAAAATTCAACGGGTATTCGGGAATTTTAGTCCGAACTTACATTTGTACAAAGTTACATACCTACATACAATCACGTCTGTATTCTTAAATGGGGTAGGCAGAACACACAAAACGCTACATTGACAAAACTATGTCTATGTCACGCTTCGTGCCCACTTCTAGCACATTTTTTGTAGGTATTGAGTTAGCAGGTATAATAGTGACAGGTTGCCAGCCTGTCGCCTAAAATTTACTTTATTTTACCTATGTCCTTAGTCGCCTCTTGCGACAACCACGGAAGAAATGGAGAGTATTTTTATGTGTATTCGCTGATTACTCGAAGACCCCTGGACTGATTTGGAATTTTTTTTTGTCTGAAAGGGTATAGTTTTCAGGTAGTCCGATTGTCAGCATATCTTGACCTGATGATGGAATATAAGGGAAATCGAGGGCAACCCTCAAATTTTTTAGGCACAGGTAATGTTTTTAGTACATTTTTCAAAGCTACACCAGTATTTACGCTTGGCAGTAAAAAAAATATGACTGAGCTGATGATGAAAGGTCAACTCCTTAATTTTTAGGAGTTAAAGGATAATTTTTTCAATACTGAATGCACCTGCAGACTGGAAATTATAGTTTCAGTAATTAGCCAGGCCTGCTGCTTCTCAAGCGTTACATTTTTGCTAATGCTCGGTCATCGTGGGGTTTACTTAACAGTTTAGAGGGTTCTAAATCAGATAGAGCTATTCTTTCTAAAGCCTTGCTGAGAGCTACGTATACCTACTTGACCTTTAAATATGTACGTGTAAACAGAAATTTCCTTTCGGGACATAGCTAATTTGAAGTCGGTTTTTTTTATTTAAAATTATTTTATTTCGTTTCCGCTTTAGGTCTCAATCGTCATTTTATTTTCAGTCGCTAATGACTGCTGAATGTCGCCAACGAGTTTGACTGCTTTTATAGACATTTTACTAGCTACAGGATGCGTTTAAAACTAATGTTACGAAGTTTGCAAACATCTATCACTGCGCCAAAAAAAGGTTTTCAAATACATAACGACCACTGTGAATTTTTTTAGAGTAAAACATTACGTGGAAAAGGTGACTCTACAAATAAAACATACCAAGTACCTCCAAATTGCAAATGATAAATTGTATAAATATTATTGCACTGAATAGAGCTTTGAGAGGAAAAATATATATTCAGTGTAACGTTGTGATTACGGAAAATATATGGCAAATGCTGCTATATACCAGTACTTATTACTCACACTAAACCGCCGACGTATTCGGTTCAAATCAAATTACAGACAAGAATAGACCCCTCATGCTATCAATCGGCTTTTCAATCTTCAGTGCCATGATGGGTGGAAAGGAGCCTATGATGCTATGACAATGGCACGGTGATGGAACTGCAACTATTTTACTAGCTTTTATATAACTTACAAAAAAATATATTTTATTTAACTTACAATTTTGTTTAACTTACAATGTATATGTATATACGTCTAATATGTAGGTATATATTACGTAAGTGTGTTGGTATCTTGCAACCAATTGAAGAAGATGTCTCCAATCGGTTGAGTTGAAATTTTGTGTAATATCCAATAATCTGTAAGTAGAGTTTTGGTGGGCAGGCCAAGACCGTCTACACACACAAGAACTATAACGGTTGTTCCGATTGGTTAAGATATTCAGGACGGACGAAAAAGCAAGTACAGTGGGCAAAAAGTGCTGTCAGCAAAAAACATGTACCCAATCAGATGAAATTAAAAAGAAATCTCAGTAGACTGAGACCTTACAATATCTAAAAGTTTATCTATTCTATGGAAAAAAGCGTATCTTTTTTAACAGCTCAAAAAAAATCATATTTACAAAAGTAACGACGCAGAAGACAAGCACGTCACGAATATCCACTTTTTGAACTTGGAAAATTAACCTGTACAATATCAGCTTTACAAATTAATCCAGAGAAAAAAGTAAGTCGCGTCTTCGTTCGTTAAAATAACGATTTTTGACGAAAAACTCCTTTTTTGCGGGAAGCTAATGCGTATTACCGTTTCCTTTTATTATTTTAATCCTCAGGACCATCAATCCGAAACAGTCTTCAAACTGTCAAGAACTTTGAAAATACCACGCAAATGAGCACAGTTATACCTACCATCTCAATTCGGTCTACCACTCGATTTCTTACTAAAAACTTAAAAGTTACAAAACGAAGTAATGAATATTTATTTTCAGTTTATTAACACGTTCGACGCCAGTGACACAGCGTCTGTGTCAAAAACACTCAATGAAACGCTGCCGGCGTCGAACGTGTCAAAAACCACTCTGTATATTTATTACAAAAAAGGAATAAATAGTTCAGATCCGTTTCATCGTATTCAATCTAATTACAATCGGTCCGGTCGTCTGGCGGGCAGTTTTGTAGGCCCGCTACGCGGAGCTACGGGCGAGGGTCTACGGCGTAGCGCCTGTTGCGCAAATTGCTACGAGCCGTAAGCTCGAGAGGCACGTCGGTTTCGAAGCCTGTTGCTCATTACAAGGCTATGCTTTGTTTTTGTAGTATTTCCAAATGGGGTAGGCAGAGCACACGAAACGCTCCATAGACAAAACCATGACTATTTTCACGTTTCGTGGCCACTTCTAGCATTTTTAGGGTTCCGTACCCAAAGGGTAAAAACGGGACCCTATTACTGAGACTTCGCTGTCTGTCTGTCCGTCTATCACCAGGCTGTATCCCACGAACTGTGACAGCTAGAGAGTTGAAATTTTCACAGATGATGTATTTCTGTTGCCGCTATAACAACAAATACTAAGATACCCATACAAAAAGGTGATTTTTCGCTGTTTTTGGTACGGAACCCTTCGTGCGCGAGTCCGACTCGCACTTGGGCGGTTTTTTTTTAGGTTTCGAGTTGGCAGGTATAATAGTGGCAGGTCGCTAGCCCGTTGCCTAAAATATACCTTAACGTATTTCGTCAGTCGCCTCTTACGACATCCACGGAAGAAATGGAGAGGTGTTATTCTATCCCGACACCACACAGGAACGTTTGTTTTCATTATTGTGAATATCGTAGGTACTATCGAACCAACTGATTCCTGACCCACCGTAGAACGTTGTCACAATAAACGACATAAACATTTCCTTTGTCAAGCAATGCAATGTCACTATGACGTTCACTGTGAATAGGTTCTATGGTGGGTCAGTAATCAATTGGTTCGATGGTACATTACTCTATCATTGAATACTATTTTTTCTACGATCCTTTTTTTGCGCACATTTTATACATAAAGCGTGTTTTAAACTCTGCCCACGGAATAACGGCCTAAATGTAGGCGAATCAAAGAGGATGATAATCCACACAATCGGCATTCCCGGTAAGCCTCAATTTCTGTACAGCGAAATATTATTTTCCCATTTCAAAATGTAACTAACTTACGCGAGCACCTACCACATTTGGTGGCAAGTGCGTGTATTTACCATGCATAGCGAAGCATGTAAATTATGTTTACCGTGTTTATGCTCGGCAAAAAAGGGAGCTTTAAGCAGTGTGTTTGTTTGTGTGTGTGCGTGTGTTTGTGGGCAATATCACGCAAAATAATAGTAGGTACCTATAATATAAGGTCGCTGGGCTAAAATCGGAACTAGTTGGATTGCAGGCGGTGGGCGGAACGAAGATGGCGGGACGATTTAGTGCTATTCCAATCCGACTGTTGATGTATTACTGAAAGTAATAATAGCGAGGAGTGAGATGAAAATTTCGTGACATTGAAATTTGACTTGTAGGTAAGGGTTATCACTTGTAAACTGAAAGCAAAAAGGAAAGGAGGTTCTACATTTTACTGCTATGTTCGTACGTTTGAGTGCCTGCAAGTGAGAAACATACATACATACATACATATTCTCACGCCTGTATTCCCATGAGGGGTAGGCAGAGCACATGAATTCAAAAATCCAGTGCCACGTTTAGCAAATTCTGGGTAACCAGATGGTTAAACGTGATATTGCAGTGACAGGTTGCTAGCCCATCGCCCACAATACACTAACCCTTTCCCAGAGTCGACTCTTACGACACCCACGGGAAGAAAGGGGGAGGTGCTATTCTAACCCGGCACCACACGGGTGAGAAACGATGAACTAATTTGTTGGAATTTATTATATTTTAAAAGTTAAGCTAAGTTTTCCACTATATTGAAGTTAGAACTGAAAATGTCTGGGTATTTATAACACCAAAGCAAGAAGATGTGTGTTATAAATTATAAATTTGACGACATGTATTTTGACAGGATGTAAAGTAAATGTACCAATGCTCGACGTCTCAACGCAGTAGATGACACCCATCTGTCACCAGTCTTACTATGAGACTATGACATAAGGTTACAAGTGCCATGTATTGGGTAAGTGTCGAGCACGGGGATCTACCTTACTTGTTTTAATGCGGTATTGTTTGTGTAAAGATTTTTCTTTCATTTAACGCTCAGATCGAGAAGTTTTGAGATTGATGTTGGAATGAAAAGGTCAGACTTTTTTTATTTGATAAGGTTAGGTATAAAGTTCTTGCTGAAAAGATCATTTACCAATTTTGTCAGTGAGAACTAAACAAGATATTATATTGTTTTACATCTTTGTACTGGTGTCTAGTAGTTCGGCAAACTTAAAGGGGATATTGGTATCCTTATTGGTAATCGTTAATTACCGTGGGCGCGCGTGAAGGGCTCGACCAGTATCGCTAATTATTATTTTGTTATACATACGAACATCTCGCATGTATTCCCAGATGAAGGACAGATCACACAAAATGCTAAATAGACATCATCATGACTAATTTACGATTCGTGGCCACGTGTACTATACTTTTAGATTTTAAGTTAGAAAGGTACAATAGTGACAGGTGGATAGCCTGTCACCTAAAGCATACCTACCTATTTCCTTAGTCGCCTCATCCGACATCCACGGAGGAAATGGAGAGTTGTTATTCTAACCCGATATCACACAAGTATCAGGCATGTTCTGTGTGAAATCACCTAGGGGCTTGAAGTATTGTGTATTCAAAAATCCTAATTGGATTCTGTAGAGAAAGATTACGGGTAAAAACTCTGTCTCGTTTAACGTAGAGACCCGTGTAGCCGGGTTTGTTCAACATCAACTTGTTCGTAACTACAATACGTGAAATCGCCATGGTTTTGTCTATGTCACTTTTCATGTGCTCCGCCTACCCAGGTAATAGGATATTAACGTGACTGTATTCATGTACTTGTTGGTAACTTAGGGCCATTCGAACCCACCGCTGGGCATGCGTTTGTAAGAACCTCCTTTACTGGACTCAGTTGGCTGTTTCTGTGCCACGACTAGGCCAGTGACTACACTTAGTCACTACTGCTGTTAGTTTAGCAACACAAAGATGCCCACAACTGGGCTAAAGGCGACAGTTCCTTGTAAATGTTATTGCACATAATAAATAATTATGCAACTTATAAATGTACCGTTTGTGACATTATTTAATGAAACTAATGAATTTGTGACTTCGTACAAACAAGGTCCATCTGCCAGAACTTTGTCGCTACTGCTCCCCCGCCGCAACCCAATTAAAAATTTACTATTCATACTGTTTTGAAAAATTAAGTCTGCGACAACAATCAGAACTTATTCCGTGTAACATTTCCAAACAATCTCGCCTTTATGTTATTTACGGTCTTCAAAGAGACTCAAATGCAATCGCGGGCTGTCGGGACTTGTCCGAAGTGCTAATAAAAGGTGAAGGACCATAAAAGATTAGGAAGACTTCGCATAAAATGGGTACTTTCGGCATTTATTTACATTATTTCTAAGATGCGGGTGTAAGGCGATTCTTGATGAAGTCTTGTCAAAAGTATATGCGTCTACTTATGTTGATTTAAGTAAGCAGATTTTGGGCAGGGAGCCGTGGGGCGGGCGGCGGGGCGCGCCGCGGCGCCGCACTGTCTCTCCGCCGACCTCCACGGGCGCACGCCCCGGCCCGGCAAGTTCTCTCGCGACCGCGTTGCCAGACTGCAATGTACTTTTAACCGACTGTACAAAACAAGCTTCAAACTGATTTCAACTTTCTCAAAAGTTGTTAAAAAAATTTCGGGCGCCGGCGGCGAGGTTTCGCAGGCTGGCAGTTCAGGTGAGTACAACTTGTGTGTGGCACGCGGCACTCGGCGCGCACTCTGGCGGCCTGAAACTTTGAGTAGAGCATTAGGCGGGCGCGGCGTCGCAACAGGTAGCGCGGTATCGAGCGAGATACGCTCACTTTTACTTTTCGTTTAACCGACGTGATCCGGAGCCCAGTCCACAACCGCCATTTTATCCCAGGACCACCGTCTCCGGCCGCTGCACTATCCGTCTTGCGTGCGTAACTTAAATTATTGCCAGCGGCCGTGTTCCGCACGCGGATTATTTACTTACCCTCCGCAGGATATGCGGCGAATTAATTTTCAAGCCCTCTTTTGTCTCTGCCCCAGAGGAGCTCGATGGTTCTTCACGATGTCCTAATTGCACATATTTATTTGATTTTGTCAGACAAACTTTAGATATTTTTTTCGTATTTTTTTGCTTATTACACAAATTTCTTATCAAAGTTAAATAGTAACTTACTAACATCAAACACGGTCGTTTATTTTGAATTACTCTGCATTGCGAATTGTTTTATAAACGACAATATTCTCGCCAGCTGATTCTTTGCAATTTGCCCTTGTCTTTACGTACGTACGTTCACAATTTTCATAAAAGTATTCAAAATATTTCTTTTTTCTTTAAACGAGTGCCGTTATTAATTGTACTGGGGTGAGACGATATTTCGCAATCGCCGTTTCTGTCACGTAAATGAAACCGCTACCGAGACAATACGAATCAATGGGTTTAAAGTACGACCGTTGTTCAATGAAAAGCCCTTTCTTTTTATTCCGCGAAATAAACCATGCTAATACAGGTAAATTCTTTTTACGGATTTTACTCTCCGAAGGTGCGAACAGGGTTCTATTTTTGTAGGCCACGGGGTTGTATATTTTTAACTGAAGCAACAACAGATAGTTTGTATTTGGATCAACAATTTAGCGATTCTAAATAGTTTAGTTTCTACGTTATATTTAACTCCTTACATTTTATCCGTGTGGTGTCGGGATAAAATAACACCTCTCCATTTCTTCCGTGGATGTCGTAAGAGGTGACTTAGGCTATAGGTTAAGGTATATTTTAGTCGACAGGCTAGCGACCTGTCACTATTATATACCTGCCAACTCAAAACCTAAAAAAATGTGCTAGAAGTGGCCACGAAACGTGAAATAGTCCTGGTTTTGTCTATGGAGCGTTTTGTGTTCTGCCTATACCATTTGGGAATGCAGGCGTGATGTGTGTGTGTATGTTATATTTAACTGGTTGCTTTACTTAACATGTGAACCAGTTTGATATTTTTAGCGTATTTTTGTTGCAACTTTACCTTTGATCCTCTACGACTTTGAACGGCGGCATTAGTCTGGCTACGTTGGAATTCAATCTGACGCTCACGGTAGAGTTTTCACGTAAAACTGTAACATATCATGTTCGCTTTGGATAGCATGTCACTAGATCGTGTCGAATACAAATGCAGTAAAATACCAACAGTCGAATCTGAAACAATCATTCGTATTTATAATCGGTAATGACGCTTTCTGGGTCTCAGACACAAAATTAAATGTCCGTTCAACTAAACAAGAAAAAAAATGTATTTGGTTTAGAGTATAATTTTTTATAAAAAAAATGTTAATAGAAAGATTGAATTGAATCTCGTTAAACTTAATAATTTGTTGTTTGGCTGCATTGCCACAAAACCAACCAATCAACTTTTCGAACAAAACTTTCGTTTCAAAGTTAAGAAAATCTGATTTGATTAAAACTTTAATAATATACCCACTTTGATGACAAAATATCCATCGTAATGGATCCACTAATTTATGAGCTGGAAAAACAGGGAGACACACGTCAAGTTTATAAAAAAATAACTATGTTCTCGTGATCAATTTGAAAATGAATTAAAATCACAGAGGCAATAACAATTTCACTGTCTTGGTCCAAGAATATCGAAATTAATTAAGACTAAGACTTTGTATAGTGGCCTCTTACGGCCGAATAAACTTTTCTTTCTATTAATAACCATTTGCTACGTCAATCAGTCATACGATCTAGTTAAAAATCCACTTTTGATTCAAGCAAAAAAAAATAGTTGCAGTCATTTTACTGCGGAGCTCTTTAGAACTTTCTAAGTTTCGATATCAGATGAGCCCATGTCACCATAAAATTGCATTAACCTGTCATTAATACGTGTCGAGCATTTTGTCGCCCAACAAAGAACATTCATACCTACCTACTTAAAAATAACGTCTGTATTCCTAAATGGGGTTGGAAGAGCACACGAGCAGACAAAAACGCGATTAAATATTTCACTTTCGTACCCACTTTTAGCGCAGCAAAAAGTCTGCCAATCAAGAGTGAAAAGCTAATACCGTTTATAAACTGGTACACTTGCCTAAAGCAGCTAACTCAATTAATTAGGCAAAGGGAATGTTGAACAGTTTTCAAACTGTAAGTAGCATACGAGCGCTTAAACATTAGTTTCATTTGCGAGACTAACGTTTCCGTATAATCTTAGCGCTTTCCCAAGTTGCGAATCTAATTAACTAACTATATCCTTACTTTAGCTTGATGAAATATTTACTGTTTTAAAAAAACTTGATTTTCTCTCTATATTCTATCTTATATCATTAGGCTTAGCACAGCAACACACGCAAGATAGTCTACCTGTCTTTCTTTTTAAGTCCCTAGTTAAACAGTGACGGTGAATATAATCATTAATCGTCTTATAGTCTATCTCGCGCGCGACTAGACCAAGCTGCCGTTCTGAGCTGGCCGCTAGTTTATTCAACATGTAAATGTTTTTTACCATGTCAAAAACATAGTAGTTTCTTCTAGGAAATGAATAGGTGCGCTTATTTGTTTTTCGGGCTTGCATTAATTGGTTGTTTCGGATGTCTCACCACGTAGCTGGCGGAAGGTACTCGTCCGCGGCCTCGAGGGAGCTGCACACCTACGTTGCGTGTTTGTAAATAATTAATTTCATACCTAATAATTAATAATTAATTAACCAAAAATGGCGAACAGAGTCATTACATTAATTTTCTATGTCCTGTCGCCTTAATTCTCTCACGACCTAATTGGAGCCTAAGTACAAGGCTCTTAAGCTAGTTATAGTTATTTTGACTCGGGTTAGTAAAATGTGTGGTTTTTGGGTGAAGTTGAAATTTGAATAGAACAATGCATCGTGTGACTGAGATAATACTCGTATGTTACGCGGCGACCGGCCGCCGAGTGTAATGTATTTAAGTTGATAGTAAGACGCGGTCGTTTGTGGAAAATTGTGAAGCGGTAGATTCAATTCTAATTCGTTGAGTTTCCCGATTCATCAGATTTCAATATTGAATTAAACTGCAAGTAAGGTGATACTGCTTCTTTATACAACAATTAAAATATTAATGGGAATGAAGCTTATGAAACAACGGACGGTTTAAGAAAACTGATTAAAGGAAACTAGGTAGAAGGACAAAATATGAACACCTCTTTCGTTATAAATTCTAACGATTTAACTTTAAAAGTGTATAAGTGAAACCGAGAAGTAAAATTTAAATCTTAATCTATTTGACACATTTATCGTGTGGTGGTCAATTTATTAATAATATTTGTAAGTAATATTAATATATTTTTTAACAAATTTCTGTTACGGTTCAAGAATCTACATGTAGTTAACCTGCGCTTAGGTACACCTGATTCAAAAGCACATGCTTGATATTATACCTACGTAGTTCTGTTATGGGTTCATTTTCGGATAGCCACGCAAATCATGCTAATCGACTGCATAATCGATTTAATAATAAACTTATAATTAATTCCAACGAAACAAGAATCTGACAAATCAGGCTAGTCGCGAACCGGGAGTGTTGAGCCCCTTGCCTCTGTTCGCAATTCAGACGTGTAATCAATGACCGATGTGACCAACAAGATGGCTATTGGATTAGTATTACGCGACCAAGTTACAAACATAGGTAAGTGCGTCAACGATCCCGGTTCGCGATGGTACAGTTGTACGTATTTTGACGTAGAGGATAATGAGCCCGTAAAATACCGTCAAAAGAGGATAATGACATTTAAGCCCTCCGCACTCCGAGCTTGCGTTGCATTTGCAATACGTTTGATGTCGCTTTTGTGTATAAGCATCGGTAATCACCTGTAATAAGTTAAATTAAATTCCATTGCTGATGCAATAATTATCGTAGGCGTAAAATGACGCACCACGAGTACAACTGCTTTTTAATTATTTCCGAATGAAACCACTCACCATTATTATAATTTTCTACAGAGTGCGATTAATACAAACTACGGGCTATTCAAGCTCGGTACAGAAATGTTATTCCACGATAAAAATACAGCGACACTTCGACATCAGCTTTTTCCTAGGTAAAAAGTAAATACGTGTTGGAAAATGCGCCAGCAGAAAATTCCGCGAAACCAAGTCGTAAGGCCGAGATACATTTATGCTCGCATTTGCACAAAATTCAAGTTACTCGGTTCGTGTGGCTCTTATTAGTTAAAAATCAAAGTGCAAAATGTGCAGTGGCTCAGAATCTACTTTGTGAATTTCGTTAGTTTTTGGTGCGACATATGTATGAATAGCGTGTGCCTGCCGTTTAGCACTAATTAAATTTATAAAACATAAACAGCAAAGGACTGTCGCATATTGAGAATTTTGAAAGAAATTGTACCTAATAATGTTTTATGCTATCTTGCACATAGTCATTATGAAAGTCAATACAGCGCCATTTCTTGTCTGATATTTGAAATAGTGAATTTAATTTTTGACATAACCGAAAACTGTCTTATGGAAACATAACCATTGTTTTTATGTAAACTGATTCTGTATTTACCTACAAAAACTCTGTTCCAACGACCTTAAAACAAAATACCAGAACACCTCGATAAAATTAAGCTCTTCTGCGTTTATTTTATAATTTTAACATTGCTCAACTTAATACGTCAATTGTTTTCACGCGTCAATTCGTAGTTGTTTCATTAAAATACACTGTTACTGTGTATCAGTGTAATTGAAATTCACGAGAACAATAAGCGTTCATGCATTTTAATGGACGGCAGCAAGGCTTGTGTCGAATTTACGGAATTTACGCTTTTACGCTTTTTGTGACACACGTCAGATTCATTTTGCACCAGAGCCTGTTGGGCGTCGGGGCTGTAGCCGCGACAGGCGTGGCGTGTCAATTTCGCAGACTGTCCCGTCCTCTCACTGGTCGGAATGCATTAAATTTCGAGCGAGCACGCAATAGAATATTAACGGTCCAATAAGACCAATCTATTTCAAACTCACCTTTATTATATAAATTTTAGTGTCATTCCATTGATTTAAATTGATTCGGAAACTTTTTGTAATTGGAACAGTGAACTAACTCCGCCATTCATACGAGTGTTTGAATCATTAAGCCGTTATAGGTGTCGGAATAGTAAGCCGCTGTAATTTTCCTATTGACGGCGCTACTTAGTTAGCTTCAAGAAATGTTGCTATATTATACCGACGAAAGTTTTGTCGTGTTTTGATGGGAATGTATAATATCCGCCCGTTAGTATAATACAAATATATATAACTCTACATTTAAAAAAACCCAAAGAAATATTTAAAATATAGGAGGTAGAAATTTGAAGGCCAATTGCCAAAATTTCAACAAAACGTTTACCTACTTGGAACATGCGTTTTTGTAAATTTTCCTAGACGTTTTCAAAAATAATCTCTTATGCCTTACTCTTCAAAATTTGGAAATTTCATGTTTTTCTTACTCAGAACCACGAGCACTAAATTAACAATGTTAACAAACAAAGACCAAGTTTAAATGAGCTATATCCTGAAAGCATACATCTGTCGTGCCGGAACACTTTTTTTTTTCTTAGATGTTTAGAAAAATCACCTGAATGCTCGTTGGTGTCTTTCATACTAAAAGCGTTAAATATAATTAAAAAACAACTCGTCAGATCTTTAGAAATTGAAATGGGACCAATGAGAAGCCAAGACCTATTAAACGCAAAAAGTGACGTCGAAATCTGTGCACCTTTATAGATATACATACATACATACATATTCTCACGCCTGTATTCCCAAGAGGGGTAGGCAGAGCACATGAATTCAAAAAATCCAGTGCCACGTTTAGCATTGTCAGGGTAATCAGGTGGTTAAACGTGATATTGCAGTGACAGGTTGCTATTGCTAGCCCATCGCCCACAATACACTAACCCTTTCCCAGAGTCGACTCTTATAGACATTATGAGTTAGCATAAATAAAAAATATTCAATAAGTGCAGCCCAGTTGAGAACCTCCTTTTTTGAAGTCGTTTAAAAAGACAAAAAAATATCCTCCATAAAAAAATATATTACTTACGTGACTTTTAGTTACAATGGTAGAATTGTAAGAAGGATATATTCGTAGCACATTTTTTTTGTAGTCGCCCTGTAACACTCATAAGGGCACTATAATTATAAAGGTCGGAAGTAATACTTTTAAGCACCGTTTGATTGGTAGATAAACAGGTTTCTAAAAAATCCGGGCTTTGAATCGCCAAACATTACACTAAAACATTATACGACTGATAAATGAGTGAGGACAAAAATTGCACCTAGGTAAAGGTGCATTAAATCGTAGTTTAAATTTGTGATAACTTTTCCGCTGTGACACGAAAGTTAGATATTATGTTTCGCATCGTGTCACAACTGAAAGTTAGTAGTAATTTTAACTGCGATTTAACACCCCTTAACGCAGTTGCAACTTTTCGGTCCTCACTCAAATACGGTTAAGTTTGACGACAATAGTAGGTAAATTTTATTTTTGAGTTGACTTTGATTTTTTTTCTATAGAGCTGAATAGGCAAGATGTTCAAAAAAACTGTTTAGTCTGTCAGTGACACTATTCAGAAATTCATCTATTTTTTTCTGTGTGGCAATAACACGGCTTTAAACGTAAAATTATAGGTACATGTGAAATAAAATGGATACTTACACTCGTTTTCTTCTCGAAAAATAAACCGCATTACACAAAACGAGATCGCTTTCAGAAATCTTGCATTTAGGTAAAGTTGTTGTTTAGCCGTTCATAAAACAAAATAATAAAAATCCAAAAGTTTTACTAGTTTTTATAGATTTTCTATCGGCAATGATAAAATTTAATACACTAGTTTTAGATAAAATTATACTTCGAGCTAAGGGCTTTAGTTAAGACAAAAATTAATTGATTCCTCTGTGTAACTAAAGTTACCATACATTGTGCATAGGTAATTTTCGTTATACAGATGAAAGTTTACTTACCTAACCCTTCATTTCCGTACAACAATTTCGAAAACCACTCGATAGTAATGCGGGAAAAATACTCTAGCTTCCTTGTAGGGTCAGTACGCATACGGGCCGTTCTCCAGCCGTACGATTTTTCGTGTTCTCAAGTTCAAGTGCTTGTGAAATCTAAATTTTAACAGATAACCTTTTAAAAAAATTACTTTACGTAATTCACACTTTGTTCTACTCAAAATAAGTCTAACAATAGTATATTCTTATTATTAAATGCGCGAAACAAAAATCTAAAGTCAGTGAAGTCCACATTTTCGCCTTGTCCCACCTCCAAAATTTGTTAGTTGATGACATATACTTCGAAAACTAAACGCGGAAACTATAGGTTTTTGTTGTTCACAGCAAGCCAATTACATGATAAATTGAATACTGTTGCCTAAATAATTATTTTTACGTTAGTTTATTTTTAAAGCCACTTTTAAAAAGTGTCCCGAGTTTTGCGTCTTAACCAAATTCGGCCATAAAACACGTCGTACTGCTCAAACGCATACTCCGAGAGACATCCTCGATACGTTCCTAGAAAGAGACTGTCACGCCGCGACGGCCAAACAGTGCGAACCTGTGATTTATTGTGTCGTTGCCGAATCACGAAGGAAAGAAAACAACACGAATTTTTTGTCACGGTTGAAAGTGATTACCATTTTATTTTTTTCTCGCATGTTTTGTTAATATATTTAACTCAGATTATTTTGACATATTAAACAGTGTTATAACTACTTACACAAAAAATATTGAGTTTTTACCAATAACGGTTTTGAAGTAATTAATTAAAAACTAAATTGCTCACGTGATTACCGCACCGGTGATTACCGAAATTTGAGTGATCTCCGCGGTTTCATAGACGCGGTAATAACTAAATTGGTTATTTATTGAGTTATTACTGTAAAACATAGGTTTTAAATAATGCTTCTAATGATTAAGAATATTACTCTGTGCAACACAAAAAAAAAATATACCTAATTAAAAAATAATAATTTCACGTTATGTTTTTTTAATCAATGGTTACCAATAATTAAAATTATTATACTATTACTTAAGATGTTTATAATTCAAGGCTATAAATGTATATCATAAAAAGTCTTGTGATATCTATCAATAAACGTGATTTCATGCCAATATTGTTTGCTTGGGTGATTACCGTCTTATATGAAAAAAGAAAATTTAATTATCTCGATAATTATAAGGTTTACAGTGATGCCTCTTTTTGCAAAACGTTTGAAATGTGAAGCATTATACGATTTATTCATAAAAACACACATTAACATAAAATGAAATTATGTCACGGAGTGTCACGCAAAACTGCCTTGCTCGTGGAATGACCCATACGTATTAGCAAAATGTCATTAAAGTTAGTCGTGTAGATGGTCTGTGGTCACGTTCCTGGCTTTGCGGGCGCCCTTGGCGTCGCAGTATTAACGCGCGCTTGCGGTGAGCGCGCCAGGCGCAGTCGCACGTCACCCGCGGTTTGGATCAAAAGCTTTCGATAAAGCAGTTTATGTATTTGCGAAGATCGAACGTGCTTACTGCTCGCTTTATGGATCGCACTGGATATTCGCAGGAGCTGACTGATGTTATCAATGCAAATAATATATGTGAACGTTACTTTTCTACTTTCGTTTCAAATCTACGTTAGTCAATTTATCATAGATAGTTGCACAATAAAAAACATTTTTAATTATTTCTTGGGTACTTATTTGGGTACCTATTTATTCATCACGTGAATTTTGTTACTTTAGTTCTCAGGTATTCGGAGATTTTAGTGTAGAATAGATTAACTTTAGTAATGCAAAGCCCATTTTTTACCATTGGAGCCTACGTTCTTACTTTCGAGAATATGATATACTCTTATCTGTATCTTATGTGTATCAATAGTGATGTTTCTTCCGTCACTTCGTTCTTTGTTCCTAACCTTCCAAATAAAAACGATAATATTTGGCCCCTTAACAACGAGTAGTTTTTGCCAAGTCTAACGGGAACAAAGTTTTGTAATGCTCGATCCTGACGGACTGTAAAACATCGATTGCTTTATTCCGCTCGAAATAGCGAACAGCGAGCGAAACGTGATAATTTTATATTTAAAAATAACTCATTTACTCGGATAATTATTTGAACGCGGCAGTAAGTTACGTTTATGGCACTAATTCACTGAAGCGATGCGAGCAGGGAATCTGCAGTAATGAGCTAATTATGAAGTATGTTTCAAGGCAGATACTTGGCAGCAAGTATACTTACGTGGTATTTTCTTGTTACTGTGTCAGAAATAAGCCGTAGTTTTGTGTTGTGGAATACAATTTACAAAAATGTCTACTACGAAGGGGTGATAAGTTATACCTAATTTTAAATAAAATAAACAAGATATTAATTACATAGGTATACTTGATTACACCCATCTAGGTAGAAACTTTAATTCACGCGATACTCAATTTTGCAGATAGAATAAAATCATATTTTACTTTAATTTTCGTTAGAAACTGCATAAACTAACGAATGTATTTCAACTGTCACATTGTTGTAGTCAATGAAGGCGTGGGTGTGATAGTTGCCGCGTGAAACGGCTTGTGGTCGGCGCGCAACTGACGCCTAGCTGTCGACAAGCGGATAACAAGTTTTTACTACCTTCTGCCGGAGAGTTGTGCAAAAGGTTTTAAAAGCCACGCTTTTAAACTCTAAGCAGGGACGGAACGCTTTGGAAATATTTAATAAATAAAACGGTCAGTTTATAACATCCACGCTTTTAAAATAGAACCGTTTGCTCGACAATACTGAGACTTTTAATACAGAGAAATACTTTTACAAGTGCAAGCCTAAAGGCATTTTAGAATGCGTGGAATGAGTTCAAATATTTTCAACAGTCACAAACCATGCTAAACTTTTTCTAACTGTGTAAGTTTCACGATCTTTAATAACTCTTTCTAAAAAAACGCTGTCGAAAAGTTTGCATTATCCGCGCTTCGGAATAAAAAGAAAACATATTCCCGATCAGAATCCTAATTGAAATCGTATTTTATTTTAAGCCCGCCACGTATAAATGCTACGCGGAAAAAGGCCAGTTCTGATTTTTTTATCTTTTTTCCTGATCAAATCAAACCTACGCTACAACATTTACTTCAAGGCAACGTTTTAAGAAGACCTTGTTTACTTTTAATTAATTAACGGTGACTTACGAGGATTCCCTGCCGCTCTATTTCTGAGTTTACTTAATTCACCTCTAAATAACGTAATAAATTTATAGAAATAGAAAACTCGACTTTCAAGGAAACTCGGCTTCTTCGCCCTTGTTCATCAGGGTTATTTGCCCAAAAAGCGAAGTTGCCAATGCAATGTTAGGTATTTCTATCAGGTACTTAATACAGCATTAGGTTAACTTTTCTCATTCGGATAAGCACCCATCCCGACACCATTACAGTTTTTACCTTAAGTAATAAATAGAGCACAAATTATATTTCTGCATTATTATTATTATTGTAAGCCTGGGTTTGTGTCCCACTGCTGGGCAAAGGCTTGACTAAGGTACATTCGTCTCGGTTTTCTGATACCACCCACCAATCAGCCAAGATCACGTCCAAGTCATCCCGTCATCTTCTCCTCGGCCTGCCTCGCCGCCTCCATGCGTCTTGTGGCTTCCACTCTGTGGCGTTTCTGGCCCACCTCACCCACCTGTGTGGACTTGCCAAGTTCGTGTAAATGTAAAATGTAAATTTCTGCAGTCCGTGACGAATAATTTGAGACGCTATAACAACAGTGGATACGACCGACAGGGATAGACTGAACTGGCATTGCACACAAAATATTATACTGTACTCAAGAAAATAAAACCGTCAATCGAGAAAGTTTATGTAATAATTGCGTTCAACTAATTGTTTCGCACGAACTTTTGCTTAGAGAGAATATTTACTAGCCTGTCAAATGTTAGATGATCCGCTAAAGTCTTTTCAGTTGCTCAAATTTTAATGTCCACATGAACTGCGAACAATTACGAAGATACGAAGTTGACCAAACATGCATGTAGCGAAATGGAGAAAATTTGAATTAGTTTTAGTTGACGTTACGTCGCAAATTTTCGAAATACTTATAAATACTTATACTTTCTTAAGAAAGGCGGCTGTAACGCCTCTTTGGCCTTACCCACGAACGAATGAAAGCTTGCTCAGAACAGTTCAGAGTACGTGATAAGGGGAAATTTTCCGTGTTTACCATCACAAATACAGTAACAGTAACGGGTAACAGTCAATATAATTTCGATAAGTAATTTTATTAACAATGTACTCGTAATGCCCGTGGTTGCCAGTTGTTATGTTTTCTGAATCACCCAGTAAAATTGTGATTTTCTAGGAATATACTCCACAGTGCATAAGATAAGGATTTTTTCAGTTATGAACACATTTCTTTTTGTCATAATCATAATGAACATAAAACAGGACCTATATTAAAACCTTTTTTAAGCAAATTTGTCACAGTTGTTGTCTTCTGACTTACGGAACAGAATAATAGCACAAAAAAGTTGATTGGCTCTACTAACGAAATCAAAAAGCTTTTTCCAAACAAGGATAGGTTTTTGTTTACATATAGGTATTACAAAATTAATTAGCAGTTTCCTCATTATACTGTTTTGTTCGCCAATTGTATTTCTTTGTGTACATGAGATACTGTTGATCCCTTTTAACTGAGTAGGAGTCCATAAAGTTCCCAAAATAGAAATTCGCAAATAATAGGAATGAAGGCTGGAGGAGTTTTGTTTTGTTGTTGAGTATAAGAAGAAATGACAATCAGATTTATTGATGGATTGGAATAATGTCTCACGTTCTGTAAATCAACAGAATCACTACCTATGGGATATAAAACACAAATTAACGTTGAAAAAAGGAATTATAAATTTTGATTTAACTTGTTTTTGTTTTGATGTTTATTTTGCAAATATACGCATAGATGCTTAGAGGTATTCTATACTAAACAGTATCCATAGGAGTTAAAATTTAATTAGTAATACTATAAATCACTTTTGTGTTATTATTATTTTATTACTTATGGTTTTTGGTCACTTATGGCTTTGTGATTTTATTGATAACCTGTCGCTTTAAATAGAATCTTATATTTTACTTTAATCGCTTCTTACAATATCCATGGAAAGAATCGAAATGTGTTTTTCTAAATTTGAGTCTCCAGGCGTATGTGAATAATGCAATCGCCTTAATGAAACTAACGGATCACGCGACTGTAAATCATTATCATTACCTGTATTCAAAAATACCTACTGTCTTCGATTCTGCTGCACAAGCATTCTAATTTGAGTTAGCTATTTGCTAATTAAAATTGTAAAGTGTAGACGTACTTACGGTGAATGATTTATTTGCTTTTAACATTTTCATAGACAAATTATAAGAACCAAGACTGTAGCTGTTAAAATTATAAAAGTTGTTTTCGTTCAGGCGATTAAAAAATAGGAAATGGTGCCATAATTTGATACTCCGATAAAATCTTTTTGTATTACAAAAGTTAAATTAAGTTAAAGTTAAATCCTTCCCGTTAAGTCTCGCCTTCTTAATTTCTTTAATAATATATAGATAGCATACAAAGAACCAGAAATTCATTCCTGTCCGCTTTAAAAATAAGGAGCAAAAATTCGAGAAAAATAATCACTCAGTAATTTTGTAGCTAATTTGGTTCAAAGTTCGACTTTTATTTTTCAGTATGGTTTATAGACATTTTTATATGCTTAGGAATAATACATAAAATATACTTGTACTGAACTGCTGCGTAGGGTAAATACTTACATTCTGTTCGACTGCTTTACTCTTACATTTGGAGAAGTTCGTAAAATATATCCTAGGAATAAACGCGATACATGTGTCGTTTAGAAGGTTTTATCGAAAAAAAGTCTGCTATCGCGGTCTCAGTTAGCTTCATTAAACGACTTTTTTGGCTTTTATACTAAGTACCTGATGTAAACAGTACTAATGAGTACTACATCAATTCGCCTGTCCCTATTAAAATCGTCGGATCTGCAAATCTGCCATTTTCGGTTTATTTCATTAATGGACCCTGAATTACGGTAACTTTCACCTCCCGCAAAAAAATCTTAAATTTTATGGTTAATTTACGAAATATGCAGGTTAAAATCGTCGGATCTCACTTAATCGTCCGTTAAATATGTCGAATCTTACTATCGGACGATGTTAGTGGGGCGAGCGGGGCGGCCGAGCGTACGTAACTACCAGATCCGACTATGTTAACGTATTGAAGTTAAGTATTAAAATGTCGGATTTACCACTTCCGACGTTTTTAATGGTTAAAGTTAAGTTTAGAAATGTCGGATTTACCACTTCCGACGTTTTTAATCGTTAAAATTAAGTTTTGAAATGTAGGATTTACCACTTCCGACGTTTTTGATCGTTAAAGTTAAGTTTACAAATGTCGGATATACCACTTCCGACATTTTTAATCGACAAAGCGAAAGTATTGAAAAGTCGGATCTACCACTTCCAGCATTTTTAATTGTTTCACTAAAGTTTTAAACGTCGATAGTACCACATACGACGATGTCAATTGTTTTTATCAAAAATTCTAACGTAGGTAGTACCATATCCAACATTATAAAGTGATTCGGTATAAATCTTAATTGTCGGTAGTGTCGTGTTCCATATAATTTTTCTAAATATAACTATTTGAATTGTCTACTTTCTTATTCCCGAAAGAACGTAATGTTAATGTTTTTGTATTTTATAACAATATAAATACATAATAAGTACCTATTACGATGACTATGATGATTACTCTAGTGCTATTGTTTACAGAGTAACATAAAATGTAACATATTATTGAGATACTAATTAAGCTACAAGTCGACTTTTAGAGTTTGTAAATTGTTTCCAAAGCTAGATTAAATTTATAATTTTTAGAGATGTGCCGACTAGTCGTCGACTACTCAGTTTAGCCGCCTATTCGGCGGCTTTTGTAGTCAGCGACTAGTCAGTGGCTAGTTGGCAAAAAACTCCAACTAGCCGGCTTTTTACTTTGTATGTATTTCTCATTAATATGCACTATATCAGAGGAACTAAAATGAAATAAAAGCTTATTAATTAATTCATTATTATTTGGATTTTATAATCAATCTTACGCATTTCGACAAGTAGGTAAAACAAACCAGTCTTCCCTTCAGTCTTTCCTTCTTCAGATCCCTTTTGGGATAAGTCCGCCTTTGTACTTTGTGTTATTATTTTTTTTTACCAATCTGTAGTCTTTTATTTCTTTTTTGTACAATAAAGAGTTTTTTACTTACTTACTTACCAGTCTTATCTTCAGTAATAATTTTCTAAAAAATACTGGCTTAAAAAGGAGACATACATACGAGGATTGTCCGATAAGTACTAATATTATTTAGTAGTACAACTTTTCAGACTGCTCGTGTTAAAATATCAGGCATATTGGATTTAAAGTTTTGTTTTCACAGCGTGAAGACGTGTCGGCAGATTTTAGAAAAATGGAAAAGAGCAATATGGGTCGGTGATTCGATTCTTGTATTTGGAAGAGAAATCGCGCAGCGAAAACAAAGAGCGCTTGGATACTGTGTACGGTGACTCTTCTCCTTCCATGGCGATCGTCGAAAATTGGTTCAGCGAGTTTCAACGCGGTCGTACGCCTTTTTTTGATGAGCCACGCCTAAGTGCCCCAAAAACGGCCACCAAGGAGGATAACGTGACAAAAGTCCACGATCTCGTATTGGCAGACGGCTGATTGAAGGTGCGCAAGATAGCTGACACATTAGGCATCTCAAAAGACTGCGTGGATCCTACGTAAAATATTGGGCATAAGAAAGCTGTCGGCTCGATGGGTGCCGCGTTTGCTCACTTCGGACAGCAAGCGCATCCATGAGACCACTTCAAAGCAGTGTTTGACATTGTTTCAGCGCAATTCAAAGTAGTTTCTGTGTCATTTCGTGACCATTGACAAAATATGAATTTACTGGTACACACCAAAGATCAAGTAACAGCCAAAAGAGTGGACTTTACACCGCGAATGTGCTTCAAAGAAGGCGAAGACTGTCCCATCGGCCGGAAAAGCGTTGGCCACCGTTTTCTGGGTTTCACAAGGTGTTATCTACATTGATTACCTGCAGTAGGGCAAAACAGTCACAAGGCTCTATTATAAAGAACAATTGGGCCGATTCGACCTCGCATTGCGGAAAAAACTACCTAATTTGGCGAGCCTCCGCCACCTCTGCCGTCGTCACCCCCAAATTGATCGCTTTAGGCTACGAACGGCTGCCCCATCCGCCGTATTTTCCAGATTAGGCCCCGTATCACTTCTTTTTGTTTTCAAACTTGAAGAAGTCACTCGCTGGGTACAGATTTAAGTCGAATGAGGAGATTATCACCGCCACGGAGGCCTATTTGGCAGACCTCCAGAGAACATTTTTTTCTGGCGGTTTAAAGAAGTTGGAGCATCGCTGGGTCAAGTGTATCGAGTTGAAAGGAGACTACGTAGAGAAATAAATCACCACTTCAAAAAATTTTATGTTTATTTTCTAGGCTAAGTACTTATCGAAATGCCCTCGTATCTATAACATCAGCAAAACAAAATTCTATTATCTATATAGCACGTAAGCAAAGATGAACTTATTAGCGACTTTAGCGAAGTAAACAAAACACGCATTGGTTGCAACTAGCGCGCGAACAAGCTGAAGACAAAGTCGGATCTTCAATATCTCCGAAACCGGAAATCTCCGAAACCAAGATCGGACTAGCCGATTAGTCGGCTAGTCGGATAGTCGGTCAAAGTGGTAGTCGGCACATTACTAATATTTTAAAATATGGATTCAATAATGTCGTTAGTGGGACTTGCTACAAAGTGTCTTTGGATTTTTACAAGTAACAAGGTCTTAAGTGGCACTTGCGACTAGTATTTACTGGATTCATACAAGCAACAATGTCGGATCTGGTAGTTCCGACGAATCAATATTAACCTTTCTCTGTTAAAAAGAGCACAACTGAATTTTCGCCTATTTACAAATTTAATACTGATTATTCTTAATGTTGAATTGAATAGAAATAGCTTAAATAGCAATACTGCAAAGTTCCAAAAACATTCTCAATATAAGTAAAAAGATATAAGCAAAATATACTTTGAATCGCTCTCCTGTAAAGTTGCTGATTTGCAGATCCGACGATTTTAATAGGGACGGGCGAATTGAGTAGTTGACCGAAATTTCGGATGTTGTTGCATAAAAAAATATACCGATAACAAGAGCGAAAACGGCCGAGAACGTTTATATGGAAAAAGCCCCTAATGCTTCTTCTTAAGCACCTGTTGACGAAAACTGAGTGACGTCACGCGCGCCCCCGGCCACTAAGCTGCCATTAGCCTGCCGTCTGAAATAGCGTTTTTGTATCAGCAGTTACTTAACGGTTTATCCATGGAATCTCTCTTGACGCTCAAGGACAACGAACCAATGGCCGTGAAAGATTTATAAAGTAAACCTGTCGTTGGCTTTCAAGAAAAGTGCTGGTTGATAAGGGATTGTAAGTAATTACAGGTATATTTCTGAAAAGAAACTTATTTAGTTACAGGAATGGTATGAGAATAATTTAAAGCAACGTTTTGTCAGTGCGAAGCCCAACGATCTCGCCCGGCGGCGCTGCACCGAGCACTAGAAGTGAAGTATAGCGGACCACATGTCTAAGCCATAAAGTTTTATGTCCCTCGGGGAGTAAACGTCATAAAATAGCTCCCAGAGCCTTTTAAATTATTCACTTAACGGGCTTGCCGGTAAATGAATCGCATTTGTGAGCCAACCATTGTTTATCATCATTTTAATTACATTTAGTATGAGCAAGTACGTTAATGAGTTGCTACTCGATATCAAAAGAGGTAGGACTGAGAGTGTTCGTCTCTTTATTATGCTTCGTGGCCTAATTTCTACGCTGTCCCAAATTTGATATTGATAATGACAAGCGTATAGACGCTCGCTAATAAGCGTGTTCTAAATTAAGCCAACAAGAACGGCAAGATTTTCGTCACCATTGTGGTTCGTGAGAAACCACTGTTTTAATATTGATCCGACTAAATAAACTTATCTAGCTTTCAAGCACTTCAATCGCATAATTTATCTTATCGTAACTTATACGAATCGCCTTGAGATTTCGATGTCTCCTTCGATTACTGACTAGAGTTCTTGTATTAGAGCAATTAACTGTTATCAGAATATTCGGCCATTTTTTACAAGCAAACCAGTAACACTATAAAAGGTTGAAACGCTCGAATATTTTTACCGAATATCGGTTTTCAAATGAAACCACACCAAAAATTGCATCTGAATTCATGCCGAACATTCTAAAACGTTTGCTCTTTAAACTAAAGAGCTAACTCGTGACAACTCACGAAAGTGAGATCTTATAAAAAAATCATTATGTGCTTTTTATTCGTATGTATGTACGTATATTATGTCTGCTGCTGACTGTCATCACAATAATCCGTCAAATTATATAAGATCTAAACTTTTTGGCGAAACTTCTATAATTGCGTTTCCTGTAGTATACGCGTAGTCGTAGACCTCTCAAAGTCCTTCGGCTCCTTCGAGGAAATGTTAAAACTTAAAACCATGTCAAGGTTATTTACTATTTAAGCATGACCTACTTATATTATTATGGATCAACCACTATTCAGAAGCCACCGAGTTTCTATAAGTAGTTCAAATTAATAAAAGCACTTTAAAGTTAATGTTTTTTTTTTAAACTTCAAAGAAGTACCTAACGTCTTAGATCTACCTTAGATCCCAACACTGGGCGTGAGTATTTAAAGAACATCGAAGAGGAACCTACCGTCAACTTAGACCTTAACACACGGCGCATTTAAAAGGCGCAGTCGCCGCGCAGATGACGCGTGTTTACGCGCTTCAAACGAGGTTCAAACACAACCTTGTAATCCTAAACACACGGGGTGATCGTGATACGTGCGTCTACTACGTGTATATGCGCAAATACAGTCATACAGGAGTTGTAGGCGCTTCTTGCTTTTATGTTTTGATAAGATCAGTTCTAGTACAATGGCGTGGAACATAAAGCGGTCGGTGTCAAAAGGCTCCATTTTAAAACAAAATACAAGCGCAGCGCACATACATAAACTGTTATAGTAATGCATCGCGGGTGCGTGTCGGCGTAAGCGCAGCGTCCTCTGCCGCTCCTTTGCCCCATCGCCCCTCCGTAAGCGTTTTCAACGAGTTGCGAGCGCGTTTCACGCGCGCGCTTGTATCGCGTTTTACGTGTGTTTGAATCTATATAAACGCAAAAATCAATGGCCTAGGCGCCGCGCGTCGTCTACGCGTTTTAAGTACGCCGTGTGTAAGTGTTAGACGCGTTCGCAGCTAGGGATCGCATTTACTAAACAGTTTTTACTGCTCAAGACGTGCAAAGGGACTTTTGTTGCTTATACAGAGTGAAATCAAAATGCTGATACAAAATAAATGTTTCTTACTCAGCTAATGCTGGACAATGGAATGCAGGATATTCAATTGTTTTTATTAGCTCCATTTAATTTGTGGCATCCATACATTGAGGTCGTGATTTAATTTCACCTAAGTATGAAAATACTTTTTTTGCTAATTTAACAATTCGAACTAATCCATTATATTTTGCGACATTAGCTGAGTACGAAACACACGTTTGTATCATCAATTTGATTTCACACACACTGACTGTCATTTTGTTGTTATTTATTATAAACAGAAATCAATAAAGTGCGTTTTCAAAAGACAGCGGATTCCAATAGGACCTGATTGAATTATAGGCTGTCGAACCGCGGAGCCAATTTCAATAAAACAACGGCTAAGAGTGGGCATTGGCCGGCGCCCCACAGGAGCACCCGGGGCGGCCCTTAGGAGCCCCGCGCGGCGGCTACTCCCTGCCCGTACAAGTATACCTACTCCAAACCCTCTTCAATAGGTAAAGACGGTAAAGTTAGCATAGGGGCCGTAAGCACTTGATGATGAGTTTGGGATGCAACTTACCCTTACATGGTTTTCAAGAGTGCCTTTCATCCAATTTATAATTTGTCACGAACAAAGCACCTTTACGTTGACAATCGTGACGATGAAGAGAGCAATTAAAGCGCGAGAAAAATTGCCGATGCAAGTTGGTTTTTAGTTATTTTTCGGACGTTAATCGTACGTTAAATTTAAATAAATTAAGAAAATATCTATGGTAAAGGGAATTTTATAGATTGCCTGTATTGTATACAATAGCTGTGCCCGCGACTCCGTCCGACTTATTTTCCCCGTTTTTTTTTCACATTTTCCAATGTTTATTTGCTTCTATTAGTCGAAGCGTGGTATTATATAGCCTTCCTCGATAAAAGATCTATCCAACACAAAAATATTTTTCAATCGAACCAGTAGTTCCTGAGATTAGTGCGTTCAAACCAACATACAAACAAAGTCTTTTTATCTTGATAATATAGGTAAGTTGCAAAAAGCAAATGAAACGGTTTAAATTTATCTATTAATTGACGACACTGAATATCACATTTTAGTAAGTTTTATCATGTTCAAAATTTCACCCTGTAGATATATCGTAATTTATTGAATGGATTTCACATACAATTGAAATTCAGATAAACATGGTGGTGTTTACTTTAACAATATCAAAAATGTTAAAAATAACAAATTACATATTAATGAAGCCGTATTTTAAATTTTAATTAATGATTACAAACCTAGTGTTCCGGAAAAATGTAATAAAATAACCAACGCAAAATAATTTTGTTCATACTTAAAAGCAACAAAATTTGCATGTGTATTAAAATTTAATGATTATCTTTTTACGAAAAAAAAATTGTTATTAAAATAATTTCTCATAACTTACAAGAACTCTTTCGTTGTAGTAATAAAGGTAGCGTGCGCGCTTCTACGGATAATTTGATAGCCAGGTATAATATCAGCTCGTTACAACCCACTCATCTGGCAAAAACTCATCTCTCTTCAACGTAACTGCATTTTATAGCTTATTACATCGCAGACTGAAGCGGACCACCAAGTAGAACCGCGCTTTAAAGTTTATAGAAACATTTTGTTCGCATCAATTTTTGTTAACGCCATTACCAGCTTAACTACTGACCTCATTCGTGGCACTTTAACCGTCAACGATTTAAATGAAACGAGATTTTATAAAAATCGAGATATATTTGTTTCACGAAAAAATATTTTAGTGGAGAATAAACTTAAAAGCTATTTGTTTCGTTCCGGCCTCGCTTTGTTTTTCACAGTAAAAAATCAAACTATCGTGTTTCACATGTTCAAACGAATTTAAAAATCGTATGTCAAGCTTCATGCACAGATTCGTAAATTCGTAAATTCGATAAAGACTTTCGCTGATTCAAACAAATTTACTTATGAATATCCCGGCAACTGATTAACCAACAATCCGCCCTTTAGAGAAAAAAATATATTTCATACATTTCAAAGCTTGCTCGGTCTACTGAGCTCTCGCAGAGCACGGCAAAAGTAACAGATCATTACGTCACTGATTTCCGCAGGCGGCCAATGCAGTTCGTTAAGATTGTATCACGACGTATCCTGGCGTTAGCAAAGTTATTGTTTTCTCTTTAAGCGCCCGCATCCACACAAGTAAGATAGACATCTTAACGGCGAGTATTTGACAATACTTAAGCGTCAATTTAACCAAACTGGAATAAAATTTAGTTTTAGAAATCATTTTTACCCGCTTTTTCACATTAAAAATTAGTTTACCTGCTAGTAAAGAGTGACTTATTCCTATTCTAAATTTTATTCTTGTATGGTTGTAGGTACGTAATTTTAGTCAAATTCGACTAAAAGTAAACTTAGAAAGTGGATTGCCTTAAGACCACTAACAACTAAGAACTAGAGTGATTATTATGTTGGACACTGCATCGCTTTAGTTGCCGTCACAGCTCGCATTTGTCTTTTTAACTAAATTATACCTGGTCATTAAATATATATAACTACACAATCATCCTATCACGATTGTAACACAAAGAAAAGTGCATTGTAGTAAAAAAGTTCTTTAGGTGTTTGACAAAGAGTATTAATTCAAATTCAAATTCATATATAAATTATATTTCAGCAAAACAGAAAACGACTTCATGGTAAAAAAATTCTCGTACTTAATTAAAGCAACCTCTTTCAGACACTCATCCACAATGGAGACAATAAGAGTACAAAACAAACCAGGTAGTGTATTTTTTTTTATTTCAAGGAACAAATGCAACATCCTTTCTTAATAAGAGAAAGGTCATGTCCAGGGCCCGTAACTTTCATGCCGTTGACACAAAAATGACGTCACGCTCCTTAAAGGGTGATCCCAAATAGTTTGATTGTAATTTATTAATCATTAGTTGTCAATCATTTTAATCATGTACAAATGAATGGAATAAATAATACCTACTTGATACGTGAAATGTTAATACAACTATTTGATTTGTTTTATACATATATTTTATTAAATGGTATTGTTACCACATTTTAGTAATAACGTAGAAAACAGAGTTCCTCTCTAACGTAAAGCACGCCATCCTTCTTGCATTAATTCCCATGCAAAGAAAATGTAAGTCATCTTCGCGTTCATACATAATGCAACATTCATAAAAACCTTTTTCTTTTGTAATCGTATTTTGTTTGTTATGTATGTTACAAAAACTAAAATTACAAAAACAAAAACTTGATTAAAATGTTTGACAGCTAATGATTAATAACTTACAATCAAACTATTTGGGATCATCCTTTAAGGAGCGTGACGTCAATTTTGCGTCATCGGCATGAAAATTACGGGCCCTGGTCATGTCATACTAAAGATACAAAGGAATAGTTAAAATAAGCTCGGAAAAAACGGCATCAGAGTTTAGGTTTAGCGTTACAACGCATTCCCACTGGATCAACAAAAATGTGTTAAGTTGAACTGAGTTCCAAGATAAACTAATAAACACGAGCGGAGCTTTTAAAAAGTTTACCTGTCTGGTGGTACAATTATGCTTTGCGGCAAAACATGTAGCTCTCACAATGTATGAAAAACAAATATTTTTCCATAGAAGCCATGACCAGTTTTTTATCGCTGAATACTATAGGCATGTGTACTGGATTAATATGTACATATAATAGACTAGCTTTCCACCCGCGGCTTCGCCCGCGTGGAACTCGGTTATATTGCGGTGTAAAGCACAACTATAAGAAAACTTCTCGTTTCAAACGACACACAGCGCCATCGATCCATTATCTACCGATCGGTCATCGATTGATATCGTTCTATCATCGATCGATATCGATCTATCAAGGAAACTTTATTTTTGTTTTCCCTCGGGAACTTCTTTTTTTTTCCGGGTTAAAAAGTAGCCTATTATTTAATCCGGACTTCTATCTTTACGTCTGCAAAATTTCAAAGCAATAGGTTCAGTAGTTACGGCGTGAGAACAAACAAACAAACAAACTCACCTTCTGATTTATATATTAGTAAGGATTATTTTAATTAGCCTCTAAGTTAGATGGTGGAAAAATGTTAGACACTTGTTTTTTGGTGTATCAAATAATTTAACATCGACAAAGGTATACCTAGATCATAAAACTGCCGGAGTGGGGGCTTGTGACGTCACGCCATGGTAAAAAATGTACCACGTAGTGACGTCACTAAAAACTTTCAAGCGCTGTATTATCATCAAATAAAAGAATAAAAAATACGTTTACAATATTTTCGGACGGACTAAATTGTTTCATTTTTGTCAACTATCCAATTATTGTGGTTTTGCATACATACCTACATACATAGTTACATAAAAACAGACAACAGAGCGCCATTCGCTCCTATTCTGGAATATTTCTCTCGCTTCACTCACATTCATCACTCTCGTCATACACACTCGATCGGGTACTTCGAAATTGGTATCTTTTTCGAACATCACCGATCTGGTCGATATACGTTCTTCGAGGGCGAGAGGACTTGCCCTAACACATTTCCCTTGTACATTTGTTTATGTCACCGGAAAATAACACATTCCGTAAGTTTATAAATTTCCTAGGAAGTTTATAAACTTTCGTAAGATTCCAAACGGGAGACAAAAAATGTTATAACGCCCACATTTTTGCAAAATTTAATATAATCTAACCTAACCTAACCTAATCTAAAATAAATAAAGCTAATCTGATCTAAATTAACATAATCTAACCTAACCTTTTTTTTTTTGACGGAGAGGAAATGCTTTACGCATTCCCCGGGCGTGGGGAGTGCCCGAGGATAATCTAACCTAACCTAACCTAACGTAAATTGATTATTTTACGAAATTTGGCCGTAAAATAATACAAATTTGTCTATCGTTTGGAATCTTACGGAAGTTTATAAATTTCCTGATTTTTTTTAGGGAATTTATAAACTTACGGAATGTGTTATTTTCCGGTGACATTTACACACCCTTGTTTCATCAATTCTCTCGACGTGCCCAAACCAGCACAACATGCCTTTTGTCGTTTTATATCTCACAATATCACCACGACCTTCCGTTGTGTGGATATAAAGGCAATCTATTACAATAAATAAGCACCATAGACATTTAGAATACATTTAAGTTCGGCAAAGCTTTGAAACCTTCAACGTGGTATCCTCCATTTGCCCCCAACTTCTCTTTTGACTGGCTGTCACAAACTTGAGTCCGCGCTACAATGAGAAATATTAAATATTAAAGGTTGGATTCAGTAGTTTAACCGTTCAATCACATGGCATCTCTCTTATGGTTTATTTTAAGCGAAACGGGTGTCGATTAAGTCTTTTGTAAACCAATCGGTTTAGGTTTTAAGTATTTTACGTTTTCGCTTTAAAAAAAAGCGCTTTCGTGTTTATTGAAACTTTACGATATGCCTAAAATTAGTTTATGAAATGAGCTGAAAAGGAAAGCCATTTAATCCAACAGGATCACGAATATTTTATTGTCTAATTATTTATTATTGCATTCATAACTTTATCTACATTCATTAATAATTTCCCGTGTGGTGCCGGGTTAGAATAGCACCTCCCCCTTTCTTCCCGTGGGTGTCGTAAGAGTCGACTCTGGGAAAGGGTTGGTGTATTGTGGGAGACGGGCTAGCAACCTGTCACCACAATATCATGTTTGACCATCTGGTTACCCTCAAGTTGCTAAACGTGGCACTGAATTTTTGAATTCATGTGCTCTTCCTACCCCTTTTGGGAATACAGGCGTGAGAATATGTATGTATGTATTAATAATTAAAAAAAAACAATCATATCTTTTTTGCAACGTACAAGGAACAACTACAATGGAGGCAAAACGGAATTCCTAAGGAATAGTTAGTTATGGAATAGTTGCCTAAGCTCTTATGAGATCCACGGCAGAAACGATGTATTCTAAACCCAACAACACACAGAAATCTACAAATAAACTGTGTATGAATATTTCAGTTTTGCTGCAGGAAACAGCGATTTTTTTTTACACTGTAATGACTCCCGTTTGAGTCACAATAACGCTTGAACTCGCAGTGTGTTTCCAGCAGCAACCTGTGCCCTGTGGTTCTAGAGCACCGCGATTAGTCTTAACCACGTCAAGCTTGACTCGAACAACACTCGATCCAAAAACGTGATAAATCTGTTTATTTCACTGTTCTACAGATATTTAATTTCAACACGTTTTTGTCTGTTTCCGAGGGTCATTTCCACAAGTAACGATAGCGGAAATTCTCGCAGCTGGGAAATGAGGCGGCGTAACCAAGAATAGCTTTTCAAACGGTTCACAGTGCAACTGCGGTGCGCCGGAACCCAAGTTATCGGAGAACTAGCTGTGCCCACGACTGCGTTCGCGTAGAATATATTTTCCACATTTTCCAATGTTTCTCCACTCCTATTGATCGCAGCATGATGTTATACAGCCTAAAGCCTTCCTCGATAAATGGTCTATCCAACACAAAAATATTTTTTCAATTTGAACCAGTAGTTTTTGAGATTAGCGCGTTCAAGCCAACAAATAAACAAACTCTTCAGCTTTATGATATTGGTACAGATATATAAAATATGCCAGCTGACCAGTAGCTTGACAAAATTAACCTGTCAAACAGTGTTACGGACTAGCACAGAGCTATAGATAACTGTAATTTGAAATGTTCAAAAGCAACCCAGACATAATTAAAGTAAAAACATACAAACAAACACGCCTATGTTCCCTAACGGGGTAGGCAGAGCATACGAAACATACATACTCGTACATTACATACATATTCTCACGCCTGTATTCCCAAGAGGGTAGGCAGAGCACATGAATTCAAAAATCCAGTGCCACGTTTAGCAATTAGGAAACGTGACAGACAAAACCATCATAATGACTATTTCACATTTCGCAGCCATTTTTAGCATAATTTTAGGTTTGAAAAGAAGTGGAAGTGGATGATAGTGACTAGTTGCTATCTAGCCTGCCGCCCAAAGTGTACCTAAACCTATTTATTTAGTCGCCTCTTACGACATCCATGAAAGTACACACAGACAAGACACCACACAGGAACACATAAAAGTATTACCACCCACAAAGCCGCACTGATTTAGTCATTTAAAGTGGGTTCAAATTTTCGTGCGCAAACTATAGCTCAACCACTCAAGACTGAGGGAGGCTTGTGGCCAGCAGTGGGACGTGTAAAGATTATTTGATATATAGTTTTTTCATACGTAAAATTAAATGGAAAACTGAGCTCCAACGTCGTGGACGTATTAGCTACCCCAGAACAATTAATTGCGTACCCGAAAAGTTAACTTTGATGATTAAGTACTCGAAAAGTTATGCGTAAAGTTAGCCATTTTCGTTCATCTTACATTGTAATATGTAGAGACCGGATTATATGCAATTGCATATTTGCATATACATTTGCATATTCTAGCCCATTTCGAGGGTTATTGCATATTTACCGAAAAACTCGAATGATGATGCATATTTTGAGTATTTCACACTATTTTTGGAAGGATATTGGCATAAAACTACCGATTTCAATCGGTAAATGATTATCTGGTTAGGAAATTATTTTTAATTGTTGATTCAGACACAACATTTTCTCGACACACCGGGGTCAATCCCAGATTATCTATGTGTTTTTTTTTTACGTGTTAGACATCAAGTACAAAATATTACAGTAATTGTTAATTGATACACAATTAAACATAATTTATGTTTTATGTTAGAACATAAAAGTAAAGTAAAGTATTTTTTCCATTTTTTACTAAAATATTTTGCATATTTTGACCCTTTTCATGCATATTTGAAGCATTTTTCGTGCATATTTGCATGCATATTTTGAGCTTTTTATGTTGCATATAATCCGGTCTCTAGTAATATGTATTGCGTTGAGAATACCCATTTCTTAGTCATCTTCATTTAGACTTTGAAAGGCGCGGTACGGAGAAAGGCGTCGGTTATAAAACGAAATTAAATGACCAACATAAAACTTACAAACATTACATTTTCTAAGTTAAGAAAGAAAAGTTTCAACATCTCTCTATAGGTAATTTGCTGGAAATTACTGGAAATCAAGGATTTAGATAGACAATACAGTAATCCATTCGGTTTATCCATACCGAACCCAGTGCCACTGTCATACATACAAATAGCAGCTAAACTTATAGAACTGTTTCCTAGGGAGTTAAAAATAAAATAGCTTAAACGTTTCTTGGAGCATTTTGCTCAGCTAAAAAGTCCCCTACTTGATCAAAATGGCTAAATTCTAGCTACATTTACTAGCTAGCTACATTTTGCCAACGATAATGGAACTCAACTTAATGCATCTACGTTAGATAAACGTAGAGCACCGTAGATTGGAGATTAAAGACTTGGAAGTAACGTTGAAGTTTGCACCTTATTGAAGTTTAAATGTTTAAGTAAATTGCATACTTAAGCTCTCATAGCTGACTGATGGCAAGTTAAAAAATAATGTAACCAACGAAATTTTTGAGCTCAAGAAAAATTGCTTAAGCATTACTTTCAATACTAACTATCGACCTTGACATTGATAGGATATGCTATAGGTAGGGTATTGTATCTGTTTTCTCGAAGAGAGTAAGGCATGATGTTTATGTATTAGATATGTGTATTAATAATAGTCTAAGTAAAGTCCGAATAAAAAATGTAGCAATCTTTTACTTCAACCGTTGAATACCTACTAAGTTAAGTTACTCCTGAGAAGACGGTTTTGGCTGGGCCATTAGAATTGTACTACCAGACTATTGTACTAATATTTATATTTACGCGGGACTTAATCACGGTATTTTTAAATATGTGTGAGAATCACGAAAGTTTAAAACAGTATATTGTACTAATATCCAATATTCATAAGTATCCCGAATTTCATCTCAGTCGACAACCGGGAAGTGGATCAAGATTGTAAGAATTAATCACAAACGAACAAGTAACCATCGGGACACACGAAACTAGTAGTAGTGAGTAGTAGTATCTTGCTCCGATTCCAGTCTGGCACCAACTGCTTTGAGTCAGATTTAACTTAAACGGACTTTCGTTCGATAACATTCAATTTCAGAAGTGAGAACTTATCATATTCAGGGACTGATTAGTGGCCACACCAGGTTATCACACCACTAAAACCTTTCGTGTTCATCACAAGTAATTTTTATTCCTCAAAAGTAGGTGAGTTAGGTGTTTATAGACGAAAAAAGGGCAAATAAGCTGGAAATATGAATTACAATGAACCGTCGAATAGCAATAGTGTTATCATTATCACACTATTCTAATGTGACGACAAGTCTGCCACTCTTATATTCACATGCGAAAGTAACCCTTTGACTACTCAACCGCTTCCTTCGAATCCCGGAGAATATAGAGCAATTTAGGAAAAATGCATAGTTCCCGAGGGACAGAAATTAACGAATTCGAAATTGTAATAACAAGTCAAACGTAAATGTATTGAGCGTCAAACAGTGAACAAATGCTTTCGATCAATAACAAAAAGTTCACCGCCATAGCAACGTCAACCTGTCGCGTAATACCAATTTCATGTAAGATGTATACAAATTCAATGTTTCGCTTTGTTTTCCGCAAAGAAAAGCCTTTGTTTCGATTCGAAAGTGTGTTCACTTTAGGACCGCGGCAGGCACATTTCCATATTCACTATAGCGACCTCTTTTGAAGTTCTGTTTTACGCGGAGAACCGGTTCGCTGTTGTGTTCACTTGTAGGTATTCAAAGTATTGTTCTATAAGCAGAAAACATTTCAGTAAATATTTCAATGATTGAAGTACAGTCGGGGTATGAGAAGATTCGGTACCGTAAGATTTATTTTGGCTTTGAAGCAACACATTTATGTAATTTTAGCGAATACGTAAAAATACAAAGTCAGGATGTGGCACCCAGAGAATAATATCACTCCGAAACTTAGCAAGTGCTAGATAGGTAGTTACAAAAATTGTCCGATCAAGCGTTTGACGTTTAACAAAGTGCTGAACTATTAAAATAGTAGCCGGATCCGTTTCCATGTTAGGTGACACTATTTTATTCGTATCAACTCTGCTAACAAATATAATACCAATAAACTTGAAAAAAACAGAAATTTAACGAAAGAACTAGGTATTTGCTTAGCGAAAAGTCGCCTTATATAGCGGATTACACCAAGCATTTTGCTTCGTATTACAAGTGCATATCCAAAAAAATACAACCGCTGACATTTTATACTGTTCACTACAGCAATATACAGTTAGCGTTTTAATAACTGTAAAGAAAGCAAAACGTGATTGCACTCATATTGTTCTCTAGCACTCTAGGACAATATTTTAGTGAAGCAAAGAAGCGGGAGAGCTTTGATCCGTTCTCGTTGTCAATGGGATTACGATATCAGTTTGCTTTACTTATTTTATAATTAAGTGTACAGCTTGTTTTCGCGCTACCGCAAATGTTTGTAAAGATTAAGATCTTGCTTTGCTGATAAAAGTTGGAAATTGCTATTTGTTGTTAAGCTTGAAAATAAGAGGTCGGTATATTAACATACCTGTAGTGTTGGGAATGGTGTCGCTATACGCCATAAGTGGCATAAGTGCAACCAAGATTTATGGCCAATAGTCATTGGTACATTTATGAAAGGAATGTCACCTACCTTTATTTACAATTGCACGATAACATTTTCAAAAGAGAACATTATCAAAATGGCTTCTTTGCGGCGAATTCCCACTGTAGGCGATTAAGAGAAAATGTAAAATGTCAGGTCCGCGTATTTAGATGGAACGATATCGTGTTACCTGTTTACAGAAGGCGGCAATTAAACACTTACCGCATGGCTCGCAGCGAGAAACGTGGCTTGCTTGACAACATCTTGCTTTGCTAAAAATATCCATAATGGGAGATATAGGTTTGTTATATTTTTTATTATTATTTAATAAATTAATTAAATTAGGCGACAGGTGAGAACATATCGTACATTTTTAAAACTACCGATATATTATCTAGTCTAAAAGGCAGTTAGAATGAAAATTGAACACATTTTCAAAACAAATACCTACCCAATTCCAAGCGAAGACGCGATCGTAATAAAAAAGAACCTATAAAGATTTTTATAAAGCATTACTTTATCAAGAATGGCACTTTTTCCGTGAGCCCGCAGATATAACAGGCCGTGTAGTAATTTACCGCTGCTCATTCAGCTCACGTACCTACTGCTTTCACCCTCGAGATCCTCCACATTTCCGATTTTGATGGAATGTTCATTGAAAATAAAACGTAGAGGAAAAATGACCGTCAACGATAGTCCCTCGGAAATAATGAAATCTAATAGAAACGATACGTACCGTAAGGCGAAATACAGATGTTGTATTTTAGAGAAGCCAAATATTATTTCCATACTTCAGCGGACCTGAGGAGTTTCCACGTGGAATTGACTTGGCAATAATATATTGTGCTTATGTTACCCTTAACATAAGCACAACATTATTATTGCCAAGTCAATTCCGCTTACCGTATCTTATTTGGGTTCCGTAGCCAAATGACAAATAACGGAACCCTTATAGATTCGACCGTGTCTGTCCATCCGCATGTCACAGTTATCTGTACCACACTAAAATGAAAACACATGTATGGATCGTAGAAAATTCATAAACATACTCCGTGTGTCTAAAAAGCAGACTTGAAAGATTATTTTAAAGTTGCCTTTCCGATTATTTTTGAATGAGCCGAACTTATTAGATTCATTACATTTTGAAAAAATATTTCCTTTACTATATGGCACGTGCCTGTCTTAAGATATCTCCTGTTTAGATATACTAGACGCCTTAAGCGCAGTTGCAAATCTGCAGGAGACCTGTTGTTGGCAGGCTTACAATAAAATCGTTGTTTGTATTCTGTCTAAAAATAGTCGTCCGCCAGACAGAAATACGATAGCTTAAACATTTGGCGATGAGAAAGTAGGTAATCCCAGTTTTGAACTTCTACTTTAAAACTAACTTTTTCCTACGGCTTCTTCGGCGATAAGGTTTTGATTTTAAATTATAATTGTAACCATGCATGTAGGCAGTGAAACAGAAAGCAAACATCCAAATAATTTAAATAGTATTTTATGCAACTGCTTCATAATGAAGATCCTTTAATTTAAATGTGTGTTAACGACATGAGCGAAGGTTCGCATGAGTGAATTCATATGAGTATGAGTCAGAGTATGAGTATTCTAAGGTCTGTCACTTCAAAAGTACATCAATTATTAAATAAAACGTGATAGTTTTATTTCCAACAATAATATACCTACCTACTACTTACGTGATGTAAAAAGGGAGCTAAATCATTTTTTACCTTAACAAGCATGTCAGATCTCGGTATTCCGACTGAAATTTGATTTTCAATGAGTTTTGGACGACGTTCGAAATATAAAATTTAAAAATTAACAAATTTCCATATTGATGAAAATTTTGGTTTAAAACCACCGACGATGATGTTTTCACAACAATATAACATACTACAATGTGTTACAATGCTAGTAATTGTGACTGCGCTTTTTGAACGCATTTAAGATGAATTAAAATATTAAAATTTGTAGGTTGATAAAATACGTGTTGAATTTATTTTATTTCATTCACTTGCTTTTACAAAGTGATTTATTGTCAATGTCTAAAATATAAAAGGTACTAATAATGTGTATTTAATAATATTATTATGTACTAGCTGTGCCCGCGACTTCGTCCGCATGGAATAGTTATTTTGGGCATTAAATTTTTTTCGCAAGAAAAGGTCTAAGGTCCTTTCTCAGGGTCTGGAGATTTTCGGTGCCAAATTTCATCAAAATCGGTTAAGAGGTTTAAGCGGGAAAACATAACAGACAGACAAACAGAGTTTCGCATTTATAATATTAGTAGGGATTTTATTGAAGTTATTATGAGCTTAAAGAAACGTGAAATAGTTAAGGTTTTGTGTATGTATTTAACAGCGTTTCAAGCGGTCTGCCTTCTCCATTTAGGAAATCAGGCGTGATGTATGATGATGTATGTATGTACGTATAATATTAATATTATGCAGCATCTGATGGCGATAGAATGGAAATTTAATTAAAGACATTATGGAAACATTGTTCGCAAGTTGTATAGACGGCGCATATAGGATAAAAATAGCAGAATAGGTAGTACACAAGTTTGACACCGGCTGGGTTCATATGTGAAGGTGTGTAATTAGGCAAACAGACCCAATATTCCAAGCCTAGTCCCGATCGTAACCATGTACGGCACCGTGCTCCTTCTACGTGACTAGACCAAGAAAACCTTCATATGTTTTTTATATCGCAATATTATTTCATATTGACTCAATGGAATGCAATAATGCTTGGTTCTTAAATTAATTCTAGAAAGGGATTCATCATTGTTAATACCAAACTGGCGCAGGCTGTTTGTGTATTCAACTGTATTTTGACTTCATTCCGAGTAGAAAGACGAAAGTAGTTTTTACCTTAATTAGTTCGGTAACTGTTAAGATACCTAATATACAGAGCGGCAAAAACATTGCCCTCTCATGTAAGGAAAATAATTAGGCGATTTTCTAATAGACGTCGGGGGACAAAAGTTTCGCCGCTAAGTACACCTATTACCTACATTACTGAGCAACAACTAGCCAGTAGTGTTTAAAAACATTGCCGTAACTTGCTTAACAGTACCTAGTATATTACTTTAAGAACAAAGTCATTGTACGAGTGAAGCTGGCTTTTCAGTACATACTTGGTAACATAATATGTTATTATCAATTTAGTTGTTAATTTTAGTGGTGTTTAATTAATATTACCTAATGATCAAATTGAAAACAGTTTTCTTTAACATTCTATAAAGCTATGTACCTATACATAGACAGACGTTTAGTATTAGGATATACCTATACCTATTGTTAATTCGAAGTCGTTTTTTATTGTTAAATTTATTAATATACAAATCCAGTGGCGTGGACACTACTAAACGGCGCGGCGAGTCAAGGATTTTTTTTTTGTCGTGACGTTATATATGTATAATGATTATTTATCACACAACTCTATCACAATTCTGAGGGAAAATGAGGTATATGTATGTATCTATGGGACACCCGCCGCCCCTCAGTTCGTGCAACTCGCAAATACTGGAGACGGGCAGGCAAGTAGGTATTCAACTTATCATTAATAGCTACAAGTCGCAACTCTTGTCAACTAAGTTTAACTGAAATTGTAAGCAATATAACTGGCAGCGACTATTAATATTACGTAGGAACTGTTTCATCGTTTAATTTGAATCCCGACACGTAGCAACTATTGGGATATGTATATTAACAATAAATATATCATATACGATATATGTATACACATAATATAAAGCCGCGGTAGCCCAGCGGTTCGAACAGTGGCCTCTCAAGCAGAGGGTCGTGGGTTCAAATCCCGGGCTCGCACCTCTGAGTTTTTCGGAATTTATGTGCGATATCGAATTTGATATTTATCACGAGCTATTCGGTGAAGGAAAACATCGTGAGGAAACCTACACACAGCGACGAAGTCATTCAACGTTGTGTGTGAAGTTCCCAATCCGCACTGGGGCCGCGTGGGAACTATAGCCCAAGCCCTCTCATACTGAGAGGAGGCCTGTTCCCTGCAGTGGGACGTATATAGGCTGATGATGATGATGATGATACGATATACAGGATGGCCGGAAATTGACCGTAAATATTTTAACCAGTGGTCGGGTATACGCGTCTGATAACCCCTGTTTAATATTCCCTGTATTTTTTCACTATTGACCTTGTGGAAGACAAATGTTTCATGGTTTTTCAATTCATTGCGCCCTGTGTTTTACCTACCTCACGTCCCGTTCGCAAGTCCTGTTAGTCGGAGCGTACACACATTCAATCGTTCGACATTGCGATGCTACGCGTCTGACTTAAAACTAGAGTAAAAGATTGGGGAAGATTTTCAGATTTACATAAAAAATACATAAAAATTCAAGGAGAAAAATTCGCAGGGGTTTTCAGCACATTGGTTAAAATATTTTCGGTCAACTTCAGGTCACCCTGTACTTATTATGTATGATATTTTTTGATAATTTTAATCAATTAGTTCACATCACGACAGTGATGCATTTTGCTTCGTAAAAGTTTTTTTTTTTTTAATATTATTAGTAATAATTTTAGTGTAAAAAAAGTAAACCAAACACATGCCAAAAATGTTAGTGGAGGAATAATTTTACAGTAGGCAATAATTAAAAATGAACACGTGTAAACTCTTATTTGATTTGGATCTCATGCATTTACTCTATTCTCGTTGAATTGAAGTTGGCCAAGTTGTAAGGAGACAGCTGTCTTTTTCTAAACCTAAAAGACTCGTGAAAAACCTTGTACATATTCTATTATATTAATATCCACAATGAGTTAGGTAACGGGGTTAACTAAACAACTACCTGTCATCGAAAGGGCCTACGGAATAGAATATTAAAGTATCTACTACTATACCCTTTTCGATGGTTGTCAGCACTTAATCCAAAGTGAGCCCAAATTATGATTGTAATATTTTTATGTAATAGACAGCATATAGAAAGTAACATATTACATATACACACAAACCACGTCTTTATTCCAAATAGGGTAGGTAGCGCTCACGAAATGCTGCATAGATGATATATCCGTGACAGTTTCATATTCCGTAGCTACTTCTAGCATATTTTTCCGGTTTTAAATTAAGAGATACTATAGCGACAGGTTGCGGGCCTGTCGCCTAAAATATACCTTAACTTAACCTATTTCCTTAGTCGCCTAATGCAGCATCCACGCAAGAAATGGAGGGGCGTTATTCTAAACCCGACACCACGCGAGAAAATATTAACAAGTAAAATTTAGTCTTTAGAAGTAAATAATGTTCTACTAAGAAGTAATACGTAAGTGGGTAAATATTTGGGCGTTTGAACCGCTGTCATCTTTCTCAACACTTTTTTTATGAGATACCGTTGGAAATGTGCATATATTAGTCTAGTGTGTTCCTATTTGCAAGACATAGACACTATAAAATATGACACACTTATTATACAAATTTCGAAATAAATCTAATAAAAAAAGTGTTGAGAATAATGACAGCGGTTCAAACGCCCAAATATTTATTCAAGTAACATTGTACTACGAAGACATGAGATCGTCCATTGTTAGAACCAGTAATAACTGGTTTTACTTCAGGTGTTGTATAGCCGATCAAGCAAGCACCAGGAAAATGAAAACAGAAAATGTAAGTGCGCGGCGCGTCTTTGTGTAATGTCAGCGATACAAAAGCAACATGCAGTCACCACAATACTTTTGTTGTGAATAAGTATTTTATCATTGTATTGTCACCGGCTAAACACTTCCAAGGAGGGTAACTTATTGCCAAGTACTTACAAGGCTCGTGCAATACTTTTAAATGTGTAAATACATTTCTTGGCCCTGTGTCTCATATACTTGATTTGCTGACAAAGTAGATTTCATTAGATGAAGTTCGTTACATTAGATTAGATGATTTAGCATATTCGTGGCAATGCGATTAGACATTGCTTCGGAACTATTTCTTATCTCTCAAGAGAGCTAAATGCCATGAGAACGCCAAAGATTTAGTCTGAAGAGGGGTGGAGGACTCCTGGGCAGAATCTCAAGGCAACGTAAGGAAAGGAGGAAGAGTAAAGTTGAATTTTGCTGCCTGCTAATTAAAATATATCGAGGGATCAAACAGCGGACTAAAAATTAAATAGTACGTTTTTTCTCTGAGTAACACATGATACGCACTATACCAAAATGACTAAACGGTCAACTTCACAACGCGCGAAGCTGAGACGGGCCGCCACCTGTTAAGTAATAATAAAGTTAGTACATATTTATTTTTGAATAAAGAAACGTCTATCAACGAGCTCTCCGGTAACTAACCTTTTAAAGCTCAATAACGGTGATTAATAAACCTAAAGATTTCACTACGAAGAAAAAGAGATTAAACAAGTAGGTAAAGAGAGAGTATTCGTGAAAGAACGTTGAAAATGACTCAATAAATTATCTTTTTCCGCGAAGTCGAACTTTACCTATACAGCTTTTTTATTTAATCAAAACCATGACGAAACTTGTCTCGTACTATTTCGAATTGAGTTTGATTGTTTTGGTAGTTTTAAGTTTTTAAAAGAAAGTAAATAATTGCACTTCTTCATTGAAATAATAATATACTAAAATATATGCTGTGACTAAGTAACAGTTGTAATAATGGTTTTTTATAAGAAAAATGGTTGTTTATAAGAAAGTAGGTAATTGCACTTCTTCATTGAAATATACTAAAATAGGTATATGCTGTAACTAATTGAAAGTTTCAGTTGTAATGATGGTGTTACGTAGACTAGAAAGTAATAGATCTGCAGAAATGCGTTTTTTTCATGTTTTTTTTTTACCTTTGACACTACTCCTTAGCACTACCAGTAAAGGCATGACACTACTGGTAGGAAGATGTATTTTAAATCTTAGTTATCCGTTCCTCATAATAATATGTACATATTGACACGGTTACCCATATTAAATTATAACTTAAATATTTAATTACAACTCAAATTGTTGCATTGACCTTGCATCGTCTATTTGCGTGGCAAGATTATCTTCTGCAGAGCTTTACATTTCAATGATCAGGAAATTAATACAATTTCGATTGAGATAATAAATGCTTTTGATAAACGACCAACTATAGTTTATGAAGAAAGTATAATATGTAAAGATGTCCCATTATTGAGGCAATTTACGTGTTAAATAGTCAGTGAAACAATCAAACGACTTTGAACACGTTTTCAGGCGCTACGGCGACCCGCTCAGTCTCGCCCCTCCAACCTCGATATCATATTCCACCGTCGACGTGCTCAAAAATCTCCGTCTCGGCAAGCCGAACCACAGTTTAAAGGAGACGGCAGTAAAATCTCGTGAAAGCTCCTGTGAAAAGCTTCATCTTCATCCCGCTCGTACTAAATTTCTACAATGTAGGTAAATTTCGTAAAGGGTGAATTAGTCTAATAAGGTTAGGAAATCACCTCGGAATTCGAGATACCCAGCTGGAAGTTTTGTAAATATTTGCATATTGAGGCCCTAAAAGTTGTCTCAAAACCTACATATTCTAGGGTGTGAGCGACTATTAAATTTCAAGGTCAAAAGTCACAAAAATCTGTTTTTTGCGCTTCTTTTGTAAATATCTCATTTCCTATGGATTTTTGCTATTTGTGTTTCTTTTCAATATTGTAGAATATAAAATTTTCTACAAATTTTGCGTCTAATTTTTTTTATACGGTGAACCGTTTTCGAGATATAGGTCGGAGAGCGCGCGGTCACAGCATCACTTAAGGCCTTGGGTACTTCGATGGCCAAAACGACACAGATATTGTAAAACTTCAAAATGCTGTAGAAGTTGATGGTCGGGGGCACGGCCGTGCCCACACCAAGTCGAGCGCGAAGCAAGCACTGCCGTACCATCCTTTACTGGATCCATTTCGCCGCGTTTTCAGGCACCTATTTGAGCACGTCTGGATAAGACCAGAACACTGAAATTTTTGTCATCTAGTAAGCTATAATTACATACTTAAAATCCAAAATTTCAAATCAGCAGGTCATTTAGTACCGAAGTTAAACGAAAGCAAAGTTTCGCATTTTCGACACTCACTCACTCACTCATAATCATCAAAATAGAACTAGTACCTACTTCCCATAAACTCACAAAGCTGAAATTTGGTACAGAATTAGGGATTAATGACTACATAAAGGGAAAAATATAAAAACTGGGATAATTGAAGATCTGGAGTACCTGGTGACTCTGATTAGAAAGCACTAGAGCCCAACCAAACTACTGTCGAAATCGACATACCTCCTTCACAAAAAATATTGAACTTAGTGGGTCACCTCATTTTACGTCAAAAATCGAAAACCAGCTAGTCTGGTACATAGAAAAAAATCAACTATAATTGCAAAAATCCAGGGTAGAGGGATACATCTTCTAATTTACGCCAAAAAACGAAGACAGTCAGCAGCCAACCCAAAGCCACATTGATTTAATTAATCATAATATATATTTATAATCATTGATCTATCGATAGTTCATCAAGTATATAAAGGCGCGTTTTCGATCGGAGACCGGTCGACCCAAAGTGATGTTATGACCGCGCGCTCTCCGCCCTCTATCTCAAAATCGGTTCACCGTATAAAAAAAATAAAAAACAAAACTTGTAGAGAATTTTGTATTCTACAATATTGATATGAAACACAAATAGCAAAAATCCATAGGAAATGAGATATATACAAAAGAAGCGCAAAAAACAGATTTTTGTGACTTTTGACCTTGAAATTTAACAGTCGCTCACACCCTAGAATATGTAGGTTTTGAGACAACTTTTAGGGCCTCAATATGCAAATATTTACAAAACTTCCAGCTGGGTATCTCGAAATTCCGAGGTTCTTACCTTAATTAACCTTATTTTATTAGGCTAGAATAGCTATTTGGAATTCCATCAAACAATGTTGCTCTAGCAAAGCGGAGCTCCAAATTGTTGCTCGTATCGGATTTCTCGACTTGTCAATCAAGAAACTAAAACTGTTGACGCGTTATCACCGAAGTTGGGCGGTTTTATGTTTGCGGGCTACGTACCGGTCCACTAAGCGGGGAAACGTTTACATTACACTATCAGGGCACCCGGGTCACGGGTCGCTGTGTAATGTAAGAGTCCACTCGGGTGGAATATTAATTTCGTGTTGAGTGTAACTCGAAGTAAATACATAATTGAACCAATGGCATTGTATCGCCAATGAATACCATATTGGACCCTAATGGTAATACTTTAAAATTGCTAACCTAACCATTTTCACGACAGCTGACACTTGGCTTGTGAATAATTTATTTATTTCTAATTTAAAGAGAGAAAGAGAGTGGGGTAGATGAGTACTTACGATTCGCATTCCTGCGTTTTGATTTACTTTGCTGTTACTTAAATGAATACTTACTTAAAATCCGTAGCTGAATTAACAATTTGATTAAATAATTATGATGTTTAAATTTGAGGGTCCTAGAAATCTCTAAGCGGGGTATGGGCAAAATGTTTTTTTTTTTGTTAATCACTAAGCAAAATTGAATTCCTTATAGATTTGCTGGCAGTACGAATGCAAATACATACATACATATCCTCACGCCTGTATTCCCAAAAGGGGTAGGCAGAGCACATGAATTCAAAAAATTCAGTGCCACGTTTAGCAATTTCAGGGTAACCAGATGATTGAACGTGACATTGCAGTGACAGGTTGCTAGCCCATCGCCCACAATACACTAACCCTTTCCCAGAGTCGCCTCTTACGACACCCACGGGAAGAAAGGGGGAGGTGCTATTCTAACCCGGCACCACACGGGCAAATATGAATGCAAATATGAACGTAATACGATCAGAAACGCCAATAAAAGGCCCTCTATTTACGATTCCAAATGGAGCAAACAATGCAACTGCGACCGGTCGGTCGTGTGTCCATTATAAACATCAAAATTTTACAGCCGGATAGCCCAGCGGTTTGAAAACCTGACTTTGAAGCTTAAAGTCCCGGGTTCGATTCCCGATCGCGGCGGCAGGTATTCGTAAGATGAATACGAATGTTTGCTCTCAAATTTTGGATGTTTATCTAAATACATATAAGTACCTAAGTTTATCCGTTGTCTAGTACCCGTAGCATAAGCATAAGTTGCCTAATTTGGGGCTAGGTGATCGGTGTAAATATTGTTCAATGATATGATATTATACTATACTAGCTGTGCCCGCGACTCCGTCCGCGTTGAATAGTGACCAATTTTCCCCGTTTTTTTTTTACATTTTCCCAGCGTGATGTTTTATAGCCTAAAGCCTTCCTCGATAAATGGTCTATCCAGCACAAAAAGAATTTTTCAATTCGGACCAGTAGTTCCTGAGATTATCGCGTTCAAACAAACAAACAAACAAACTTCAGCTTTATAATATTAGTATAGATATATAATTATAATGTATCTGCGTTGTGATAATAATTAATTGGATAACACAACTGTAAAACTACAACTTGTCCATATTTACTGAAAACAAACCGTTCCGAATCAAGCAGACGCCGCGCTTGCGAATGCTTCACTGAGTGTATTAGGTGTAAGTGAACAGACAGTATCCAATCTATTAATGTTTGAGCTCCCCTCACCATTAATTGGTAAAATGAAACACTCCGCCGATTTGGCGGACGCTCTAGGAAGTAAAGTGGAACCATCGTGATGAACCTCTAGTCGTAATCTAGTCTAGTCGAAAGTCTAGGTCATCTAAGCGGGGATGAGGGAGGATCGCTCGAACGCGCGCGTTCACAATCCAGCCTAAATACACCCCGTATACGTATCGTGATTAAAAACCATTAAAAACAAAATAATAGTAATGAATTTCGCTTCTAGAATAATTAAAGTTTGCTGCCTTCTTGGAGTCAGTGCCAGCTGGTGACTTTGTGGCATGACCTGCCAAACTACAAAGTAACTTTTGCAGATGAGCCTTTGTGCAATGGAACAACTTAGCTGCCACTGATGCAAAAGCAAACAAACGGGTCTGCCGTCATCTTCAACTATCAGAAAACATACGTCATATAAGATTACGAAGAATACAAAACCTCCTTCTTAAGTCGGTTAAAAATACATTCAAGTGTCATTTTTTCGCACGTACCATTATAAAGTGAAATTTACACCTTCTCAATTTCTATGCACTTTCTCAATGAAGTAGATAAGTAGTAAGGCTAAGCGTGCACTACGACTTTTTGTCGTGCGACACGATTTTAAAATAGTGCTGTCCATACTGATTTTTTCATCATAGTGCGCGCTATGACATATAAACCCTTACGTTGCATTTCTGCGACAAAATTATCGCGCGACAAAAATCGTAGTGCGCACTTAGCCTAAAACATTTGCCAAGTATTCAATCAAACTACCGTTTATCCAGCCGTCTCGTGGTGATGCGTGAGCGCCCGGTGGGCCCAAGCGACCAATAATAGACTTAAGCTGACATTTCTGGATATTGATTACATTACGGCATGGCCGTGGTCGGTCACTCAGCAAGGCCAAACTAACAAAACGACGAAGAAGAGGCACATACATTTTATGACATGACATTTATTTGTAAGAAAATTGCTATACCCTTGTAGGGTCCATGTCAGTACTGGCTAACTATACTAAGAACATCTGTAAATACCATGGTTGCAATGAATAAATTGAATTGAATTGACACCTGACTTGAAAAGATCTCAAGATCCTTCAACTTTGCAGAAAGAATTTGATAAATTTGTTAGAGTATACTTAGCGGCCCGTGATTTGACTAACCAGGCAATCACAGTGCTCAAAACTATTAGGCAAATAATGCAGCAGCTCCTCTCAGCTTCACATTTTGAGACGAATTCACCTAAGTGGAGGTTAGCAAAACAGTGGTTAGCAAGTCCCTATGCTGCTAAAACTTTTTTCGAGGGTGTAAAAGTCATTATTAATCTTGTTGTAGAAAGCCTTTCTTGCTTTGCTAAGGAAAGTTCAAACATTAACTAACAACAGTATGTTTTTCTAGGTAAATTAGAATATATAGTAAAAACATATTATAAAGGGGTAGTAATTAAACAGACTTCTTTTTAATAGCATAATTTTATTGGCTTCTTAAAAATCTAAGTTGCCTTCTAAATTACTAACTCAGCCGCAATCAACCGTCGTCTGAATAATATCATCTTAGTTTCTAATTATCTTCTATGTAAGCCACTGTAAATATAACTCGGCATCGTGGTTATTTTTTAACATCTAAATTTGTGGCATGCATTTAAGATGTGGCACCAAAATAGTAATTGTATTAGCTTCTAATTTCATAACTTGGTATCTTTAAAGCGTACCTCATCTTACGATAATTTATTATTTTATTTTATTTTTAGTTAGTTAGTAGTTGGTTTTCTGTAGGGGCGCAGTTTTAACCTAACCTACTTTTTTGATAATAGTTAGGTTTCTGTATCAGAGGCTTGGTGCAAATGGCCAGTTGGTGTCATGGCCCGCACTCGCGCCAAATCGTACAGTGGCTATTTTCACGATAAAAGAATATGAAATATTATTTCAAATGTTAAATTATAATATTTGATTTTGTCTATATATAATTTTTGAGGAGCTTGATTTGAAGCTGTAAAATATAAAATGATATTGAGTTGTAAATTTCGGGGCCGAGTTAGTGAATTTGGTGGCAATGTAAAAATCAGAAGGACAATAATAATAATTGTTGGTCTTGACTTGACGCTTTCTTTGACATTTTTAGTGGGCGTTATAAAGAAGATGAAATAGTTTTTTAGAGGCTATATAATTTTTCCGATGCTTAATTATTAAATTAGAAGTTTGAGTATGCGGCCGAAAAGAAAAACAGCGGCCAGGTTTATTATTTCTCATTATAAAATATCTTGACCAATAGAAACCTCGCTTTGGACACAAGCTTTTTACGCTGACTCTACTTCAATGTTATCCATTCTTCATAAAATGTCATGAAAAGTCGATAGGACCTGGCGAGACGATCTTGTCTGAGCTCTACTATTATCGAACCGCGATTAGAAAGGGATTCGAGAGTACCGTTAGCACAATTGTACTTATTAAAAGATTAAATATAATTATAAACCAATATTTGATATCTTCATAAGTGCAGTGCAGACCCTTATAGATAATAGAATTAATAGCTGAATATGATTTGCATATTTAAACTCTATTCTCGGTAAATACTGGTTTTTTTTTAAATAAAAAATTGTAATATCATATCTGACAAATCTGTCACTAACCACATTATTTCGCTTTATCAAATTGCCGTAGCTGTTCAAAAATACATAAATAAAAAAATATTTAAAATACTTTTAAAATGCTACAGGTTTAAGAAAGTAACTCTATTTGATCTGAAGTATTATCTCTTAATGCTATCGGAAATCAATAGAAAAACGCTACATAATTTGATATTTTTTCCATACTGTAGAAATTCATTGTACCAAAATAACAATTTACTTTATCTGCATACTCTACCACTGACAATGTCATATCATGCATTTAGTTCAAAAATGACATATGTGCTCAATCCCTTTCTAATCGCGGTTTGATAATACCTGATTATTGTATTGACTCATACAAATATACAAAGTATTGTAACATCATGACAACATAAACATCACGCCCTATTCCCTGCGGGTAGGTAGAGGCAACAGAGCGCTATTTGCTTCTGCCATACTTCATTGTAATAAATACATACACATTTTGTTAAACTGTACATAAAAAAATCGGGCAATTTTATCGGAGACATGGTGTTAAATTTAACACACAAATAGATAAATCTATAGACAAAGTGGCTGGCCACAATTTTCAGGCGTAACTTGGTAAATGTCGCGTAATTAACTGGGGTTGAAATGCATTTAAACTACTACTGCAATACGAATCGTTAGTTACTCAATTAATTAAACACAAGAGCACTAATTGGATTCGAAATAAATGGAACCTCTATAAAATTTAAAACCATTACATTCTCGTACTTGTGCACGTGATGAAAGACGGCGACGTGAAACGCTACAGAGTTAATTAGCCGCTAGCAATTAGAGTGCATAATAATTTAATTAATATTAGCCTGATACGCTTACAGACATACGCTTCGTAGATAATTCTATCAAAGGATTCATAGCGTGTTCGGTGAGGGTTAATACCTAGCTCAGAGAAGCAGGCTTTCGGGTCGATATGTCGATAGGATTAATCTATCTGTTGCCAATTATCACAGGCGGATGCGCTAAGGCAAATGCGTCGACGGTCAATTTAATTAACCCCTCGTATGCGGGAAGTAAATATATGTTTCAGTACTTTTTTACTCAGGAACCAAAATTATACTGCTTGTCTTATATTATTTGTTTAAAAATAGTGTAGTGTCTTGAAGTCGAAAGTTAACGATAAGTAAAATTTAATCATCCTTAAAATTGATTATGATAGCTTTTTTATACATAATATGGCCAAAGCATTTGTATCCTTTTTTAAATTATTTATAGATTTTACATTTGTACTTAACAAACAAATAAAATAAAAATAATAATGTTCTTTTCTGTTTTGATGATTACGAGTAATTATACTGATGACAAATAAAACAAAAATACATATTTTTCAATAAAATGTATGTTTGAGGATTCCCAGTCTTAGTTACGAGACCTATGGCAGACACTATTCATTATAATTATATATACCTACCTAATGCCTGCTGATACGGAGACTTGTAAACTTGAGCAGATATCCTGTCAATATCGCTACCTATTAGAATGCTCCCAATGAGCTAACACACACAGCGCAAATAATTTATATTTTACCGTCAAGTACATATCTGTTGGCACCGACATATAGAAAGATGGCATTTATACCTACGCAGATGAAATATTATCGTGACACGCTTAAATCTATCTAAATACCTAGTGATCTTTGGCGGGGGCTTGTCTGCGAATTTGCGATGCAGTTAAGATAATAAAATCAAACTCATAATCATATCAAATTAACGCCGTATCATTTCCACAGCCGAACCAGGTCCCGGGCCGGCACCATCGCAGCCTGAGCCGTTGGTGAAACGCCTCGGCAACGGAATGGCGGGCATCATGTCGAAGCTGAAGAGCGGGGTGACCAACAACCAGCCGCCGCCGCTCGAGAGCAACCCCATCATGCAGTACTTCGAAGTGGGCAAGGAGAGCAGCAACGCGGGGCCCGGCCTCGTCTGGCGAGTGCATGACGCGTACAGAAAGAGCGATGGGAAGGTGAGTGGCATTTGTTTTAAGTCCGCGCAGATAAGGCAGAGTACGACAGTAAATTCTATCGAACGAATGTATTAATTCGAAATTTAAAAAATTAAGGGTAGAAATTGTAACAAAATGGTACGCATTAAGATCCAAGCTAGAAAAAAAAAAACACAAAAAATGCTACGTACGGATTTGCCTACTTACGACTTGCAAATCTAATCTGCATTTGCACCTAATGAAAACTGTATGGCACATGGTAATATCTTAATAAATACTCGGTACAGACTGGTACAAAGGTAAAGTTTACAGAACGAGTAGACGGAATACACGAAACTGTTTCACGCGTCATGGCATAACCGGTTTTAGCCAAAATTGTTACATTCAAAATTTTCATTTAATAATTTAAATCACTTATACTTAAATACTGCAAGAGTGACATGATTGGTTTCGGCAATGAAATTGAACTATAAAATAAATGAATCAATCAAACAACGTTTTTATAAAACGTCACTGTGTAAAAAAAGGAATTTAAATTTCAATCAAGTAGGGACTAAGTACTCCCGCACCTCAGTGCTTTTGATTCACGTTTAGAGTGACATGCATTTACCATGTATCTAAGAAACACGGGTATTTGAAACAAGATTTATTTGTTCATACAAACTTTTATTTTTATCATCGGCACGATTTTTTTAACGATTAAAATAATTCGAATGAATATATATGTAATATGAACATGCCAACTTCAAGTCAATCCTTCGCACAGTGGCCGCTAGTGCCGAGTTGATGTCGTAACGTCAATGTTTGCGTCCTATTAATGCACAAAGGACAGTAAATATCCTTTCCTGGGGTAGATTCAATTGACGCAGTCATCTCAAACAGCTTCTCCACAATAACATAGTTTTCCTTTATACATTGGCCTGATTCACAAAGATATTGTGCAACCGGTAACTTGATTTAGAGAAGAAATAGCAAACAAGAATAATTGATATTCCACTATTGATACGCCATTTTACTGGTCGCTTGTTGAGTTATAGTTTTCTGCGTCCTTTAGTTTTCCTGACCGGGTCAGCTCCCAAGATTCACTGTTTTTATTAGAAGTTTTCATTATTATGCTCTCGAACTGCACAAATACTTAAAATGTTACGATGTATTTTTTAAACTAGTGTACTATTCGCTGGCTATGTACCAAGATAAATATTTAATCTCAGGCTATTTACAAAGTGTTTATATTAGGTTGTATTATGCTGTGTGGTTGCAGGATGGATTAACACCTCTCCATGTTGTAAGAAGTGACTAAAGAAATAGGTTTAGGTATGCTTTAGACGACAGGCTAGCAACCTTTTACTATTATACCTCTTCTATCTGTTTTTAAACCTAAAACTACGCTAGAAGTGGTTTCAAATCATGAAATTATGTTTTGTCAATGTCACGTGCCATGCCCTTTGCCTAACCCATCAAAATTACTAAGTTTGTCTCTAAAGGTACATATAAACAAGAGTTATGTTTTAAGCGCTAATAGAAGCGAGGTAACAGATAACTCAAGAATTTGTTAAATAAAGGTTCATCTTTAGCCGCTTGACTAGCTAAAAACTCGTAACTCTTCAGCCTAGTAGGTACATTTAATCCCATTACACCACAAATTGTGGCCTCGCACGTCGACTCTTGTTTTTTGTTCCGGAAAATATTACCAATATCCTTTTTCCAGTGTGATAACAATGTTTATCTATCCAACGTGCGTATGGAATTTTCACTTATTTTTACCCTCTAAATAGTAGTAAACTTAACGTTTGACTTAAGTATATTATTAATAAAAGTGGGCTGTTTTGTCTAAACTGTCTTTACTGCACAAAGTTAATTAGATGTCTTAATTTAAACAGAAAAAATATCAACCCTCTTGAAATAGGGAAAATAATACCCACATACCAGCAGCCGTTTTTAGGGTTCCGTACCCAAAGGGTAAAAACGGGACCCTATTACTGAGACTTCGCTGTCTGTCCGTCCGTCCGTCCGTCC